>VWZN01006320.1:1704907-1765307 GCA_013396955.1 Regulus satrapa | reverse complement strand
ATAATAATAATAATAATTCTTTATTTCTTCTGAGGAGTGCAGTAGCATCTCATTATATTCTTCATTTTCTTTTAGCCATGATTTTACTTGGAACTCCGCTTGCTTTGTAAGCTTTTGAGTTCCTGGTGTACTTCAAAGACACTTTGTCATTACACTGGTATTTTAGCTTCTTGTTCACATTTTTGATCCATCTCAGCTCTAAATGGGGAAAAAATCATGGGAAGTTTTGAGAACTTTCTGGAGAATAGCAACAGCAGCTTCTCCTAAACAACACAGGGCGTTGGCCACCATCACAGCACATTAGGTGAAATTAACCTGGTGTGACCACCCCATATTCTTTTATCCCTTAACATCCTGTTCCTCAGGCATTTGTTCATTTTCCTGGGTCTCAGGAGATGCCCATTAATCCCTCCTGGTCCTGCTCAGGGGGAGTGTACTCACATGGCATTCAAATGTCCTTGTCCTGGCTGAAAAGGAGCCAGCACAAGGACATGAAAGCAAACTTCCATTTCTCTCCTGCACTGGAGTGATTTAAGGATAGTCCATAGTTGCTCTGTGCATTGTCAGTGTTGTGACAGCTGATCACTCCACATCAAGGAGACACAACCAGCTCCTGCATCACCACATCAGTGATTCAAACTGCTCCTTAAATAGCATTTGCTGGTCTCTGTTGAAGTACATGGTAATCAGTTCCAGAAAGCTGCACTGATGATTCTCACTTCTCTGTGCCAGAAATTACTCTTGACCATGTTATAAAAGGAAATGAATGGCTTTTTTTTTTTTTTTAACTGAAGTGGTTTGAGTATTTAACATATGTAATATACAGTAAGTGCTATTATCATTAGAGAAAACTCTTTCTTTCTGTCTTGTCACGACCATGTAATTTCAAACAGACTTTACATTTTCATATTTGTGGCTTGTACCATACACATAGGTCTGGTGTAGGTTGCAGAAAATACCTATGTTCAGTGGAGTTCTCCATACAGGAGAGTTTTCAGTTGGAAAATCAGACAGTCAAGATCTCTCTCTGCTGCAAATCCACAGAGCTCCATTAGTGAGGTCTGATTTGTATCAGAGACACCCATCCTGGAGCTTTGATGTTCTCCTCCTTCTGACAGAAATAAAGTCAGCTCTGAAAGAGCAAGAGTTTAAAGCACTTCAGTTCATACCAATTTGTAGGGATCTACATCACTATTACATATGTTGAGGGTTCTGAAAATGGTCTTCTTAGAAAATTAGAACTATGTATAATTTCCTGGTATAGCTACATAAAAGATGTTAACCACTGTTAACATGGAATGTAAGAGCAAACACACTGTGAACAAATGCAGAATTTGTGCATGAATTCAAAGCCTTATTACCCTGGTCCTCTTCTTATCTCACACCTGAATGTCACCAGCCTGGGAATTACGAAAGATCATGTTTTCACTTTTTTCAAGAAAAGTGTCTTTTGAAGCTTCCTGAATGTGGTTTTAAATACTTTAGATATTTGAAATAATTTTCAAGTAATTGTTTGGTTTTAAAAGTACACTTCAAATTGGGAAAGGTTGCCAAGTTCATCTGTTGGATAGAATTGATTCAACTCTTTTCTGTGTGCAATATGATACAGTTTTCATTGCATATTTTACTACCATTTAGTCCACGGCAGAATTTTCTCAGTCAGTACAGTGTTTTTGTTTTGGCCATGTCAGGTTGCCGAGTACAGGAGCCAAAAGTTCCATCATATTTCCCCAAATTTGCAGAGCTCAAGAGGCAGTAAAATTGCAAAGGGCGAAGAAAAAAACCTCACGTAGGCAGAGCAGTTGATGTGTGCTCTCCTGAAGAATTTAATTCTGGTGCAGTCCCTGGCTCTGATTTCCTTTGCAATGGTGCCTATCTTGCTAAGCCAGATTTTTCACAAAGGGTCATTAGCTGCATCTCCTAATTTTCCAGTTTCCTGATTTAAAACCCTGAGGCCTGATTTGCAGAAGTGCTGAGCACTCACAGCTGCAGGGAATGGTCAGTGTGAACCTGTTCATGATTTTCATATACCACGGAAAAGCAAGCCTTGGACACCTGGAAGTAGAGATCCAAACATTGACTAGTAATGCCCTTCTTATATTGCTATTGCTTTGCTTTGTTATTCAAATTGCTATATAATAATCCCTATGAATGGTATAGTGGCAGCAAACAGCACTGGTGATTGATTAAGCACTTCAGTTTCTCTTCAGAGTTTAATTAATCTTAGCAGCTCTTTATTGCTTTATAGGCTACAAAACAAGAGAGATTATTGCCACGTTAGTAGGGAAGACAGAGGAGCTTCTCTGCATGTTGGTTGTGGCTGTTCCCCTTTCTGAAAGTCTTCCCAGACATGAGAGCAGAAAAAGTTAACTTGCTTATGTTTCAAATCCTTGAAAAACTCTGTTCCCCCTTTCTTAGGATGAATAAATAGGATGTGGAGTTAGAGCTTCATGGAAGGTTTGAAGCCAAACTCAGCAGTTCCTCCTGAGGTGACCTCTCCCCTGCCCTCATAAAGACCCCTTCCAGCCAGAGCTGCACTTCTCTCTGTATAATAGGATTCCTTCAAAAATCTCATTCAAGAAGAGTTTTCTTCCTTTTAGTTGCTGTTGCTGTTATTGTTATTGTTCATTTTTAAGCGTTCTCCTGCAGAAAAGGCATGCTATATAAAATTTTATATCTTTGTAGTACAGTGGTAATCATATTTTTTTTATCAATCATCTGACGCCTGTGTTGCCCTTCCCTTCCTTCTGTATATCCATGAGAGTATTCTGGGGATACATTATCACTCCATGTGACATTTTGTAGCTTTTGTCCAATCCAGCTTTTCTTAGATATTTTTTTCTTGCTGCTGACACAGAGGTCATTCCAAAAGCTGACCTAATTTCTTAGCCAGTCTCCCCATCCCTCTTGCTGGGAGAACTCCTGTGCCTGGCTATGGGACAGTAGCCCAGAGCAGCATGAAAGAGTAAGAAGGAGATGCTCTGGTTTTAGTGCAATCCCTGTTTGTCCATGCTCTCCTTGCCTGGATAGATTGGCTTCTCCGTGTTTTCTTTCAGCACTTGCTATCTCCTCACTTCTTGCATGACCCTGGGTCCCTTTGCAGCAAATGCCACTGTTTAAAACAAGAACAAGAAAAGATGATGTCCTGCCACTTCTTTTACTCAGTGCTGCGTTCACTCTGGATTCCTTTTTAAGTTTCATACAAAATGAAAAGCCCTAAAACCATGGTAGCAGGAGGAGAATTAGCATTGGGTCATATTATATTATTTGGGGCTCTCAGACCTTTAAAAGGGTAAAGGGTGACTAGAATCCTCCTCATCTCCATCAAGAGTAGATTATTTCACACTACATAATTACATGTGAACTACTGGCAGAACACTGTAAATTAGTGTTACGCACCCATCTTACTCTTTTCCCGAATTCTTTTCATCACTGGCTTAAGAACAGTCATTGTCTGTCATTTCCTTTTCTTCCTCCTTTTTTCTGGGCTGCACAGTAAGAGCACAGAATATATATAACCTGTAAGTTGCTTGCAGTATGAAGTTAACCTTTTGAAGATTTAGTGTTCTGATTATTTACCATTCCACCTGTTCCTCTCAGATTACCAAGACAGCCAAGGAACAGGAGTGACCAGGCAATCAAACTGTAGAACTGTGAAAAGGTCACATTAGGAACTGTATCATGCACTTAGTGCATATTATTCTGCTGTCTCTTAAAGACTTTATGGGAGATTAAAAACCTCCCTCTTGTGACAGAGATCATAATGAGAACTGAAAATGTCACAACATAAATTGATTTTATGTTAATGATTGTAGCAAGAATTGAGAAATTATTCAAATACTACTTTTTGCACTAAACCTTCCGCTGCAACGTTGCAGTGTTGTGCTCCTCCAGGTTTTAGCATGCACAGCATGTTCAGGCTTGGGCTGGGGGCTGAGCACTCCTCATGTGGGAGCTGCACTCATCTCCCCTTGTGCTTGGCACACCTGTACCAAGCCAGATGCTGTGTACCTGGCACACAGGAAACAAAGGGCCTGAATGTGTAAGTTGCAGGAAGCCAAGCCAATAGCTTCTTCACTGTAAGCCTAATCTATCACCAGCACAACTGCTCCTAACTGGACTTGGAGGGGAAAATCAAGCAAATCAAAACCAAATTTCTCTAGATTTCGGGCTCCCTGGCAATTTGTTGGTGTCCATAGTCTTGCAGTTGGAAAAAACAGTTTATAATTTGGCTTAGACCATGCATTGGAATAAAACTTAGATGTATGCAGTTTGGGTTCAGGCCTACATTATTTGCATATTTTTATTACCTACTTTGCTTATTCAGTATTCTCTTCACCTCTGGGAGAAGGAGGGACTGAATGCTGGCACCCTCCTTATGTGATTCTGGGGATGAGAGCTGAACGTGCTCAGTGATGTGGATGGTCTGATACTGTCCCAGGAGAACTGCGGGAGTTTCAAGTGAACAAGTCAGGCGGATATTGCAGTGATAGTGCTGTGTTTTCATCTGTCTCTAGAAGGGATTAACTTCGGCAGAAGAAGCACAGAACCACTTTCACAAGTAGCTTTATGGTACCTGTGTGGTACCTAGTGCTGTCAACAGTTTCAAAAAACAGGTTGGTGGAGTTTAGTTCAAAGCAACTGGTAGCTGTCCTAAAGCTGCTAGTGACCTTACCCTTAAAATCTTAAGGATTTTACCCTTTTTTGTTGCTTTTAGATGTATATTGAAACATCTTTTCCAGAAGAGGCTCACTAGTGTTTTGGATGTTGCATACATACCTAAACAAGAAGGAAAATATTCATATCACTGTAACCAAATTCTAACAAGGCATCAAGATACTTTTCCCTAAAGCACTTTCTAACCAGTTAGTCTGTTCTGTGAATTCTTTGAGAATATAGTATTGGGTTTATCTGCACGTGGAATCATTCTTGAAGGAAGCAGATGTGTTGTTTCCTGTCCGCAAATAACTTCATACATAAATAAGCCTTGCTGACATCCTGAAAGTATTCTAAGAACTTTAGTAAAAAAGCCCCACAGATTTGCAGAAGAGATTTTTTAAAGTCCAGTAATAAATTACATACTTAAGGAATTGACATATATTTGCTAAGAAAAATAAATGGGAACAGCTAACAGTAAAATAGAAGTTCCCTCCGAGATTTACTACCTGTATGAAAAATAATATGAAAAAGGGACAAGGTAGGCAGTCGGATTTCAGAGGTAAATACTTTTTTAAGGGTGAAAGGAAAAAAAAACTACCAAAGTTGCAACTTTGGAAGTGAAAAATGGAGTTTCTTGACATAATCAAATCACAAGCCTCAAATTTGATTTTTTTTTTTTCCCTCACTGTTAGCTACTGGAACTTTGGGAGTTTAAATTAAAGGGGAAATGGCAGACTTCAGTTGACTCTCCCAAGAACTATTGAAGTTATCCTTAAAGATGTAACTGATTATTTTAGTTGGAAAATTATGAGAAAATAAGATTTGAGGCAATGTGTGGCATGGCAATGAAACAGCAGCAGAAGGGAAGTCTGCGTCTCCTCATCTTTCTTATTACATCCTGTTTCCAAGGTGTGCTCCTGTCTTCCAATGCACCTCAGTCTCTCACTTTTCACGCTCAGTCACTCCTTGGCTGCATTACAGAAGCTCTGGGTGTCAGAATCCTGCTCATTCAGGAGCTCTGTTTTTCAGGACCCTGCTCTTTCATGAGCTGTTTTACAGGATCCTGTTCTCTCCTCTTTTCCCAGCTTCTGTGTCACTCTCCCAGCTCTGGTACCACCTGATCTCCTGGCAAAAAATGACACTTTTCTGAATGTGCTGTGTGCACCAAAAACTTCAGTTCATCACCAGCAAACTGTCTGAGCATGTACAGATTGGATCTTTCCTGCCCCACATCCATTTGTTTAATCCTAACTCTCTTCTCACAAGCACAAGGCTTTAGAAATAATTCTTTCCAGAAAATGTCTATCTGCTTCTCTTTTATGTATGAGCTGTCCCTGCTCTTCAGCCCTGATCTTTTATCCTATTTATATAATGTTTACTGCACATTATCTTTATCTTAACTATATAAATAACTTGAGGGAAAGATCATATAATTCATGTTATTTACTTTATTATAAATATCCTCAAGTAAATTTGCAACAGATTACTTCCCAGTATGAGCTAATGTTCTTTTCAGAATGAAGGCATGACCATTAACTAAAAATTTTTACATGGCTTCAGATTCAAACCTGGTGCAATTTTATCTGACTTTAATCTGATTTTAATTCAAGAATTTGCTTGCATGTGCAAAGTAATTTCCATTAGTTTCTTCCCATTTTCTCTATAGCCATGTGAGTAATTGCTGCTGCCTATGAAAGAGTATGTATTAATATTTTGTTAGACAAGATTGTAACAGGTGACTTTTTACTCTGATTTCACAGACTGATAAATGTGATAAAGAATAACTTTTCCAAAAGGGCAGTCTCCTTAAGCTCAGGTCCATATAACAAGGAAACAGTACTCTTGATTTATAATATCCCACGTAGAATGTATTGTGATTAGAGTCTAAAGATAATGAAATATTGCCAGTAATACACAAGGAAAATGACCAAAATCTTTTTTTCAACTCAGAGCAAAGAAATCTGCCCACATCATGACATGTGATGCCAGGCTTATTTGCATCTAATCATATTGTTTCAACACATGGCAAATAAAAAAAACTACAAATAGAACATTTTGATTTAAACTTGTGACCTTCATTCCCAGAAAATCTCAGTACTTTCTGCTAGGAATTTTATTCTCTAGAAGGAAAAAAAAGGATTAATGTGGCAGCAATCTGTGCATGTAGATCCCTTCACCTTGTAATTGTTATTAAACTGGTTCACTGCACCCTTCATAAAGTGTGGAGTCTCTTGGTAGGGGAGTAAATAGACCTCTGTTTATTCTGAGAAACTACTGTAATTTATTTCAGATTTATAGATTCACCATCTTTAAATTGATGCTGTTTTTTACAAGGAAACAAACAGCCGATTTTTTAACAAACCAATGCAATTTAATTCTTATAGAATTTATCTGCCCGTGGATCAACAGCATAACACAATTTTAATTACACCGTCCACACTTCACTGAATTCCCTCATTCTGTAGCAAAGCCTTATCAGAGTAAAGGTCCGTGAGATGTGTTGAGCTCTGCTGAGCCCTAAGCCGTAAGGTTTGCATTCTCATCATACAAAAGAAAATAAAAAAGAGCCAGTCATTTACACTTCTGTCTTGGGGGAAGCAATACTTACTATTATACAGAGAGTTAATGGAAAACACAAACTACTAATTGCCTTTGTGGTTAAGAAATCAAGTGCAAAACCATCTTAAAAATATGATTCGAGAAAAAGGAAGGAAGTGTTGAAGCAGGTCAGCAGCACTAGATTGAAATAATTATTGTCATTTGTTCATTATGTATTATTCACAGCAAAGGGGATTTTGCTACTTTCTTTGCAGCACAGATCCAGTTCTCTACCAGTAAGGCTTTGTATCAGCCCACTCACACTTAACTGCAGTGTTTTCAGAATATGTAGATATGAATTCATTACAGCTGCCTTTGGTGTATCTAAGAGGAAAGAAATTGAAAGGAGATCCCCTCTGATGGCAGACCCCATGTCTCCCTGTTTCCTCAGAGCAGTCAGAGTAGGGGGAAAAGGCCTCAACATCAGCATCTAATGGCTTCAACTCAATTTTTCCTGCTTTTAAAATACACCCATAGAGAGGAATTATCTGAACCAAGAACTATTTTCCTCTATTGCATTTAAATCTATTTGAGTTGTTTTTAAAAAAAGCTGCTCAACCTGTTTGCTGAGCTGCCTTTTACACCTGTTGAACCTATAAATTAGCTCAAGCAGAGAAGTGGAAATGGTGATTCCCATCTGGTTTGGGGCAAAACTGAGAGATGGGCTGAGAAGAGAGGCCCAGGGGGAGGGCTTGGCACTCCCTGGCCTGCCAGCAGTCCTGCAGAGAGCAGGAAAGTCCCCAAAGCTGCTTCTTGGTGATTTAGTTTTGTGGGAAGGCAGTTTGGGCATGACTTTGGCACATGTAACTTTGGAGAGAGCTCTGTGGGCTCAAAGCCATTCGGAACATAGAAAAATAATCTGAAACAAAGCAGACTTTGTTAGTTCTTTTATTTAGAGCACTAATTATATTATTTTTTTTATATAAGCATTAACTGATGGTGGAAGTTTGTCTTTCCATTGAAGAGTAGAAATAGCTGAACAATTTAGGGGAAAAAAGTTCATTTCAATGAGTTCTTAGGAAGATTTAGTCAGTGATTTTGATTTGAAATGCATCTGTAAGGGACTAAAGAGAAGACAATTTGAAAAAGAGATCTCAGTTGATGTGCTGTCACTCACCATTCGTGCTCCTTGGCATTTCTTGTAATGTCTCCAAAGTTTGACAGCAAAAATGGTGCAGTACAGTCCTATAGTACTTTTCAAAGTATAGATGGGCCAAGCACAGATGGCTGAATTGCATCCTGTGCAGCCTCTCACTTAAACAAATATAGAATAATTTCCCTGACACTGCTAGGATGTTTTTCAGATTTACATTAAACTAAATCATGCCATGAATTTTTGATTTTCTCTTCAATATCATCCATCCCAATTAGTGGGTTTTCTTTCTGACACAATGCCAAATTGTTATATTCATCTTCATATCCTTTGCAAGATACATTTTATGCATCTGGAAGGGGTTATACCATTCTCTATTTTAAGTATCCTTCCCTTTAACAATTTCCTTGCTTAGCTAATAAAGTAGTCACATATTTGCTATCCCATTTCATGTAAAAGGAATAAAAATATGGTTTCTAAGCAAAAAGTTTACAACCTACATAAAGCAAAGGGAAGAAGCAACACCAGCACTGCTAATTAAAAATGTGCCAGCACAGGTCAGCAGTATGTGCAGTCTTACAGTCAGTGCCTCAGACAAGAATTGTCGTGTATTTGTCTGGGTTTTTTGTAGGCATCATGTTCAAGCTGAGTTTCAGAAGTCTCTGAACATGACTTTGCAGGTGTTTACAGCGAGTTTCTGACAGGTATGACAAGAAAAGCTGAAGAGACTTGTTTCAAAATTTAGTAACTGGGTAATAAAGGCTGTCATCGTTAACAGAGAGAAGCCAGTGATGACTCAGTAGAGGTGTGATTAGAAGTGAAATAGGAGCTGTAAAGGGTCTCAAAACTGAGACTTACAGCTCATGTGCTCTGTGTGGGGACTGGGAGAACAGGGGGAAAACGCAGGGAGCAGAGATGGTGGGGTCAGCATGAGGAGCTGGGCTGTGTAATCTCTGCAAAATTGTCTTTGCAGAAGCGTTTTGAAAGGATGTGAAGAGAAGATGGTGGGACTCAGCAAGGCCAGAGGAAAGGGCATGAGAATAGGCAGGAGGAGAACTGATAAAATCTGCTTACCTATGAGAATGGAGTCGAAAATACATTTTAAAGTATCATTTACTGACTTTGCACAACATTTAGGCAGAGATAAGCTTGACACAGTCCTGGAAAAGGCTACAGCCCCACCGAAAGCATACAGAAAAAGGGTGGGGGAAAATCTGCAGTGAAGGGGTTTGAACACAAGAGAGGAGCAATGAGGAGCCCAGTTCTGCCTGTGGGGAGCATAAGCTTACCAGTTGACATTTGTGAGGTGTATGAAGTTTAGACAAAAATTTCCATTTGATGGGAAGAAGTCAATCCATCCGTCTTTCACATGTGTCTTGGAAACTGAACTGAGTTTGCTTTTGTGGAGGTCAGAAGGAAGCTGGGGACAGAGGACGTCTCCCATATTGCTGCAGAAAGCAGGAATGGGACCTGCAAGAAGACAGGCAGAAAAATGTGGGAGGCATAAACCTGGGAAAATAAGATTCTGGAGAAAACTGCACTGAAGGTAACTGGGAGTTGGAGAAATAGGGGAAGAGTGGTTGGCATCAACGTTGTCTGGACACGCTCCATTTGGAATGGATGAGTCTGTCTTTACTGGTGAGCAGTCATTGCTGAGCTGGGAAGGAAATTCTGGTGGTGCTTTGGAACAGGACCCAAGGCACCAGAGAGGGAGTTGAGTGAGTTCCCAGACAATGGAGAGGTCACTAGGATCTGTGGTAGAACTGTAGAAAGTAAAGAAGAATGATTGCAACATTCTGAAAGTGAGAAGTCACAGTTATTTCTATACTAGAGAGCTTTTATTCAACAGTTTTACAAATGTATTCTTGGTGGCAGGGACAATGCCATAGCTGCAGAATTTGCCCAGAAAACACCACTACAACAAAAGATAATTCTTTTGCATTTAGTAAAATATACAAAGCTGTTTGAAAGTAAACTGATGGTGAGAGCAAAAGGAGAGAAAAGTGGGGTGTCATTTTCATTTTCTAAATAAGCAGAACAATGATCTTTAGAATTCAACACAGCAGCTATTGAATTTTTCATTCTGAGATACCATAAAAGATACAGATATACAACAAACACAACTCTTACAAAAGCAACTAGGTGAAAAAGGCTCAGTGAGACGTGGATAACTGAATTTCCTATGACAGAAAAGTGATTGGCAGATCAATACCCAAAAAATCCGGCACTTGAGAAATCTGTGAATATTCAGCTACAGCTCTGTTGCAGATCACAGTTCATTTCTGTGCATCCTTCCACCCCTTATAGGAGCTAAAGAATGAAATTATTAATCTTTGTTGACCTATTGACCTCTACATTTACATCCTAGAATACAGAATTGCTTTTGAAAATCCTGAGTTACTGTGCATGCATACATATTCCATCTCGCTGTATATACAGTGTAGCATATGGAGAACTGATATGAATCCTTTTCCTTTTGAAAGTGCGTAGAGAGGGTACTGAGAGGGGAAAACAATCAGTTCTTGTTGGAAAGCGGGTCAGCTCAGGAGCTGAGCAGCCAATTTGTAAGCTGTGAGACACTGTCAGATGTAAGGTTTCCCTCTTTGACCCCGCCAAACCTCCTCTGCTCCCTGCTCTCCTTGTGCCCTGATGTCAGGTCATGGTCCACCTCTCTCACCCAGAGGAAATCCAAAAAAAGCTCTGTTCTTTTATTGGGCTTTTGCTGGCTGGCTCAGAGGTTGGCACAGGCTACCCTGGCACTGAACTTCCTTCCCACTAAGCACTTAATTGCCACAAGTTGTGTTCCCTGCACACTTACAGCTGCCTCCTCGCCACCTCCACCTCTCAAGAAATCCTTTAGATTGATGTTTTGTGCTGCTACCTTGTGACTATTGGCTGTAAATACACCAGTGCCTGAGTTCCTGTCTCTTGGGTTTCCCACTCACCATTCCTCTGACACAGGAAAATATATAGACTTGTTTTCATGAAGTGTGGGTGCTTGAGATTTTTTTTTTAATTACAGCTGAATTCTGTTACACCATAAAAAGGCCTTGTAGGCTGAGTTAATATTTTCACTTTATAATTTTGACAGTGCAATATAGTAAAATTGAATTAATCAGTTTTTCCTGAGTTTCTGTTACGGAAATTTTGAGGGTCTCAGTTAAATCATCCTATTTGCAGACTGATTACTAGGGAGGGAATGTATCATTCTGTGTTTAAATTATCTTTCTGGAAACAAATTTTAATCTCTCCTTTTTTTTTTCTTTTGTGGAATCCTATGGATGTATCCAACTCTGTGTTTTCAAAATATTTTCTATTTTTGTCTGTTTAATGAAGCAGGCTAAACATTCCTCACTTTTTGCACTTTAGAAATCTGTAGGAGTAATTTCTTTTCCTGCTGTTTTCCAGAAAGAAGGATTAAGGATTTGCTTTACTTTTTTACTTTTTCCAAAAAGCATAGAGTCTTTCATGCATGAGAAGTTGTCTCCTATGCTTGTCTAGCACTGAGCATGGTGGGTTACTTAAATAAACCAACTTCTCAACTATGCAGTGCTGTGGTTTCAAAGTCTGGCAGAGGGTCAGATCTCAGAGGGACCAGTCTGGTGGGACAGGCTGTGCTCAGAGCTGCTTGCTTTCTAATGCAGCACACTGATGTTTCATTGCTGCTTTCTAGGAGTTAAATGGTCTTTTTGCTGAGTTCCCCATGAGGATTCTGGCCATGAGATCTGGAGCACACAGAGCAGTTTTCTGCCAATTCAGCCCCAGCTTCTCAGTCCTCAGGAACAAGCAAAATGTCAAAGCTCTCTCTGTGTGCAGGACCGGGTGCTCTCTGCCCAAGGTGTGTGCAGGTACTTTGAATCAGGAGCAGGAGCATCCGACATTAGGGCTTGGACTCTTTTACAAGAGCTATTGAACTAAAATTTGGATGATTTAATGCCTGACTTGGGGACAGCAAAGTAGTTATCCTGCTGAAGGTCACATTCGATCACTCGAATCATGATGAATATGAGAGCATAAGACAGCTCAGGGGAAATCTTCTTTATTTTTATGAGACAGTCCAGGACCCCACCACACTTGTGGAATATATAGGTAAAGGGGTGGTGTGGGGAATTGGTTCTTTTCCCTGTGTCTTCTTTAGTAGAAAATAAAAAGGATCTATACCCTATATTAAGAAATCCAAGGTGTGTTCTGCCTGGAGAACTGAAAGCTCTGCTTTCTTTGGCACTGTGTGAAAAAGGGACAGGAAGGAAAGCAAAAAGGAAGGGAAGCCTTTAATGCCTGTGTGCGACACTCCTTAGACAGGTACTTTCCAGATCAGGTGTCAAACCTTCAACTACCCCACTCAGTTGTGGTCTGCTCCTTCGTAAGCAGTTTTGGTGGAACTTTCACATTCTCTCTGAAGAACTGGTTATGTAAGAGGACACTTGCTTTCTTATCTCTCTGTCCACAAACTATTGCTTTTCAATCAAACCAACAACAGCAAAGGTCAGGATTTATGCAATAACATCAGGTGGGAGTGCAAAGGGGGAGCTGGAGTGGAAGCTGGAATCCAGCCATGAGCCATGGCCAGCTCTCTTCTATCTTCTTTAAATGTATCCCTCATCCAGGAAAGAGCATTAACAGCACTCAGGGTGTACCATCTCTGTACACACTGTTGGGAATGTGCAATGTTGCTCTTAGTAAACAACATTCCATTATTTTCTATCTCACAGTTGTCAATAAATCATCTCTTAAATGAATCAGGCCTTGTGAACTTGTACTGGCAAGATTGATTTTTGCATGATGTTTCTATAGGAAATGAATTAAATCTTAGAAAGAAAAATGTATGCACAGTGGCAGAGTGTGCTTTCACAGAGAGAGTATTTATGATGAACAGAAGGAAAATAGAGTACACATGCTTCAAAGAGCACATTCTTGTAATGATGCTCAGTACTAATATGATCTGAAGTAAAGATAGTAAGATCAGAAGCTCTCAATGCAGAAAGATTACCATTTCCTTTGAAAGCATTATTTACTGCAAAATCCTGAGATACTTTTAGATATACATTGAGTTCTTCCATTGTAATTTACCTAAGTCCTTATTTTTTTGGCTTTCCTCTCTATCCATCAAAATAATTGGGCTTTCAGCAGTGCTTTTTACAGACAGAGGGTATGAATCCAAGGGTGATTTTTTCTCTTTACTGCCTGCCTTTACAACAACTGAAGGAGGAGGATCCTCTTGCATTATTACTTGCGTGGAGGCAGCTCTGTGAGTCTGTGAGCAAGAGTGAATGTGTGTCCCCTCCACCTGTTGCTGCAGAGATTCTTCAATCCAGGCTTCTCTTGCTGTCAGGGAAGGCTTCAGGACCAAAAAAAAAAAAAATTACCAGTGATTTCCCCAGGGTTTTCTTAATATAAGAAGTGCATTCCTATGCTCAGTTATAGCAAGTGTAGTAGGGAATTACTTTTGATCCTTAGCACCGAGGCACACATAGAACAGCCTGTGGTGATTAGCTCACAATGAAATGATGAGACTTTGTTGCCTTTATGGGATGACTGCTTTTCCTGACAGTGACAGGGATAGTAAATGGTGCACTTAAAATCCTGTCATCTGCAGATACTTTAATGTCCAGGAAGTTGTGGCAAAATGGGGAAAGTACATTCTAGCTCTCTAGTAATATTTTAATTTTTTTTTAATAGGAAGGAATGGAATGTGAAATTATATCCCTGTATCCTTAAGGGGCACCAAAGGAATAGTGAAATCTAAAAGGCATAAGGCAACTTTTGGAGTAAGACTAATTAATATAATTTAAAATTCTTGCAATGTGTGACACCTGGAACTTTCAGCTACTCATGTAAATTCAGAACCTTGGAAAATCAGATGCAGGCCCATAGTATGGTCTACATGCACTGAAATTTGAGATTTGAACTTGACAGTCTGATAAGTAAAAAGTCTAGGCAGAATATTGTTTTTACTAAAGAATGAATTCCTGTAGACAGTTCTGTGCAGCATTAGAGAAACCAGTGCAGCATCAGAGTTCCCAATTTCAGAGCTGCCACTGGAAAGCTGCTGATGTCTGCTCAGTGTACAGCCTTATCCTGCATTCCAAATCCTCAGTCCTCCAGCGTGCCTGGCTGGACCTTTTACAAAATATTCTCATTGCAGACACTTTGAGGACATTGATCCACAGCCACTCTGATTAAATAATTACTCTGAAGAGCACTTCTGTGGCCTGGCAGGGGATGGGGCTGGAAGAACCCACCCAGATCTCTATGCAGACCCCTGCTGCTGCCCCCTCCCTGAACATTTCTCTTTCCTCACCCATTCTTTCAGCAGGTAAAATCCAGAAATTTAATTTTCTTCAGAATGACCACATTTTAAATTACATTCAGATTATTTTTACTTTGGTTTAAGCCATCAGCAAGTCAGCATCTAGGACTGGGAAAGGGGGATTCTCCTTTCCAGGCAGCCTTTTTTCTCCTATTCTTTGCTTTTTTTTTTTTTTTTTTGCTCACGGACTTTCTTGTGCTTTGGAGAGATGATAATAATTGCATCTACAAAAGCTTACAACTGCCCTACATACACCCTGTCAGCCTGGCCACTTTCAAAGCTTTCCCAGCCACAGTTCCAAATCTGTCATTTTATTTTCACAAAACAAATTCCTTTCACACAAGCCATTTTTATCTTTTTTGGAATTGCACAGCTTAAGGTTTTCATAATGCCACAGGATGGTTTTGATCTCACTTGCTGCTTTTCTATTATTTTGGATGTTAAATATTTTAGTAGTGCAAATATTTTTAAAAATCTGGACATTTTCCATAAACTATATCCTTGAATACACAAAAACTCAATCCTGCCTCTAAAAGACTTAAAAAATACACAAATGTGCATCAAGAGCTAAGAAACAAATTGACATTTCTTTAAATGATTCTTCAAAACATGCATTAGTAAGAGATCTTTGCAGCTACATTCCATACTTTTTTTGAAGTTATTGATGCCCACAGCTTTTAAGTGCCAGGTGCTCAGTAGTAAGCCCATCTCATATTTTTCTTTACTCTGTTAAATGAAGTTTTGTAGCTACATGAGCTAATACATGTTGCAGTAGGCAAATAACAGACAGTGAGTATTTTGAGCCTTTTTTATCTGCAGCCTTCTCTGACACTTGGCTATCCTCTTTTTAATCCTGGAGAAGTCTGTTTTGTGCTTTAGCAGCACTCCAGCTCTTCAGTCCAGAAACAGAGGCCAGAACGGAGTCAGGAACCACCTTGGCCAGAAGCACCAAGGTTTGTTACCATTTGAGTCACTCCACCACTTTGCCAGGGTAGATTCAGGCAAGTTCAGGTTCTGTAAGGGAGGAGGTGTTTATTGATTTCACCCCCAGCTGGGGTCCTGTCCTTTGGGGAGTTTCCAGAGCCCCTCTGCTCACTCCACACACTCAGAATTGTCTGCCCAGGAGTCAAACCCTGCTTGTGATGCACTTTCTTGTGCATCTAATGAGAAGTGCCTTCTAATGCCTTTGATAATGGATGCCCTTGAGCGCTGATGAGCCGTCCCAGACGAGTGTGCTTGCTCACATACCCGTTGCTCCACGCTCCTGTTAATGGCACTGCTCTGGTGTACAAATGGCTCCACTAAAATCCCAGTCAGATCATAAATCCGTGCAAATTTGGTTCTCAATATTCAGGACGGTTGCATTTCCTCAGGATGATTTCTGCTTGGCTGGGTATTTCTGTGCTGCCCTGACCGCCGGTCACGGCGCTGCATCTCCTCCTGCTATTTGTGCATTTCTGCAAGGTGCAGTAGTGCAGGGGTAGTTCTGATTTCCTGTCAGGGGATCTTTGCAATCCACAGGGGAGCTATGTTGTCTCATTTGCACTTTCTTATTGAATTTCAATCAGGTTTGCCAACAATGTGCTGGAGGAATTCCTGTGGGACACCTTCAAATGCTCCTAGCCACATGCTGTCCGACAAGTCCCCATTTTCTCTTCTAGGGTTGTCTGTGTTTTCTCATTTAAGAATAATTCACCACATGACAACATGTTACATTAATGAAGCCCTGGTGGTATCAGATGTGATGACATTCTGTAGGGAGCAGAGAAAATAAGCACAGGGATATACTCGGTATAAACTAAAAATCAGCTGATGTGCAAAAAAGGTAATGAGGGGGAAAACCGGCTTCTGCTGGCATATGCTGACTCACGAGTATCTCTCTTTTCATCCTGCTCAGGCACAGGCAAATTGAATTTATCTGTCGCTTTTCAAGGGTCCCTCAGGAAGAGAATAAGGATGGTGGGCTCCAGTAAAAATTAAGTGAATCTACTCAGTTGTTTCCCTCTTTTTTTCTGTTTGATAGAGCACCACTTCCTGGAGGAAGAAGTCTTTCCAGTCAATTCCTGGGTCCCTTCGCAGGTTTTAAGGCAGTATCCTGTATCCTGGCAGGGATTCTGGGCAGAATGTGGGGTGGGGTTTTTTCCTGTGAGAAGACAGATCAGTCCTCCTGCTCACTGTCACTCTGGAAACGCCCTGTGCTAAATCCACTCAGACTGCACAGTCAGTGTCCTGCTTTTGCCTTTCTGTACAATGTTCTGCACTTTGTTTCTTCAAGCAGAGCAATGATCATTACTGTGAGGGTGGAGAGCCCTAACATTACCTCCAAAACAAGCATATCCAGCACACTTGGACCCATCCCATGAAAATAATAATTTTTCACATTAAAGCAAACAAAAAAACCCAGTGACCAACAACAGAAACTCCCTAGTGACCAACTGGGAGCTCCTTAATTTTAGATTTGAACAAATTTAGAGATGGAGTAGTGTCGGAAGAACAGAATTGTGTAAAATTAGCTTTATCCTATGAATGACCTTCATGTGTTTTAAAAGAATGGCATCAAATAATAATGACTATCTCTTTTTACTATGACACTTCACAAAAATTATCTACTGCCACTGGGTTTTTTTCCTAATTCAGTTTAGGTCTATCTGTGATTACACAAAGAACCAGAAAATTAGAGGTCTCTTACAGCTCATTTCCTATATAGTAATATTTTCAACTTCTTTTTGGGAAGTGGTGCATGTGCTTATGCTTATGCTTCAACATAGGCATTCTGTGAAATCACCCTGTGGTTTTGCTTTTTTCCCCCTATATATAGTCTTTTCATTTTTATTCTTGGCTGTTGCTTTCCTGCTCCAATTGAACATAAATAGATCTACCCATTTCTTCTCAAACACTGCCAAATTACTAATTTTACTTCCTGAATTTTGCTCTTTCCAGCTCAAGACCATTTTCTTTATGGAAAGTAGCAGCTGCCCTTACCATCACCAGCTCAAGTTATTTCCAACTATTGTAACTCAGAACATTTTTACTGAAGACTGGTATCTAAAATTTCTCTTTGTTCAGCAAGTGGAGCAAAACAGCCTCCTGGATGTGAGGTTCAGCTAGCTGTTTCTAACATCTTCAGCTGTGGCTTTGGAGGGTCTGTGGGAAGCAATTCCATTTAAAGCCCAAATAGACACACTATGGTAGCCTGTACTCTGTCTAAAAACAACTGTCCCACAATTCCTTCATTTCAACCACAGTGAGTTTTGTTTCTACTCCTAATTATTCTTCCAGATTTGCTTATTTGTTATTCCCAATGCCTTAGAGTGCAATATCTGCTGAGTTGTTGGCAGCAAAATCAATTATCTGTGAAAACCTCCCATGGGCTGTGAGCTGTGTGTTTACTTTAAGCACTGCTTTAAACTCAGGGCAGTTTAAACTTTTTAAACTGTAAACTCAGGGCAGTGGTCAGATTTTCTGAACTCAGCCCCCTTGCAAAGCCTGGCCAGTGCTAGACAGACCCCAGGTAAAGCCAAGTGGAGTCTCTTCTCTGAGATCTGCTGGGGACATCTGTTCAGAGTGTAAAAAACAGAGCAGGAGAGAGGGAGGGAAGAAGGAAGGAAAGAAGGGAGATGATGACTCTATAAAGCCTTTTTTTTTAATCCAGAGCACTGCAGGAACTGTTGGAAAAGTCCACTCAGTCAGACATTTTTATTTGCTCTGCTTTAGTTTTCGACTGATGTAATTCTATTCCACCTTTCAAATGCTATGACAGAATTGAATGAGTGCATTAAAGTGAGCTGGCAAATGAATTTTGGGAGGCTAAGAACCATGCAGGAGATAACATTTTAATTAGTGGCTGACATGGCCAGAATGTCACAAGGGATGTTACTCCCACAAGCTTCCTGCTTGGCTGTGACAGTCCCCCACCGTCATTATAGTTTGGATGTATTTAAAATAAAACTCCAGGCTTTAATCACCTGGCAAAGATGAACTTTCCAGGCTTTCCACAATTAGTGTGAGCACAAAAGGAAGGAGCAGTAAGTACTAGGAAAGCAGATGTACACTTTGCCTCCAGCGCTAGCGAGGCAGCTTTGTAGCTCTCAATCTTCCTTCACACAGTTCTAGCTGAGCTTTGTGTTTTAAATGTGCCATTTTAAAGAAGCTTCAGATCAAAGCCTATTTCATCTTCCCAATAACTCAGCTGCTCCTGCAATCATCTCAAAGTCTGAGCTGCAGGATCTTGGCGTCTGCTGCTGTATATGTAAGACAAGGCAAAACAAGTGACAGAAGGATCAGAGGGGGTTATCAGCATAGGTGTCAGCCCTGTGGAAGAATGTCCAGTGAGTGCCAAAAATGCAGTGAGACAAATGTATCCACGTAGAGCTTTGTCATGAAGTGCTGGGGACTGCAGGAGCGATTTTACGTGTGAGCTGTTCATTGATTGGACTGGCAAGGCATGTTTGGAATGCACCACCTTTCCTTATAGTAACAGCAAACAATCCATTCCTTTCTACTCCGTAAAATTATTGGCATAATACTTCATTTTTTATTGTTATAAGAAGTTGCCTGAGGCCTCAATGAAAAGAGCAAATTAGAGCATTACTCCTTCCAACCACGAACGGTGAAATATTTGTGAAAGCGATTATCACCAGAATTGCATCACCAAAAGATCACATATAAAACACTTGGGAGTCATCTGCAAGTCACACAGATGTGTGTATGTTTATATGCATCTGTGTGGAGTTGGATTGGAAGTGGAAGGTTAGCACGGCCCTGAATTTATCTTGATGCTTACTTTCAAACCAGCTCCTGCAGCAGCAGTGTTCAGAGCACTATTCTGCATTTCTGGGTGCAGAAGCACCCTCTTAGCCCAAAAGATGCTACAATTTTTTAACTGCCTTTTTTAAAAATAATCTATGCACGTGTGTACACAATTATAGGAGGGTAAAATAAGATAGTGACTTACCTACAAGAAAAATGTAATAATGTTTTTCAGAGAAAGCATGGAGGAGAGAGGGAGGGAATTTTTGGGTTTTTTTTGTTTGTTTGTTTTGGGGTTTTTTTGTTTTGTTTTGTTTTGTTTTTTTGCAAAGCATGTAAAATACAAAGTTAATATAAAAATTTAAAAATTGGTACTTGGAACAAAAGATCTGTCAACCTCCATGCTAAGGTACGTTTATGTAAAACCTTTTTAAAAAGTGTTGCCACATTTTAAATATGTTTGACCATATAATTTTGTTGAGTTAGTCTTCAAAAATACAAAAGTTAGAGTTTTTTTCCCTTCTGAATTGCTGAAATAATGCCAGTCCTACTTCTAACTGGAGGAATATATCACTATTGGGCAATGTCATTTGGGTTTGTGCTGTATCACATTTTAATCAAAACCAAATGGACTTGTCCTCCAGGCTCGCAGGACAAATGACTGGACTGTTTGTTACCACTCACATGTGCTACCAACAGAGCTGGTTTCTGCTTGTGAGCCAGGCAGGCAGGGCTGGATTCCAATAATACCTCCATGCTCAGGGAATAAAAAGCATCTCAGTCCATGGGCTCCCTTGCAAAGGTTTCTGTTTCTTATTTACGTTTTGTGGCTGGTCACCTCGACCACAGCCCATTGATTCTGCTCCATGGCAGCACATTTGCATCCTTAAACAGGTTATTAAAAAGTAGTGGCATGTCCCTAAGCTGAAGATTTAATTTGCATGAGAACACTTACCTCAGTAACTAAAGATGCATTTTTTTAAAGCTCCAACTTTTTTTTTTGTATTTCTCTGCTTTTTCAGGTTTTTTTTTCCTTTTACAGTACAGAAATAGTTGAAGCTGCTCCACCTCTCAGGGGTGGATCCCTTTGGCATTTAGGGCCCCTCAGTCTGACCTGAGAGACCAGTTAGTGTTGTGTATTGTGTAACAGTAATAGGAACCAAAGAACCAATGTCTCCATGTGTAATTGGTAGGAATGTCGTACTATTTGTAAGAATTATTGTTAGAATAAGAACAGTAGGAGTGAGAAGGCAACAGACAGATGCCAGACAGATGACAGGAAAGTCAAGTGACACAAAACCTTTTGTACACATTCTGTGAATCTGCTTGCATAATTTACTTATTGAGAAATAGTAACTTATCACTGTAACTTGTTCCTGGACAATATGGACTTCTTGTTTGCCACAGTGCCAGGATATTCCTGTAGCAAGTGAGACAATAATATAGTCTTGCAGGAATGTGCTTCCTAAGTATTACGTTTTGTTTAGAATCCACTGCAGTGAATTGTGAGGCTTGGAGATTTTTATTTTGTTAGTGGATGGAGATCTTGCAATATTGCTTTGCTAGGCTGGAGTAAAAAATGGGATGTGATTCAGTATTGATTTAATCTTACACATCTACAGGTAAGTTCAGTTTTAATGTTGATTTCTATCACTAAGTACTATTGAAAGTCCCTATCTGAAAGAGTGAAATTAAATATTATACTGCTAATTTTCACCACCAATGTATATAGATTAGTATCTGTAGAGCTGCAGAAGTCCATAACAAAAGCAGGCCCATAAAAGCTTGAGCCTTTACAGCATGCTAATGGCTTTCCATTAGGTCAGATTAATGCTTTCTGCTCGGTGAAAATAGGTATTTAGCAACAGTGCTTTCAGTTTGTGAGGAATAAATAACTGCTGGACCGAGTGCTTCACCCTTGGGAACAAATCTGCACTTTGGGCGCTTGTTAATAAATCACTTCTGCAGGATAATTTGTCACATCAGCAGATGCAGATCTGAGTTGTTGGCTCCAGCAGCTCCCACGTCCTCCCACTGTGTTCTCAATTGCTGAAACTCAGAGCAGGGACAGATTCTGCCCCAGCTCGGGGTCCCACTGCCACCTCAGGTGCAGGGACTGTGCTCTGGGGTCCTGCTGAGCTGGTGTCACCCAGCCTGCCTGGAGCATCAGCCATCCCAGCCTGCTGCTCTCAGGGAAGCCCTGGGCTGTGATCAGATCATCAAAGCCATCAGCAGGGAAGGATGCAGGAATTAATGGTACAGGGGGAATCTGATATCAGATTGCTGCTAAAGCAGAACCTCCCTTGTCATCAATAAAATAGCAAAGGGTAAAGAAGCGTGGGTTGTTTTTCTCTCTAAAAGGTGCAGGAAACAAATGGCAGCCAGGGTCTCTCATCTCGGAGAGATACACACCAGTGAAAATGCCTATTTACATATGTTTGCACTTGGCTCTGTTTCACAGCACCAGAGCTTTAAATGGTTGTTGGCAGTTGACTGGACAGATTTCAGTTCAGGGAGAGGGGCTGTGGAGAGGTTCCTCCCTTGGTGATTCTCTTCAGCCTGGATTTTTAAATCAGTGCTTCAAGCCATGTCAATATCCATATTGTTTGCAACCCTGGTGTTCTCTCCTTATAAATCTTCAAATAGCAAGAGACCCATTATCACATCCATTCCTCCTACAGCCCTGTTCTTCTCATCTGAGAAATGTGACTTGAAACTTCTATTAATAGTGAAGAGGTACATTTGCACTGCATTTTTCATGAAGAGGGTTCTTTAAAATGCTTTATAACTTCTACTAATGTAAATTTATATATAAGGATCTCAGATGAGGGGCTTCTCAGAGCTATGTTTCTAATTGTTTGATATATAACTAATGGGCCCTACCACCAGAAATAAAACATTGAGTGCTCTGGTTCGTGGATGCCAGAGCACTGACTTTGTTTGTATGAAACTCCTGACCTCTCTGAATGTCAATCCACTTTGAAGTGTCCCAAATGTGCCCCAAACCAAACAAATTCAGTATTATTATATGCCTCTGATAATATTCAAATGAAATAAATAAAAACTGAATGCAGTTCCATTGGGTAGAAAGGCAGGATATTTTTAACCAGGCATGATAGCATTAAAATAAAATTTAATACAAGGACTGTAAAATAAAAGGATACTTCCTCTATTTTAATGTGCAGGAGAAAGGAAGACTGAGGGCATTAAATAACTTGAATAGAAATTTAACTGAACTTTGCATTAAATTTCAGAAGTCTTGTCCAGAAATTTATTATTCACTCCATATTAATAGCAAAGTTGCCTTCTATTTGACTCAAGAAGCAGCATTTATTCTAGTGAAGTCCTAAGAGAACCTCAACATCATGCTCACTGTGGAATCATCCTTAAGCAGCATACTTAAGGAATATCTCAGTTATTCACAGAAAAACTATCCAGAATGCAGAAAATTCCAGTTCTGGGCTTACTGTCAATCATGCCTCAGATCAAAGTCCAAAGCAAATCTGCAGAGTTTGTGGTCAGCAAAAAGCAAGAGCAATAAATTCACCCAGGGTCCATGTCCAAACACTGCCCTCAAAAAAGCTGTTTCCTAACATGGCTGAAGTTTCAGCCATGGAAAAACTGTAGCAGCTTCATTGCAAATGGCATTTTACAGACCCTGACATGTTTGATTGGCTCAATTATAGAGAGGAGTTGTTTCAAGTCTGATTTACCATTAATTACTTCTGTTTAACATTAATTAATTACTTCTGTCCCACCTCTGCCATGCATTCAATCCTGGTTTGTATTGCAATTTAAAAGCATGGATTCCAATTACCCCAGTCAATGCAGTTTACACCAAATGGCCACTTTGTGAGATTTATTTTAGAGACTTTATTTGGCTCTGGGGAGTGCATCCTGCAGGGGCTGAGGCTGGGAGAGGAGGTGAGTGTGCTCCTTGTTCCTGCCCTCCATACAGGCTGAGTTTGGCAACAAATCCAGTGGCCCTCAAAGCATTTGAGTTACTTTGGGTTGCTGTGGTGGCTGGGGTTGGCTTTGTGTTTGGAAGTACACAAATCTGAATCAGGGAAATGGCTCTAGAAGGTATTTTCTTTATTATGATTTCTTTTTCCTGGGCCTTGACTGTCTGTGAAGCTCCGTGCACCTGTCCAGAAGGCACAGTGAGGGTCAGGAAGGCACAGGAATGGATGCTGGTATCCAGAGTTCCAGCCTTGGCCTCCTAAAGGTGGCATGTGCCACAATGATTATTTAATAAGGATCAAGTTTGCACAGTAAAACCTTATTACCAATTTCTTGGACAAATGAATCCTCTTTTTTTTTTTTTTCCACCCAATTTGGAACTATAAGATAGTTTACCATGAGTAAACTGTAATGTTAATTCAAGTGAGAAAATAAAGTGGTAAGCTTTTTCAGCAAGGTAGGCCACCTTACAGTTAGTATTGCATTGTCTTCCATTTATTTTACTTTGATGGGATTTTTTGTTTAAGACCTGATTTTTCCTTACCTGGACTCAGCTTTAGAGGGATAGTGATCTTCATATTTTTATCTTTCATATGAAAATTTATCAAACTCTTTCATTTCTACTGAAAAAAAAAAAAAAGGAAAACCTTTCTTTTTCTCCCCTGCCGATTGAGAAAAGGCTATAATTTCTATTTTTAACTTCAAAGTTACTCCTGTCCCAAACTAAAGTGTGACCAAACAATTCCTCAGAACAGCCATGACATATCAGCAAGTTCCTTATCATTGGAGCAGTGAGTTTAACTTGGGAGAGCTGTGGGACTCAATTGTTCTTCAGTAAGCTGGAAGGAGGAATATTATAATGTGCACTGAAATGGAGAAGACTTATTGTGACTGTGAAGGATGTCTGCCTCCTTGGCATAAAATCTTGCTCTGTATTTCAAGAAATGTCATTTAAAATGTAGAAGGAGTACACAGCAGGAATAATAAAATCGCCTGAGCATGTGAATTTTAAGCACTAAACATGATACAGAAATAAGAAAATTTCTTTTTTACAGAAACTCGTGGCTAATGCAGCTTTCTTCTTTAAAAACATTTGCTTCAGCTGGACATCAATCTCTTGGCAGAAATTTCTGGGAAAATTAGATACTTCTCAGTAACCTTTATAAGAAAATAAATGTTTTACATAGATAACAAAATGGAATTGACAACCTGCAGAGGTGGTAGAGTCTCACTCGCAGTAGAACTAAGCAACATAACAATTTTTTCTGTGTATAAATAAGTTGGTTTTTTTCTGTTATTGTGATAATGGCCTTATACTAAGCCAAATGTGGTTATAAATTATCCCTAGCATCTTTTTCGAGTAGCACTTCTAGGCAAGGATGTCCCTCCTCCCCATCTCTTTGACTGATATTTTTCTCTGAAATCCTAAAAGGTGAAAACATTTAAGTTAAATAGTCACATAGCTCTAATTGCCAGCCGGCGGGCAGCTCTGCACTTCTTCCATCACCAATTGTGTCAGCTTCCAAGGAAATACTTGAGTACAACTTAAAATTCATAATGACTTAGGTTTTCTTTTTATCTTGCACCCTTTTCCCTGACCTTCTCTTTTTCTTTCAGAGCTCTTAATGAGGAGAACTTACAACCATAAACACAGTTTTTCTAATGGACTGTCTGGGGAGAGGTTTTTCCCTGGTGCTCCTGACTCACTCTGGTGCTTTGTTCTTTCCTAGCTTGCACAGACAAAGAGCTGAGGAATCTGGCTTCGAGGCTAAAAGACTGGTTTGGAGCCCTTCACGAGGATGCCAATCGTGTCATCAAACCCACGAGCTCGGAGACAGCACAAGGCAGTAAGAAACCCCTTTCCCATCGAGCCCTGGGTGTTGTAGGAGCTTCCCAACCCGAGAGGATTGAGCTGAGCACAGCTGCTGGTGCTGCAGCATCCTGCTAGGCAGGTGCCAGGAGGTACCTGAGACCTGATCCTGCAGTTAAATGCTGCTTCCTGAAGGAGCTGCAGTCCTTCTGTCCTCTCTCTGGCCCAAACTGCTCTAAAAACTGGCACTCAGAGAGGCCTTCACAAGTTAGTCGGGCAAATAACTGGCTGAAGGCCATGGAGATCTGTATGGTACCCATCTCTGTATGGGTAACTGAAACTTTTCTCAAGTGCTGGGGTTAATTAATATGGTTTAGTTTGTGTCTGTACTGTTAAATTCCATCATCCTCCAATTCAACGTGGCTGCATCCAAATAATTTCTTGGGGTTGGACTCTGGTCTCTGCTTAACCACCAGTTTTATGGCCAAGCATTTTCTGACACAATGTCAGTGGCATAAGTTGAAAATATGGCATACAAGCATAGGGAACATTATGCCAACGTTGGGAAAAAACACACTTATATTTTACTTTAAAATTTCCTGGTAACAGTTTACGTAAGGGAAAGAATAATTAAAACATCCACATCTGAGCCATGGAGCTGGAAGAGTTAAATGGTCAAGAAAGCTGGAGCCCTAGGTATTTAATAACACCATCTTTGCCGCCTTTGATGCTTGTTTTTTTTTTTTTTTAAGAAAGGAAGAAAATGAACAGTCTAGAGGACATTTACTCTCTGTGGGTTAAGCCAACATGACTGATTTTGATGTCATTTAGCCACCAGGGAGGGGAAAGATTCAGATAACAGCATTAAAAGAGGTCATGCTCATCAGAGAGCAGATGCAAATTCACTTTCTGTAAGGACTTATTAATTCTTTCAAACAGTATGTCCCAAAACACATGGGCCCTTGGGCTGCAAAGGAGGATGCACAAGTTTTATCCAGGTGTGTGCCTCATTGTCACCTCACTGATGGTCTGGGATGAGCCAGGGTCCAAGCCCAGAATTTGAAGGGTCCAGTCAGCTGCTACTTTTATGGCTCTTTTCACCTGGCATTCCCGTAGAGTGACACCACAGAGGCTACAGGGGCACTAGAGCAGACCCAGCACATCAGGGTGGGCATTTTCTGTTGGTCCAGGTCTCCCCAGCCCCTCTCTTTTGTGCTGCACCTGTGCTGAGGTAGCAACAGACTGCCTCTTCCTGAAGAGACCATATACCACAGGCTCTGTAAACTATAGTCAAACCCAGGAATTTCACCACATTCCTTAAAACTCTGCGGCAAAACAAGTCATGTTCTCTGCAAATGAGCTTTTTTTCATGTGTCCCTTATTTTGTACAGTATTTACAGCAAAGTCAGTATCTTTAAAACTAAATGTCCTACTTATTTCTGAAACAGTGCTCCAAAAAAAGATATTCTCATGCAGAGGATCCGAACAACAGTGAAAAAGCAACTGGTTGTAGAGCTAATCATGGCTTCCAGATGTGAATTCATTTCAAACCCCATGACAGAAAGCCTTAGAGGCTTTAAACTTTGTTTGAAGTCCTTTAGGCCCAGAATCACAGAAAATCTCATTTTATCAGATTGTCGAAAGGATGTTTTCATGCAGATGATTCATGACATCTTCATGATGACCTTGCCAGAGGCCAAAGACCAGATACAATCCTAAAGGTGTTGAGCCTTTTTTTTTTTTTTTTTAAAAAAAAAAAAGCTATTTCAATGAGAAAAACATTCCCGGTAATTCTGCAGTGTTTGCTCTGATTCACAGAGGAGCTGTTATCTCTTTTGAGTTTAGTTTGATTCCTGGCAGCTTTTATTTGAAGGGCTGCCTGATGATCTTAAACACTAGATCTCAACAATGTTTGTTTTTAGACTGTTGACTTAGTTTGGCACATTTTCTTATTTTCTTCTATATCGATTAAAAAAAGAAAGAAAAAGAAAAAAAACCACAAAACTTTATGAGTTTAAATGCCTACACCATTTTTGAATGCCACAAAGCTTTTTTTTTTTTTTTGCAACAGTATTCATGAATTAATCTGCATGGGCCAAATTCTGCAGCTCACATTCTCCCTGGTGGCACTGAAAATACTCACAGGATGAGGACAGCAGTATTTGGCTCTCTCCAAATTCAAAGATTTGTAAAAATAAAAGACACCTTAAACAGGGCTCAGAACTCAAAGCAAAGTTCACATACCCAGGCTGTAGAAAAGAATGTGTTTGAATCCTGGCAAGCAGGGCACGCACAGCTCTGGAAATGCACTCTGATGTACACACTGCCATGTTTTATGGCTCTGCCTGTGTTGCACTCCTCACCACATCCATCACTTCATTAAAGTGAACTGGTTTGGTTGTGCCTGCAGAGCTTGAAGAGGAGTGAACATCCTCCAGTTATTCCATTTTGGATGTGTCCCGTGGCAGTAACAGGAACAGGTGGCGGGATGCCATGACTGCACTGCCTCGGACACATCAACTGTCTCTTCCAGCAGAGATTTCTCTTTGCTACATTAATTTTTCAAGATGTTTGTGTGAGTGTAAATAAGCATTTTGACTGTATTATGCTCACCCCCAGGTGAAGAAAAAAGTACGCTCCTTTTTGTTTTCTTTGTAACTCTCTTGAAAGGAAAAGGATGAGGGAGATCATTGTGTTTAGATTTCAAACGCTCCTTCCCTGAGCTCTGATCCCAGCAAAGCACCATGGGCCAGGTACTTTGTCTTCTGAAGGCTTTGTGCAATTAAAATCTCCTCAATAAATTATGTAAGAAACTCAGGGATATGCTCTGACATACGGAAATAATAAAACTAATTAGGTAGCAAGATCAGATTCAGATTGCTCCTGAGCCTGTTGATATTTCATAACATCCCTGTATTGTATCCAGAGAGTCTCCTTGGTTGGAGTGGGTGTTGTTTTTCTTTTACTAGAGATCTATGCAATATAAAGGATTTTTTCTGGGGAGCATTTCTTTTCCTCCTTCTTTTATTTTAAGTGATGGGGGAAATTAGGTTAATTATACCCCTGTTAATTTAATTGTAGTATTCTTTAATAAAATAAAAATGGCTCATATAAGTCAACTCTTGAAGGGGAAAAATAATTCTTTCATGCCAGGAGGTGTGTTTATTTTTAATAAGGATTTTCACCTAAAGACTTTTTTTAATTTAATTCCATTTTAATTCAGAGGAGGTGGAGCGTTTTATGTGTTAATGGGATGAGAGACTTTTACATGTAGGTCACCAGCTTGATTTCCTTCCAGCTCTGTAGTGAATGAAAGTTGTCAGGATGCTGAACAGCTGTCAGTTGGAAAGAGGAACAAGATGGTCTCAGTCCAGGTCCTTGTGAGCAGGTGTCCAAACGAGAGCAGCCACCACCTCAGCTGACATTAATTGGCATCCGTGTTGGCAGCCTCTGCCAAGGAGCCAAGAGGGACCTGGAGCCTGCACCGTTCTCCTGCTTCTCTCCACAGGCACTGCAGCACTGCACTGATGAACAGAAAGATGGAGAAAAGTTCTTACTGAGGCTGCTTATTCTGGGTTTGTTGTGCTGGAAATCCAGCTTGTTAACCAAGCACTGAATTCTTTACAGAATTATAGTATAGGGTTTATTTCATCCAGAAAATTGCATCCTATTTATAGATAAGTATATCAAAAGACTCTGAAAAGAAGTTAATCCATTCAATATCACTTGGCCTCATCAGGCTGGTGGGAGCACAGTGACCTCCCAGTGAAGGTAAGTGAGCTCCAAAAGCCATTTTCCATCAGCTGCCCTGCTTATGCCATGAGTCAGAGCCTGTGTTGAGCATTTAGGGGACATTTGGCTTTCCCTGCTGATGCTGGGTGCTGAGAGCATCCAGAATTGTTGGATTTGGGCTGCAAATGTGTGTAAAGTCCATTGGCAAAGACAGCATCTGTGCAGAAAAAGAGCAGACATTGGAAATTAACTCTTTTTTCTCCTGAAAACTGTTAAACTGGGATAGCTGGAGCTGATCTCAGCTCCACCATGCAGTTGAATGATCCACCTCTGCCTATATGACTATTTTAACCTGCCCTGGGCTGGGGAATCTGGCACCATACACCTGCACAGAGCAGGACTGTGTGCCCTGCTCCTGCTGCTCTGTAAAGGGATAGGTGAGGAACCTTAAATCCTTTCACTTGACAAAAGATAGCACAGTGACCAAATCCTGCTTGCCTTCAGATGACTTAAATAATTGAAGTCAATATTTCTAATTGCTTCAGCAAAGCAAGCAGCTCCCCCCTACATCTATTCACATAGCCTTGTTCTTTTTCACTGTGCTCAAACATGATTAGATAATGTTATGGGAGATAACAGCATAAAAATGTGATGAAATGTTCAGCATGATTTCTCTCTTCCCTGCCGGAGCTGCCTCTAGCCCTGAGGAAATGGTTACCTTCTTCCTTCCTTACAGAAACATGTATTATGAATGACACAAACCATCCCATTAGTTAACCCTTCTGATTGTCCCTCTGTGTCACTGACAGCCTTCAGCCACAGCTGCATACAAAAAACACAGCTTCCAGCAAAAAGCCCTGCTCTCCTTTGGATTAATGCCCAAAATAGCAGGTAGGCTGCAGAGCTTGGACAAACTGTCAGCGTGGTTCCAGCAACATCTCAGCTTTCACTTCAACAAAGCAGCACCCTGCAAGGGACACGTACAGCACATAAAGCTAAGCTCAGCCTCTTTCAGTGAAAGTTGCAGCCAAAGGGAAAAGCTCATCAGGCTTCCCTACATAGCCCAAAGCAGAGTGAGCAGTGCACAGGCAGGTTATTGCTCACAGCTGGAGCACTGTGAGCGCCAGAGGCCTGGGGTGTCAGGAGCTCTCTGTCCCTGCAAATCCCCAACCAGTGGGTTCATGTTTCTGAGTTCTGGCTGAAACCAATACCCTTGTTATCAGATTTATTATCTCTGTATTACAAATATACTTCCTTACATTGTAGATAACTTGGAATTTAGCCTAAGCACTGAAAAAATACCATGACAGAGTGGATTTATAGTGCCCCATGCCACTTGTTTTTCTGGAGACCGCAGGATCCTGGAGCATGCATCTCATATACAGTGGGTATCTATATGCATGACTTGGGCTTTCTGCAATAACCACTGCTGCTGCAGCAGTCTTTGAAGAATCTGGGCTATTAAAATGAATGATGGTGATGGTTTCCAAAGCGCTGGAAAAGCACTATCCTGTCTTGCTGCAGAATCCTGGAAGCTGCAGGAAGGAGTGGTGGTGGTGGTGGTACAGCGCACAAGAGCATGGGCAGCTCTGTGCAGCTCCAGCTGAAGCAGTGCCCTCCCTCACAGTGGTGTAAGGAACAGACACTTCACCTCTTCACTCTCCCTGCCTCCCCCAGACAGCTCACAGTCCAGATCAAAGCAGTTTATTGTCACAAACCACAGACAGGCCTTTGAAAAGTGAAAAGCAAGGATGAGAGGTAGAAGGTGAGAGCACAGCAGGAAAGAATGTGACCAGGCAACTAGAAACAAGTCTGGCAAACAGGATTTAAATTGCATTCACACTCAGTCTAGGTTGAAAATATTGTGGATGCAGCCTTTTCTCATGACATTTCAGTTACTTGGAACCAGAACAACACACTTGGACTGAGGACTGAAGGAAAAAAAGCAAGAATGTTTTGAGTAGAGATAACTTCGAATTACAGAAACCAGTTCTGAATCTCAGCCCTCTCCACCCCACAGCTCCCACCGAGTGTGAGTAGTGCTCTAGTTTGTAGCTGTGCTTGGGCTTGAAGCTTTACACAATCAATTCAGTCTTAGGAATTCGTTCTGCTTTGGGCAAGTCGGCTCAATGTTCAGAGTCCAGGCAAAAAAAGAAAAGCTGGCAAGGTTTCACCTTAGCAGTGGTTCCTGTGCTGGGGTTCAGCTGGGGAATGTTTGCGTGTCTTCTTACAGGGTTTGACACCAGCATCCTACCAATCTGTAAGGATTCCTTAGGCTGGATGTTCAACAAACTTGACATGAACTATGACCTGCTGCTGGATCCCTCAGAGATCAGTGCCATTTATCTGGATAAGTACGAGCCGTGTGTCAAGCCACTCTTCAACTCCTGCGACTCCTTCAAGGACGGGAAGCTTTCCAACAACGAGTGGTGCTATTGCTTCCAGAAGCCAGGCGGTGAGCTCTGCGATTCGCAGTACAAAGAGGAGCTCTTCAGCTCTCCCCGTGTTTCAGGGCCTGCCTGTAGAGTTTGCTCATTGGCAGGCAGGTGTGTTAAAAAGCCCTTTTCCCCAGCACCAGCGTGAAGGGCATTGTTGGAACCATGTTTATTGTCACAGATGAACTGTATTAACATCCTTTGATGATTAAAGCAAACAAAGTAGTAAGTGTCAGTGCACACAGTCTAGAAATAAGCTCTATTGCTGACAGAAAGCTCAAGAATGTACTCTTTCATTAATGCAGAATTTAGCCAATTAGCAAGTCATAAATCAGAGAGCTGGCATGATGTCAGTTTGGTGAAAAGAGAGGTAGAATGGTTTAACAATTAAAATGGCCCCCAAACACTACTCTCAGCTACGGTGTGTTGACTTTTTTTTTTTTTTTTTTAATTAGTGGAGCTAATGACATAAATTTGTTTTGTGGTACAGTACCAGCATATGGGCTTCTCTCAGTCCCAGGTGTACAGTAGCCTACATTTCATGTCAGCAGTGAAGCCAGTCATTACAGAGTCTGTCCCGTACCATCTGGAAACTGATTCTTATACATTATATTTTAGGTCTTCCTTGCCAGAATGAAATGAATAGAATTCAAAAGCTAAGTAGAGGGAAGAGTCTGTTGGGTAAGTTCGATTACTTGCTATTCATTTGCTCAACTAATTAAAGCTTCTGTGATTATTGTAACTTTATATGCAGTAATGGTTTTTCAATTAGAGACTAATGTTTTGAGTCGAGAATATGCAGCACCGAGCGTAGGCCTGACACTATGAAATTAAACAAATAATGAGATAGCAACACACAGAACAGGTGTCAGCATGGCAACGGGTTCAGAACTAATTTACAGCCCTCCAGAAATGCAAAGCCTTGTCTGCACAGAGCTTATTACTGCCTTCATCACCTCACAGGTCAAAGTACTGGGAGGCTGCTTGATACTCAAGGCTCCCATTTCTGAAGGGTGACTGAAGGTGCATTCATGTTCCCTTTCAGTTATGGTGCAATGCAGGCTTTCCTTGGGGTTCAATTTTGCCTAATCACTCTTTAAAATATTTTGGTATATTCTGTGTATGTGACAAGAGGAATTCATATCACCTCATTTTAGGCAGCCTGCAGCATGCTTCATGCTGTAAGATGTAAGATGTGGTCATGCCTGTCCCTTTCTCGCGTGCCTGTTGGGAGCTTGAATTGATTCTTGAGTTACATCGCTCTGATAGATATCTAAAATTAGGTCAAATAAATCCCCATCCAGCATTTTCCCAATTAATTGCTGAAAAATCAGGTTGCTGAACTGAAAACATTTCAGGTGACTAATTCCCTACCCTAAAATCACCCAGTGATGTGTAGCCTGGCACTTGTGTGCTGGTGTTTTACCCAAACTTGTGTCCCAGCACATTTGTGCAGACAAAGGCCAACCCCTGAGGCACAGCAGGACTGATGAAAGCCCCTGTTAACAGCAAGCCCTGCACTTCACCCTGCAGGAGAATGGCTGAGCTCAGCCCCAGCTGTCAGCCCCATCAGGGACAGTTTGGGGCCCTGCTGCTCACTCCAGCCTGCTCTGCCTCCATACCCAGCAGCAGAGCCAGCAAACAGCTCTGCCAAATCCTGCCATTCCCAGACTCAGGGTTCAAGTGCCTTGGGAGCAGTCCCAACCTGGATTCATTGGTTTAAATTAAGAATAAACATTCCTAAAGGCTACAAGGACTGTGCTTTAGAACCACCGTCCTTTCAAAGCAAGTCCACAGGAAGATTAAGATGTTTCAGAGTTACAGCTCCTGCTGTTCATAGCTGTGGAGCAAAGGGAGGATTGATCACTCGGGGTACGTGTGCTCCATTCAGTAAATATTCTGCATTTGTGTTCAAGGGAATATTGTGGCAGAGGAAGTCACGGTGTTTTCTGTCTCATGGGTGTCATGATTTTCAAAGCCACCTAAAAGAGTAAGAAGCCCAGTTCTTAATAGATAGCTTTGACTATCCCATATTTATTTTATGCTTTGCTGTTATTTTCTATGTGCAATAAATGTCATCTAGGTTGAAACATAAGTAGTTTATTCTGGTGTGTGGGAAGAATGATGCCTGGGTTGCAGGTAGTTCAACATGCAGGAGGTTGTAGCACATGTCACTGGCATCTGATCACAACAGCAGGAGTAAAATGACAAAGTAAAAGCAGTAAGAATGGTCCCTTAGCACAAATAACTTCTAGTCAACTGTATTAATAAAAAAATGAAAAAAGAAGAAGAATGAAAGTGGTGAAGCTCAACAAATCAAGGTGTCAGGCACGGGTTGTTCCACAAGCTAGAAAATTATAATATAAAGAGGAACTCTTTGCTTCACCTACCCTGAAAGTCTTCCTGCATAATGACACCTGTCTGGGAGATTGTAATTTGATATCAGAGCTATTTATACAGCAGAAAGCATTGTCTTTTCACTGACTGAAAAATCATTCAAATGGAAGCCCAAACATACTTGTAGCAACAGTAAAGTTGGAAAAGAGAGATTAATATTTTCAGAGAAGCTAATCTTTTAATTATTCTCTTTCCTCCTCTGACCCTGACATAGGAAGCACAGCACTTAGAGTCTGGGCAGTAGCATGAAGAATGTTTTTGTTAACTTGTATCCATTGATAAAAATGATGACTTTTGATATTTCCTTCTCCATATATTTTTCAAAACACATGACAGTTGCAACAAAGTACTTCAAAGCCGTTGCCATTAGATATGTTGAATTTGGAGGCTTTCAAATGAAGTCTAGCATCCCAGGGGTCTGAATTAAAAAGTAAACAGCGCTATTCGTCTTTTCTTACCAGATTTATCTGGAGTACAATTAACTGCAGAGACTTTACTTTTAGAGCATACAACTGTGCAGCCTGATAATGCTTCTCCCACACCACTGAAGTAATAAATTTCTGCTCCCATCACTGTTTTCTCCTGTATCAACCCTGTGGATTCAGCTAATAAAATAGCTAATACCAGGAGGTGTGTGCTGGCTAGCACTTAATTCTGACAGGATTTTACCTGTGTGCTTCACTATCTTTACCATATAATTATTATCCTGTTCTCTAAGGAATGGGAGTACTATATAGATAAGGAAATTATGCTCAAAAAAAAAGAGGGACAGGTCTGGGTCCATAAAGAGGATACAGATGCAACAGTGCTGTTCAAGCTTGTGTGGAATAACTAAACCCTTCCCAGAACAAAGGGAGATGGGGAGGCAGAACTCAGTAGCTCAAGGCAGTTTATGGGGAGTGACTCAGGTTTTGTGGTGTCCAGGCTTGTGGAGAAGCACTGCCTGTGCAAGAACCTCTGGAGAGGAAAGCTCCAGACGTTCCCTGATGCCAAATGGTCTGTCTAGGTGCCACGCTGCAGGATAGCAGAGCTGTAGCCAGCTTATTCCCAACAGACAGGCCAATTTGTGTACAATTTACAGGGAGAGTCATCACATTGTACAACACTTGTTCCCAGCGACCCTCTAGCCTCTCCAGATTATCACCTGCACCTGACACATTGGAGGGGACATGCTGTATCTTCCCTCTGATGGTTGGCAAATTCTGTGACATTAGTATGCACAGCTAAATATTTAAAGCTCCAGTGTTACATACAAATTGGCACGAATTTCCCACGCAGAAGGAAAAGTACCTTCCACTCTTCACTGTGACCCAAAGTGTGAATCTGTTCCACACACAGTTATGTTGGCAGTGAGCCTGGGCCATAACGTATTTTTAAATCTTTTAAAGCTTTTATAGGCGCCGTGGAACATTTTCATGCCTTACAAGAAACAGTGAAACTATGCAAAAAAAGCCTATTTCAAAGCAGGAAAAGGTTGCATTGCCCCAGGAGAAAAAAAAAGCATGAGACAGTTTAAAATGCAGAAGCTGTTCTCTGCTCACCCTGTAATGCCCCTGAGGTTCCCCCTTTGATCCTTTCCTGGAGCCAGATGCTCATCAGATATAAAAGGGCAGCTCTAGTGATACAGCTATGCTGATTTACACCAGCTCCAAGTCAGCACCTGAGCACTTTTCCCAAGGTTGTTTATGGTTTGATAAACACCTGGAGTGCTTATCAGAGACAGGACATGAGCATAAATATGGAAAAAAAAAAAATCTTTCCTAATCAATATTGAAATGAGGTTTTGAACACTGAGTATTAACTTACAAAAACCTGCCAAGGCAAGTACATACATTTGTTATTAAAACTATTGTCTTATAAATAGTGAAAATGAATCTTTGATAGTTGCTAGCATGCTTACATTTGTACATTACGTAATGGTGATACCTATTAACAAACCTGCCATAAGATCATGCTTTGACATTACTTCAGATATTTTTACTCATGGATGTGGTCTCCAAAACTGGTCTGACACACAAAGATTTCTGCAGATGTTCAAAGGTCTCTCTTCTCGTCTCCCAGACCTATATTAGCAGCACTCAAATGTTAGACAAGATCTGCAAAGCAGTGAGTTTGGATATTCAGATTCCCTTTGTGTAGCTCTCTGTGTGTGTGACTGTGACTGACTTCCGCTTTTATGGCTTTTATATAGGAAATCTGGTGACATTTGGGCAGCACCTTCTCATTCATTTTTTCCTTTGAGAAATGTAGTAGAAGTGGCCCCTTTGACACGTGTGCTGTCTGAATAGATGCTACACACAGAAATAGTTAAAAAACTTTACTGACCCACCAGTAAATCACTGGTATTTTTGACAGAGGAGAAAAACACTTTCTCAAAAATCGTTTGAGACAAGAAATTTGGGGGCAAGGGTGTGTTTATGCCATGTTTCAAATTGAAGCAATTGACAAAGAAGAGAAAAATGAATGCACTGACCTCCAGTGGGAATAAAGCTAACTCATCTCGAAGGACAAGAGGGCTTTTCATATTGAAGTACATTTGCTGTATCTGCTGAAAATGGTGGGAACAATAACATAAGTTTCTCCTGAGAGTTTCCCTCTCTCCAGAAGCCAGAATGAACCACACTCTACAAGGCTGAAATAGATTGGTTTTATTGTGATACAAAACTTGGGCTTCAAATCCAAAGACTTACTGATTCAGATCCTGTTGTCCCTCTCTGTAAAGCCTGGGCATTATTTCTTCTTTTATACATGGGAACTCTCAGTAAGTGCCTGAGATTAGTATGAATAGCAAGCAGATGGCAGATACCTTCCAGGGATAATTACAGTGTTGTGGAAAGACTCATGTGACAAACACTGAAGGAGTGCAAATGGAGGGACGTGCAGAACTAATGAAGTTGGAGTAATAATCCAGTTGGGAAGAAAAGTTTAAAACCAGGAGTTAAATGTGAAAAGGCTCTGTGGGAATATCAATCACTAAGGGACAGACTGAACCTCTCTCTAGGACTATGTGACACCCTCCTCGTGTGCTGGATACCAACAGACACTCATACCCTTATGAGCAGGATGTCTGAAAAGAGTTAACCAGAAATCATTTCTTCCCCTTTCAGGCACCAGATAATCACATGTATTTCCTTGCCTACATTGTCAAGATCTTCATGTATATAAGTGCTAAGTTCATAATACCCTCTCTGTGTGTTTGCTCCTGCAGAGGATTGCATTACTGAGCACACCTTATATTTTATTCAGGTGCTTTCATCCCCCGGTGCAATGAAGAAGGTTATTACAAAGCCACGCAGTGCCATGGCAGCACGGGGCAGTGCTGGTGTGTTGATAAGTATGGGAATGAGATAGCTGGCTCCAGAAAGCAAGGCACAGTCAGCTGTGGTGAGTAATGATCTGCTCTCCTCAGACAAGGGGGGAATTAACACTGCTGTAAGCCCTGCCATTGCTGCACCACCGAGTATAGAACAAAAGGGACAACAGGGAAACATGAGTATCACAGCTCAAAGTGCTCCTCTGGTTTCCTATTCACAAAGGGGGCCTTTGTGGGTCCTTTGGACAGCAGGGGGGCAGCACGAGTTAGCAGGCAATAATAGCCACTGTTTGGATATTTTTGCTACCAGCCTGGAAAGTGCAGCTAGTGATATTAAAATTAAGGGTCTGGGCTTGCTCTGCATGGTTATTGAATGCATTGTTCTGTGTACTCTGGAATGCACACCTACTGGAACTTCATGTGTAATGCCTTTCCAGACAAAGGAAAGGCATTATAAATTGTGTACATTAGCAACCAAGCCAAATAAAATTGGCAGGACAATGTTATGTAGGTAAGTGAAATCACCAATTAGCTGTTGTGTCTAGACAAGGAAGATGTCACCTAGAATCCTTCAGAGTGTTTCAGGGGTGGTTGTGAATGCAGCTTTCTTTCTTAAGAAGAAGCAGAGATCTAGAAGGTCCAGAATCACATCACAGATCTACAGTAGCTACATTTGCAGAGTAAGGCTTATGCACTCAAATAAAACAATTTTTTTGGATTTTTTTTTTTTTGCCTAGTTTACAGATCTGTGATGGAATGCAAGTATATACAACAGAATAATGATTTTCTGGCCTGCATGCACATAATCTGGAACTTTCCAGTCAAGCCTCTAGGAGGAGGACAATGCATAGGGGGGTATTTTATGCAATACATTTTTTCAGACTCAATTGATATGTATCTATCCCAGTTGAGAATGAATATTGAAATTTTAAGGTTGCTTTATGAATAGGTGAACCAATTAATTTTAAAAATAACGTTGCAGATGACAGTGGCTTGCATGGCAAGGATAGTGATTAATGTGGAATTTGGTGTTCTGTGAGGAATGACCTTTCCTGCTCACCTGTTTCAGAAGAAGAGCAAGAAACCTCAGGGGATTTTGGCAGCGGTGGATCTGTTGTATTGTTGGATGACTTGGAAGAGGAACCTGAAGCAACAAAAAAAGACAAAGAAGGGAAACTGAAGATTCATGTAAGAGCAGCTAATGAAGATGATGAGGATGAAGATGATGATAAGGATGATGAAATTGGTTATATATGGTAGTTAGTGCCCATCGTAATGAGGACTCACGTTTTGCACAATATTGCAACTCACATCGTATCTCTGCAATTGTATCTGAAAGTACCTGGCACAAATATTCCCTCTCTACTGAATTTAATTTTGTATAGTCAATTTAATTTGGATGACAACTTTTTTTCCAGCAAGGACTGTTTGGAATACAGCTTTTGTTCAGTTGTTTTGGGGGATTTTTTGTTCTATCCACAGGGGCAATGATCTTGTTTCAAAACCATTTTGTCTTAATCCTCCCTTGCACCACTTATGAAATCCATCCTGTGAAAGAATCCTGGAAGGGGCTAAAAAAGGCTTAGCAGCCCCTCCCATGTCAGAGAATTTTTGTCATAAATTGTACCTGGATCATATATAAAAGAAAGGGTTTTTTTCATGAAGAAGGAAAAATAGGTGCCTCATTTTCTAGTTCATATTTATAATGTTCCAGTGAAGAGTAAGTCTCTCTAGACAGTGGCTGCCCAGTACCAGGGGTTTAATCCAGAAGAAAACCCACTGGCAGGACTTTCCCTTCCTTCCATTCTCTGAGAATGAGTCCAGCAGGCTTAGTGCAGCTCACACTGAAGGCAAAACTCGCTGACAGATCAGCTCACTGACACTCTTTATTTGATAAAGGAACCTGGCCTTGATCTTAAGAGATGCTGAGAACCTACAGCTGTCATGGACCAAGCCCTAGAGGCAGAGGACAGAGTCCATCTGCCTTTCAGAGTGTTGAAGGGGAGAGTATTTTGTGAATTTGTAGCATCATGACCACCCCCAGAGCTGTTCCTCAGCTCTTGTCTGAGCTCCTTTGCACCAGGAGGGTCTCTAACAACGCCCAGGCAGCCTCTGCTGCCAGCTCACACACCACAGACCTGCCTGTTCTCCATTTAGCAACACTCCTTCCAAAGTTAGAACGCTGTCCAAGACACAAACCCTCAAAAGTAACTGGCACTTACCTAATGTAAAGATACCTGTTTAAAAAAGCAGCTTTAGGTGGTGATATTTCAAAAGCATAACCCCTTGGCTCAGTGTGATGCACACTTGTAATACACATCCCTAAAAAAGAATACTATTAAAATCCAGTCTGTGGTTCCCTCGTATTTAAAGCTCTGGTATCAGAGCATATTGACATTACATTATTTGCAGTGTCCTTTCCCATGGCAGTTCTCAGATGCAGTTATGTGCTGTGGTGACCTTTTATTTTTTTTGCTGTTTTGTGAAGAGATGAGAGGAACCTTAACCCCGCTGTTGCATTAGGAAGCAGGTGTAAGTATTTTAGCAGTGCCTGTGGTTTGCCAGTGAGTTATTTTGCAGAATGAAAAACATGTTTTTCATAACAAAAATAATTAGATTTTTTTCTGAGTTAATGGTGGATGTGGAGGTGGAGACAGCATCAAGTCACAATATGGTTGACTACATAGTCATTTGAAGGCTGGAAAATACCACACAGGTTGGCAGAAGTCAGTTTTTTAGGTACATTGGCCTGGAGGTGTTGGCTCTCAGCCCTCTCCAAAGCCAGTGCCCACCTGGCAAGCCTCTGGGTAGGACCTCTGCTCTCAGACGTGATCAGAAGTGGAATTCCTTTCAGATACCATGTGCTGCAGCAGCTCTCCTGTTTTCTCCTCTTTTATTTCCTATTTATCCAGATCAATGATCTGAGAACAAAGCAAGTCTGTATAATCATTATTAATGCAGAAGGATGTGTAAAACGATGAGGAATTTGTTGTTTCACGCCCCTGCATCCTCCCAAAAATCTGCCATCACAGTCATTTGCAAAAGGCCTGCAATCTGCCCTGCCTCAAATAAATCCCTTCGGTTTTCCCATAGCTTTAGAAAAATATATTTAATAATCATTTTCCATGAGCTGCACCGCACACAGACACACACACAGACATGCTTTTTCTGTTTGCCTTTCACAGAAATCCTGCCAATTTGTAGGAGGATCAGATAATCCAGCATTTCTGTCCCCTAAATATGGTTTTGTGAGAAGCAATTGGATGCAGTCAGTAGGTTCCTTCTCAAATGCCCTGTCTAGTTTTCCTCTGGTATTTTCTTAATTAACCCCACACTCTTTGGGTTTGGCTCTGCTGTCCTGTGCACGACCTGCCTGAGGCACGGAGCTGCCATTTCATTCTGACATAAATCTGAGCTCCCCACTCAGCAGATTATGCTTATCCTTCTGACTGGACTCACTCTCCACACAGAGCCAGGGGGTTTTTGGCAGTCCTGGGTCCCTCCACAGTGGCTTATCCTGGGCTGTGCCTCACATCAAAGGTCACAGAGCAAATCCCTTCTCCTGCCCAGCACCTCCCCAGGGTAAAGCCTGGCAGTCCAAGCCCTTGCAGGGACTACCAGGTCTGAGGCTGCAGAGGGCTGTGTCACATGTAAACATGCGAGATGGTTAAATTAAAGGAGTGGAATAAGCCTTTAAAAGTGAAGGTGAAAATCTTTGCATTTACGTGCGCAGACAGGGCAGCACCACCCACTGGTGGTCTCCTGGCTGTGACTTTTCACATGCAAAGCTTCCAAATCAGAGCTGGAAAGGTTGATATGTGACTGTAAACCAATTCCTGTCTCCCAGCCTCACCAGCTCAAGCATGGGGTGCAACAGCTCCATGCCCAGCACAGCCTGGCTTGGGTAGCACATTGCCCTGCAACCAGAGACACACACAATTGTTCTAAGCCTGCTGGCCTGGATCCAGGCAGATCCCCCTCCCCAGGTGACCCTTCAGTCGCCTGTTTGACTCGTGCAAGTGTTCTGACTCCAGCCAGCGTGGGAAATGTGCTTTTTATGGGCTGGGGCAGCTGGGGGGACTGCAGAGCAGCAGTGCCCAGTCCCAGGGGTCCCAGCCAGGCAGGAGCAGGGCACACAGGCTGCTTGGAAGGGCAGCTCAGACTCTGCAGTGCTTTGAGAGTCAGTTTCCAAATCCTGAAAAGCTATTTAACAAAGCCCTTTTGTGATCCCCAGCATCCTCCTGTGATGGGGGATCTGCAGCCTATATATACACATACCTATATATCTGTGTGGCTGTAAATTGTATTTATGCACAAATATGTGCGTGCATGTGTGTGTGTCCAGTTTGGAGAGATGCATTAAGAAAATCTTCTATTTAATGAAATAGTGATAAAGAAACCAGCGATTCTACCAAGAACCAGTGCTCTTCCAGATCAAGCCCCTTCCATTCTTCATGCTTTGTAAAGGATTTAATTTGCTTCCAACTTAAATGAATTCAATTCCTTCTTTTTTCTATCTCTCTCTCTTTTTCTTTTTTTTTTCTTTTTTATGAAGCACGACTTATTTCCCATCTGAATCAAACCATTGACCTTCCAAACATTTTTTCATTGTGAAAAATGGAATTTGAGTTGTCCCATTATTTTAGAGACACAAACCAAATTGAATCAGAGTTGTCCCATTCTTCTAGAAACACAAACCGATTTTTAATCTCATATTCTTTTCATATTACAGTCTGTGAGATACTGTTAGACATTGCTTTATGTTTCTTTTAACTACTGTAGTTAAATCAAAACGTTGAGTTCAGATTTCAACACAGCTGGGTTTTTTGGGTCATTACTGGCCTTTGCTGTGAACACAAAGAATCCTCTTTATTTTCTTTGCCTTCTTTTTAAAGCTACTCTGTACTATTATTTTAAACCATTCGAAGTGTTTATTTAATATTTATTCTACAGTTTATATTGAAAATGTAAAGTTTATATTTAAAACAACACTGTTTGTTAGTGAATGCTTCTCTTTGCCTCTCCAGCCTAGTCTGTTAGTCTCAGTGTACATTTCTGGCATGGGAATATTTTGATATTAGGAGTTTTGTAGCCTTTTCTCCCTCCAGCAGCAGCTGACGTAGATCCAAGGTCAGCACCAGGTCGCTCGAGCTTCGCTTCCTCCGTTCGTGGGCTTCTCTCGCAGTCCCTCCCGTTCCCCATCCTCTCATCCACAGACTGCTTTGTACAGTTACTACACATCAAAAAGCCCTTTCTACAGTAGCTGGGTTTTGGTCTTTTTATACTTTTCTCAATGCTGTTGATGTCTGTTACTGTTCAATGTGTAAGACCTGTAAGGAGAGATCCAAATATTACGTGTTTCAGTTCGATGTCCCTACTGTAGATGGATGTAGGCTATCATAGTAAGTAGAACTGCATAGTAAATTCTGAATGCTTTTTCCATAAGGAGTTAAGTGGAATGTGAGCATTTTGCTACCTTTGGTTAACTGTAAATGCTTAACTGTAGTCTGAAATAGTTGCATTTTTGTCTGTCTCAATAAATTTTAATTTGTCTGCGACTCCTTACTGCCTGTCCTGAATTTTATTAAACATAAGGGATCAAAAATACTGCACTACCTTGAGTCAGCATTTAATCATACATGGAAATGGATGCTCCTTTATATTTCCTTCATAACTTATACCTCTGTTCAATGCCAGCTGTAATCCGTGGAGTTAATGCAAGGTCTCCAGAAACCTCTATTTTCAAAGCAGAAATGAAACCAAATGAAATAGAATAACTGTACCAAAATCAGAACTTTTCAAATTATATTAAAATTGATTTTTAGGGAACTAGCAAGGGGGGAGGGGGAAGCTTTCGTTCGTTTTTCCTCTCCAGATTGCAAATTTTCATGGTTTTTTGTCTCTTCTGAAGGTACCCAGGGCAATTCCACAAACACAGCTACACTCTACAGTGGCCATTATCTACATGATAAATGAAAGCAAAATTATATTAAATACAATTGGTGGGAAGCCATCCTCATTTAGAAATACTTGGGTTTGTGTCTCTATAATTAAATTAGAGCTTCTCTTTAATATTATTAACCAATTTAAACAGCCAGAATTGTTGCAGTGCTAATTACAGAGTTTAAAATGTTATTTCATCACCTTTTCCCTTTATGTGGAATATTAAAAGTACCAGGTGAAAACAGAAACCTATTTGCAGGCATTTGCACAATTGTCATCTCATCAGGCATGCACTGATAATGTCTCTGTCCATACACCATTGGCTGAGTTGGGCCATCAAGGGTCAGAACCAGCCTGAAATTTCGGTTCCATTGCCTGCATTTATCAGTTTATTTGTACTTTGGGTGCCACACATCACTTTGCAGTGCATCACCTTACCTGACTCTGTGAACAACTGGGTATTCCCTTTCCCAAACCACTCTGAGACTCTTTGGAGTGTTTGATCTTCTGTGCTGAAGTGTCTCAGCTGTTCCAGATGTCAGATGCTGTGTGTGGCACTGAGTGCTGGGAGCAAAGCAAAAGAAATCCAGAGCTTAAAGGTGTGGGAGTTGCAAATGAGATTTTAGTTGTCAGAAAGGGTTGAAGATTGGAGCTGTATTTTTCTTCTAGCTTTCAAATTGCAGGCACCTTGCAAGCTTTGTTTTGTGTTGCACATTCATAGCTATACACACACCTCCCTTCTAATTACAAATGTGTATATAAATAGATACATAATATATGCATGTGTGTGTGTGTGTGTGTGTGTGTGTGTGTGTGTGTGTATGTTTTAGACCCCTCTGGGAGTGGAATATCCATTAGAATTTTGGGATATCCACTTCTGGGAATTCCTTCTATGCCTCCTAAAAGGTTCAGCTTGTGTTTGTCACCCCTACTTTGCTACTTGTACTGGGCTTAATGCTCTGCTTTGGTTTCATACATTAAAATACTCATAGTAGATTATTATATCCCACCTGTCATGTCCTGATAAGCTGCACTGATTTATATTTAGCTTTTCCATGGTTCTGTCCTCCATTTTCATAGGAGAATCTTGGGCTGATTTCCATTAATTCCCTGCCAGGAGATACAGCCTTTGTTTCCCCACTGATACTGAAGAGTGTCTGTGGCTGAAATGTTGCTCCAGCAATAGTAAAAGCTCATTTGGGGTTCAAAGTAAAATGTTAGCAGGGACAGCTCTTGCCTGGAGCACAGTGAAGTACATCCATACCCAAATGTTGTGCTTTGCATCCTCAGTAAAATCTGCCAGGCTGGACAATACCGGCGTGAGTGCGGTCAAACCTCTGCATGGAAAGGAGCACTCAGGACAAAGTTACAAAAATAGGCCTTTTTTCCCACTGTTTTCCAATATATACTTTCTTTCCTTATCTTACTAATATTACTTTCCAAATGAATATATTTCTTGGTTTGTTCTGTGGAACTTCTAATGTGAGATGCATGCATACACTTACACCTCCTCTCTCTCTCTTGCTCTCTTTTATATCTCCTGTGACAAAATTTTCTTCTGAGCTCCCCAGCAGCTATAAAACAGTAGCATTACAGCCTTCACTGATGATTAGTTTCATTTTTCCTTAAATACTGACACTCAAAGGGTGAGTTATTAAAAAAGAAAAATCATGTCACAACAGCTTTGCACACTGTGCAGCTTTTTGAATAGATTAAAAAGAGGCAGAGAGCTATTAATAAGCTTTTGACTTCATGAACACTCCCATTTTTGGAATGAGACCAACTCTTTTAGAGGGGGTGAGGAGGCAAAGTGAAAAGATGGTTTCACATACTCTTGGAAGGAAAAGGGAAACTGTGAAACCAACAGATTTAGGTAAGCTGTGAATGAGGAGGGTGGATCCCTGAGCACGGACAGAGAAGTCCTGTCCACTGCTTCCAGGACTGAACCTATCCTATTCCAGTGGAGAATTCCCAGTGACTGGAGCTGCTCAGGATCAGCCCATGAAAGCCAGAATCTGCAGAGGCAGGGTCCTGCTACAGGCTGGGCAATATCCAGTAACTGCTTGACCTGAATGCCTGCAAACAAGGCTTGAAACACACAAACCACACAGTGGCACTCGGGGAGAAAGGGAAGAGCAAGACCAGAAGCAAATGCTGATGCTGCAGCAGTCTGTCAGCCCAGCAGTGAGGAGAGGCTCTGATGTGAGCACTCAGTGGCTCTGCAGTCACTCTCCCAACTGCAGCTGGGCAAGAAACCCCTCTGACAGCAGCCATAGAAAGAAATATCTCTGGCAGCCACTGCTCTTGAGTATCAGCTTCTTCCACAGACTGCCATAAATTCCTGCAATTCCACACTAAAGGCTTGGGCAGAGAGAGAGTTTGTAAAGAAAACTTAAAATGCAGGGTCTTTGCCAGATAGTAACTGCCTTTTCTCATCTATAGTTATTCAATAAGAATCATTGCTGGAGCATGACTCTGCTTCCATTCCCAGCCAATACATTTGCAATCTGGCCCTTGAACATGGGAAAATCGACCCTGGAGCATAGTGCTAAAGGAAAGGTCCATAAGCACATTGGTTTAAGCTTTGGAAACACATTACCTCTGAAATTATTGGGAGGGTTTTAGAGACTTGCAGGTTGGATGATGATTTTTCTGTACTGAGTATCACAAATCTGGTTAATGCAAATATATTAGAGCAAGAGTCTGTACAAAAGCCCCAGCACAGTTTTGCTCCACAGATGATGTATCAATTTATCACAACTGCAAAGAATTGACCCAAATAACTACTAGCCTAAAGTAAAATTAAATAAAACAGAGACTGTAACAAGATGTAGGTTTTCACAGATTAATGTAGGCTATCGAAATACTTAGGGTTACAAGGGGCTGTTACAGAAGATCAATATCCCCACTGCTTTTGGTCCAGGTCACGTAGGAATCCAACACCTGCAGTGAGCTCTGGTGGTTGTTAGAGACCCTAAAGCTGCAGCTCAGCCCTACAGCTCTCCTGGTAGAGCAAGAGGAGCTGGGAGGCACATAAACAACAAACACATCTGCTGAACACCTCCCTCGTCATGCACAGCATCAGCCAGCTTGGAAAGATGGGCACTGAGCAGTCACACAGAAGGAATTGCCACAGATTTGTTTTGGCAGGCAGGAGAGCCCCATTTGGCTCAGCTGGCTGTAGTGGTGGAGACAAACATCAGGCTGGTTGTTAACTATCCAAAATAACTCTACTATCCTCTCAGAGCAGGGCTGCCATCCCATCTGGTCTCCAGCCCAGTATCCATCCTCTGTTGGAATAATTTTCTCCAACTGATTCTTCTGTAGGAGATGGGCCTTTTTCCTTTTTTTTAATTTTGTCCCCAAGCCTGTGTATTAATAATTAAGTCTCAACAAAGAGCTGTATCATTGTAGGACAGGATATCGGATTGCTCATCTGTTTTACATAATTGATTAATTAATTACCTTACTAATTGAGTCTCATGAAATCCTCTGTTATAGTGGAGCAAGGGTATGTCCCAAACCACTGCTTGTAGGGCTGCATTAAAATCAGGACGCTTTGGCTGCTCAATCTCCCTGGACTCTGGTGCAAGTCATGGCACAGCATTAACCCAGCAGGGCTCCTGGGCACTCACAGATGTGCAGAATTACTGCGTGAGCCTTGCTTTCACCTGTAGCCAACATTTCTAACCTTCTGCACAGTTTTCCTTTCCACACCCCCTGCAGCAGCTCTTTGTGTGGGCTGCCACTCGTGCTTTGCTCCCTCAGCCCCCACTCACACTGTGGTGCAGCCCCACAGCCAAATTTCGTGACATCTTCTGCCACTTTTGGGGAAGGGTGGGTGCCAGCATGGCTGTGAAGGAAGTGGCAAAGCAACCCTCCACTACCTGAAAACTGCACCTTGAGCTCTTCTCAAAGGCACTGCCTTCAGCATGCTGTGACCTACATCTTTTCTTGGGAGCCATCACAGCTGAAATAAGGCAGAACATGATGGATTCTCTGCTATTAAATGGAAATGGACTTTCCATGGAAATAACCACTGACAATACTTTGCATTTTAATGTCACTTCTTTTCTTCTTATTACCCCTAGATGTAGATCATTATGTATTTTTACCGCATGATACTGTCTGCAGCCAGCAGCAAGGTGGAGGTTGCAATCTTTGCCTAAACACTGCTCCTGAGGGTGCTTTCCAAACGAGCTTCAGTCAGAGAGAGCAACAAATAACTTTCCTTCAAATCCATCCACTGAAAAAATTTTATTCCAGTTCTAACCCAATTGCATTTAATGTGACATAAACCCACAGCAACTGGGGTTATTCAGCCTGGAGAAAATAAGGCTCTGGGGAGAATTTAGAGCCTCTTCCAGTACCTAAAGGGGCTCCAAGAGAGCTGGAGAGGGACTTGGGAAGGGCCTGGAGTGACAGAACAAAGGGGAATGGCTTCAAACTGAGAAAGGGCAGGATTGGATTCAGTATTTGGGGGGAATTCTTCCCTGTGAGGGTGGTGGAGGCCCTGGCGCAGGTTGTCCAGCGAGGCTGTGGCTGCTGCATCCCTGGAAGTGCTCAAGGCCAGGTTTGGGGCTTGGAGCAACCTGGGATAGAGGAAGGTGTCCCTGCCCATAGCAAGGTGGAACTGGATGGTCCTTAGGGTCCCTTCCCACCCAAACTATTCTGTGCTTCTGTGATTCACCAAACTTTCAGGGATTTAGGGCACCCACAGTGGCCAGGTGAGCAGCAACCCTCCTGATGTGCTCTGGGCAATGGCTGAAAGCCATCCTGAGACAAAGCAACCACATTCTGAAACAGCAAATGGAGGTCTGTCATCCCTCACCTTCATTTTCAAGAGTCAGCCAGGAGGCCAGGGTGTAAATCCACCAGCCCTCATCCATCCCAAATCTCTTCAGTCCATCCTCAGTGCTGATCTCTGCCTGCTTTATACTCTCAGCAGCAGTGGCTGAGCTCATCCCTGATGCAGGCTGCATTCCCACTCATGTTGAAGGGTCTTGGCATGGTCTGATCTTGATGATAATTTAATCCCCAGAATCTGGAAAGGATTTAGGACCTGGAAACAGAGATGGGATAAAATCCTCCATTGTGGACAAAAAGCTGCCTCAATACGTGCATCTGCAGAAGAAGCTGAGAACAGTGAGTGTTTATTTTTGAACAGCACAAAGGGGGAAAGGAAGAAAGTGCAGTCAATCAAGAGACAGGAGTTAGCCTTCAAAAGCCCCTTCTAAATGGCTAAATCAGGAAGGAAAAATGCCATCCCCTTTTTAAAAAATCTGTCTGTATCAGTGTGAAAAAGGCTGAGGGCATCACTCCTGCCAGGATTATTTGTATGTTGGGGTGGAGGAAGGAAGTGGGCTGGTATCATGTCTTACTTCCACACTGCTGGTGAAGGTTTTGAGTAATGAATCCAGGAGCTAATCCATCGTGTCTGCCATTTCAAAGAGCGCTGATAACCTCATGTCTTCTTGTTTTCTTCTTAAGGCTTTTGCAGATTTGCTAACACAAGTTTTCCCTGAAGAAGGATCACATTCCAGGCCTGAAATGCTCTGATTATTTACAGTTTGTCATACCGTAATTTATATTTATTGATTGTGGCTTTTATTTACACATGTTCATTACTTTCTTATTTTAGTCATTTATCCTCTATGTCCCCACCCTGCTTTCCAATTATTTCACATGCTCACAGTTTATCAATTATATTGCCAGGATGCATTTAGAGAGAATAATTTGTTTCTAATGCATGATTTTTTGACAGCGTGATTTGTTTTCGTCTTTGCATTGAATCTTAAGATGACAGTGACTCTAGGGCAGAGAATACAAAGTTGTGAAGCTTTTCTCCTCTGAAGAGCTGTACTCACACATGCAACATGCACATTGCATTGGCAGCATTTTCAGACCCGCTCATCAGCTCCACGCTGGTTCAGCCCTTGGTTCAGTTTCCCTCCTCCCAGGGCAGTGTTAGAAAGGCTTAGGAATTGTCAGTGCTCCCTCAGTGCTGCTCCCCAGCAGGCAGCGTTTCGGGGTCTCTTTGGAGGCTGTCGAAGGCCCTGCAGTGGGCTGGCAGGGCTGCTGAGCCTTGCTGGCCCCGGCAGGTCTCAGGCAAGGCGCTGGCTCCCTCTGGAGCAATCTGGAATGACAAGGATGACAGGCTGTGCCTGCCCACCGCCGGGGGTGGCTGGGGGCCAAGGGATCCTTTCTGGCAAAGAGCTGTCATGGAGAGGCTCTGTGCTCAGGTGGGCTCTTAGTGCACTCAGCTTCAGCCTCGTTAGTCCCTTTACTTATTAACAGCAGGGAGGGGTTTTCCCTGCTGCCTGGCTTTTGCTTTCAGAGCTTTGCAGGCTGGCAAGGCAGGAATATTGGCTCCTCAGGGGTGAAAGCCAAAAGCACAGACCCTCCCATCATCCTGCAGGGAAGTCAGCAGCGTGCTTTCCTCTTGAGGATGTGCTACCTGCCTTTATCCATTTACTGGCCTCTGCTACAATGGTGCCTCTCCAAAAAGCTGAAGCAATGACAAGCATATTTGCTGGTATTTGCTTTCTAAGTGGCCTCTGTGCCAGGGACAGAGCTTGGCAAGTGCAGGTCGGCTGTGTAAGCCACCACAGCACTTCAACGCAGCCATGGCACTGTGCAGCTGCTCAGGACAGCTGAATGCAGGGGATCTGCTGGAAAACTCTTTGGCAGTGTTGATCCTTCACTCTTGCCTTCTCTCCGTGCTCATTAGCTTCCAGAGATGAGCCAAGCTGGGCTCTCTAGCACAAGGTCTGCATGGTTCCAGCATCCCCCAGGAAATACTCAGCAATATTAAGCCTAAATTTACCATTCTGCAGCTCCAAGCAGTGACAGCAATAACCATGCTCCTAGTTTTGATCTCATCCCATGACCAGAGGAGGATGAGGGAAGGAGAAAGGATGGCTTTGGGCAAGAGGCTCATTTTCAGAGCCATGGCACATCAGGAAGGGAGCGAGGAGTCTGCTGGACAGGGCAGAGTGTGCACAGCAAAGCCAGCTCAGCAGTGACTCAGGCCCAGAGAAAACCTCTCCATCCTGATGTTCTGAGGCCCAATATTCAGCAGAAATTCCTCTGTGGTCAGTGCCTCAGCCCCAGACCCCTTTTCCTACGTAGTTTTGGTCACTGAACCCATACTGCTCCAGAATGTTTTGCTCCCTTGATCCAATTTATTCTGCCAGGGTTGCAGGGGAGGATTTATGGTAACAAGGTCAAAAGCAGCCGTGTCTGACAGCTCACTGCTGAAAGCAGACCAGGCTCCTTCTCATCAAAGTTGGATAACTGGGCACTGCTGTACCAGAAACCAGAGGTGTTGCACCTACCTCCAGGCTGATTTTTAGAAAAATCATCAAGAAGAGCCCTGAAAGGGCTGAGTAGGAACACAGGAGATGTGGAATGATGAGGCAGTTGGTGTTCACAGAACATTTTATTCTGTCTGGGAGAGGTGAAGGTTGCTGGGTGGGTGTGGTGCCCTGACAGAAGTAGCTGAGAACATTGACTTTTAAGGTCTGAAAGGTCTAATCTGCCCCCACTGTTTCCAGGTGTGACCTTCTTCATGTCCCTCCTTTTCCTCTCTGCCTCTGCCTTGCTGCCTGCAAAGCCCTTCCCAAGTGTCTCCATCCCTGGACTCCCAAAAATCCCTTATCAGCCCAGAGACATGGGCTGGGGCTGGACCTTCTGAGCCTGCACCTCCGAAAGACACAGACCTGCCTTGCAAGACGCATTTCAAAACTAAAACATTTTCTTTTTTCTAACCTGAATGCTGCATTCATGGCTTGTCAAACCCATTTTAGTGAGCAATTCATTTCTGAAGGTTGAAACTGTCTTTCAAAAAGTGTATGTAAGTAAATATTTGGAGAAGATAAGAAATAGTAAGAATGCAACCCTGAAAGTATTTATGTACAGAAATCAAAGCTTTTCACAGTGAATTCAATAAACTAGTTTTATAGGCTTATGAATTTGGAGTTTGCTATACAAAATTGGGAGGCAGAAGCAAATTTGCTAGGATTTTATAGGAGTTTGTAACAGAGAGCGTAATCACTTTTCAGAGAGAAAAGCTGTAAATGTCTTACAGCTCCATATAATGAAACTCCAAATGGGACATCAGATGAGATGTTTAATTTCCAGATTGGATACATTACAAAAAGGTCATTTCAGTTAAAATAAATTTATTCATTCTTTGTCCAGGGCTGTAAATCAGTGCAGCTCCACTGAAAGCATCTAATTTAAGGAGAGGGATATGGGCAGGACCTGACCTCGATTTTTTTGAATCAAAAGGAATCAGAGGAGATTCACTGTCATCCCACAGTGCTTAAAAAAGACACTTTGAACCTTTGGCCTTTTTAGGGTTTGAGTAAAGCAAGCATTTTTTAAAGGCAAAGCTCCCACCCGAGAGGTGCCTGCGGGTCCCAGCAGGGTGCTGTGGGTTATGCCTGCCTGGGATTTGGGGGATGCAAACACAAACCCCACCTTCCAGCATCCTTGGCCCTGTCTCCCACCCTGCCTGCTTTCCTGGACATGGGTGCAAATCCAGCTGAGAGCGTTTCAGCTGTGGCAGGGACAGGCAGGACCAGCTCCAGCCCTACACATCCCAGGCTGGAACAGGGCAGGAGAGAGGAGCTGCCTGGACATGGGAGTGCTCAGGCAATAATAAATGCACCACTGCGTTTCCTCTTCAGCTCTGCAAAAAATTCCTTTTTCTCAGCCTTGTGCTTTTGGGGGTTTTACAGCTACTCCCACCCCCCTCAACTTTCTGCACAGCAAACTCCTGCTTTTCACCTTCAGACTGACTTTGTAATCCATGGTTGGTTTCAAATCAGCCTTTCAGCATGGTAATGAATGGATTAACTTTCTGCTTTCTGATGAGTAATAGGAAAAATGTTTCTGAATTATCAAAAAATAATTGGAATTAAAATTGTAAATGGTTTCTACAAGGGAAGTTTTTGTAATTAGTTGAATCGGTGTGATGGAAGCTATTATAAATAACAAAAAAATGTGTTTACCTAATCACTGGGAAAGCGCACATTAGCTCTCTAATTAGAAGTCTCTCATGGCTCTACTACAAACTTTGGACACAAAATAATTTGTTCCATGCTGCCTTTAGCAGGCAAAGGAAAAACTCCATCGGTTCCATTTGTGCATGCCCACTACTGTGAAGGCAGCTGGGACTGAATTGCCAAATTCCCACATATTTTTCTCAGCAGCTCCCTGTGACTGTCCAGAACCTTGTCCTGAGCCCAGTCTGCAGGCCCAGGAGCCAAATCAGTCTGTGCCACTCCATGCCAGCCAGAGCCTGGCTACAGCTGGGGGGGACAGGGTGAGGTTATCAGCAGCTTCAAGCACTCCTGGCTGCAGAGGGATGGGATGGAGCAAAACCATGGCTGCTCTGGGCACCCTGCTGGGGGCTTTTGCTCCAGAATAAATGCCTTTTTCTGTTCTCATGAGCTGGGTTGGGTTTTGCTCTCAGTTGTCTGGCAAATTGCTCTTTCTGTGTCACAGAGTGGGGACTTCATTGTCTCTCCTTCCACAGAGATCGAGGCAGAAAGGGGTGGTTACCTTCTAGAAATACCTTCTCCTTTAACACAACCCACCTGTTCTCCCTGAGAAGCCTGGGTAACAAATTTTGTCTCTGGTGATTAAGTCACACTAGAACAGGTGTTGTTTAATACATTTGACCCATTTTGTGAATAGCAAACAGAGATTTATTATTGTCATGCTAAATGGCTGTTTGAACCTGCTGTGTTAAACTGAGCAGAAATGAAGATTTTCTTATGGTTGCAGAGATAAATTCATAATGTGAGTACTAGGGTTTTTTCAGGATCCACTTTGTGTGATGAAAATCCACTTAAATGACTGAAAACAGGAAACACTATTTAACAAGTGAAAGCACCCTCTACCATTTAAGGATTTATGACTTATTTTATCCATTTAAGAAAATCTCTTTCCTAGATACATTTGCAGAGGAGTTCTGCTGCTTTTCATAGAGAGCCTGGCAATTAAAGTTGCTGCTCTGCTGTGATTGCCATCACAGCCCAGCACAAACATCAGCCTGCTTGGAGAAACAAAAAAGAAAAGTGCTGATGTCCTTTCCTTCAGTATCACCTGGTGGACAGGCAAGCAGAGGGAGGAGCATTGATGATGACTTCAGTTTTCCAGGATCTCAGAATCACCTAAAATATTTATAGTTTGGAGATGAAAAGAGGGAATATACATAGTTTTGGAAATTAAAGTTTTGTTTTGTTTCTCTAAAGCTCACAAGATGAGCAGCCCCCATGGTAATGCAGCAGCTTTCCTTATCTCCATTTCCTCCTTAACCTGCTCCCCACCTCACATGTCCATGCTGGGACACAGCTCCAGGCCCTTTCCCAGCTCCTGTTCTGGACGCGGGAGCACAGTTAACTGGCAGTTATCTGTGTTGGGTTGTCATCAGCACTGAAAACTGCTTGGCTCTGCCCATACAGGACATGGAAAGGCAGAATCCCCTTCAGTAAAACAAGAAACAGCCCAGGAGATCCTGCTGCACTCGTCCAAACCAGCACGAGAGGCTTCACTGAGCAGGAGATGGTCCCATACCCTGCACCAGGAGTGCTGCTCCTTCAGGGAGGTACAGCACCATCAGCCTGTAGGGAGAGCTTGCTGTTCATTGGTGCATTTTTAGAAAGGTAGGATGAGGAATGGAATCACAGGATAGTTTGGGTTGGAAGGAACCTTTTAGGGTCATCCAGTCCAAAGCCCCTGCAATGAGCAGGGACATCTCCAACAAGAAGAGGTTGCTCAGGGCCCCATCCAACCTGACACTGAATCTTTGATTTCTTGAAAGTGTGCACAGTGATACAAGTTGTAAGCCTGGATGGTAAATACCTGTTGGGTTTTTGTCGTGCTGCTGGTTGTGGGCAGCAACTGCATGTTAGTTCCTAATGACTGAGGCTGTTGTATGCAAAATACACTTTGCAAGTCTGGGAAGAAATGTAGGTGCCCCAAATCACTTAAAATTTGAATAAGTTGCTCAGGCTCTTACCTTGACATAGGAGGCAAATACCATGAAATCAATTTCTGTGCCCAATTTACTCCCAGTGACACCTGCACACATTTTAAAGGGCAATTTGTCATTTTGCTCCACTTGTCACATTATTTCAGGTCATGGGACCATCAAGTCAAAAACTTGGGTTTGACCCTCTGCTCCATAATCCAGAAATGGAAAGTCAAAACAGCCCTTTCCCCCCCCCCCCCCCCCTCAGAAGAGAAGCCACAAGTTATAAATCAAAGTAGATAGAGTGGGTAAATCACTTCTGGTTTTCTGTCACCTTAGGCCTACTCTAGTGTAAGCAACTCTTTTATTATCCCACAGCCCATGATGGGAAAAGACCATTTCATGTCCAGGGAAAGCGTGACGTGCCTCATGGCCAGTGGGTGATGGGAGGTGAACATGAACCCTCTGGGTAATTTATCCACCTCCTTGTTTACACAGAGCTGCAGCCTCCAACAGCAGCAGCAGTAAATGGGTATGGGAGAGAGTGACAGGATGATATTTGGTGATATACTGAGCAATTTTGATGTAGGAAGCATAAAAAGAAAGGAGTAAGATGGTACTAAATGCAGTCCCCATGAGACAAAATGATGGAATCAAACCAGTAAAATATATGTTTATACATAAACCAAATAAAACCATAACACAATTGGAGGCAGAAAAGGGGGGCAGAACAGAACAGCCCTTGGCCAGAGGATGAGCCAGGGCATGGGGAGCAGATGAGGATGAAGGGCACAGAAGGTGGGCACAGACCCCACAGAACTTCACAAGGGGGGCACTGAGCACCTGGTGCTGGCTCTGGGGTGCTCACCTGTGCTTTCATCCTGCATGGGGGAAGGAGGGAGGCAAAACCACAGCACAGCCATTGCTCAGCTGCAGCCAGAGGAGCTTTATTTACCTGTCCCAAACTCAGCATTTGCATTGCTCCACCTCTGAAAGGCAGGTTTGATCACTCTCCCCATGCCCATGCACAGGGCACTGGTGGTGAGGGCATATGGGAAGCCAGAAAACTCATCCCAGGGCCCTGCTGTGACCCCTCCAGCCAGGACTTGTCCCTGCAAGGTCCCTCTCACCCTCATGGGAGGTCACAGTGGCAAACAGTGACCAGGATGCTCAGCAAGGAGAGCCCTGTGTTGTGTTCCAGCAAGGACTTTAAAAATCCACCAGTGCTTGTGAATCACATTTTATATCTAGATAAAGTTACACATATAAAATTGCTGTTATTCATCAGGGAACTCCTTTAATAATCAATTGCTAATTAAGTTCCACTGCCCTACTAGATCTAAAGCAAATCCCTTTCTGAGACACTGGAAGTGCAGCCAATAGCATTTATTGATTATGCTTGTCACAGGCAGTGGAGAGGGAAAGGATCTTTTTATTCTTGCCCCTTCAGAAGCTGGATGCCAGCAGGGTCTGGAAAACAGAAATCAGAATTACCAGAGTAATTTGTTATTACCCACGTCCTTCTGTGTGTGAACTCTCTCTCTGAGTGTGAACACAATTTTTTACAGGAATAAAATCCCAGGAAATATCTGGTACCTACCCTGACTAAGAGAGAGGTAGAAAGAAATCAGTGGAATGCTCATAAACACAGAAAACCTGTGTCCTTTTCAACAGCTCTTGAACTCCTGCTGGAGCAGCTGCCCCACTGAAATAGAGTGTACAACTGTGGCTTCTCCCTCAAAAAAGAGATTTGTCCCTAAAACCCTTGGGTTTGCAAGTTCTTCCAGTGTGGCTTTCCCAAGCAAGGCGTGCCTGGGGCCTCAGCCTGTGGCCAAACCTGGGTGAACTTTCTGTTGAGACCTGCTCTGTTTCTGTGGGCTGCTCCTTGCCATTTGCATATTAAACCCATAAATTCCTTCACTAACAAGAAACAATGCTCCTTACCTGTATTTTCTTCAAGTATAAATCTTGCATTTAGAACAATTTAGAACTGACTTACAGTTGCTTTCTCACTGCTATCAATCAGAGATGCACTTCAATTGCACAGTGCTCTGGGGACCCAGTAGGTTAGAAAAAGCAAATAGGAAAATAGAATGAATATTTTATTTTTGTTATTCATTGCAATAGCCTGAAACCAGACCATGAAATCTCCTAAAAGTAATAGGAGCTGGCTGCCCTTTTAATATATCCTTTTTTAAGATGTCTATTAGGAATCCAGAACACAGCTCAATGTTCATTCCAGCACCATGCCTCAAGTCTTTTTTTTCTTTTTTTTTGAGCCCAAATTTTTTGTGTGTCAGACAGTCTTTATGCTCTTTCTTGCTGATATTTTACTGTGGCTCAAGCCTCCTGTAATACTGCATGAACATGGATGTGAGTGTGAGCATGTGAGAGACGGAGCACCCACCCAAAACCTCACCTGAATCTCTGTGTTGTACCTTTGTGCCATTTTCTGTTGATCTGGGGTCACCCAACCACCTAAAAAGTGCCCAGAAACACTGGGTATAAACCACAACTTCCAGCCAACATCTTATTTGTGACATTTTCCTGAAAAAATGAGCCTTTGTTTCCTCTATATATTTTCTTTCAAAAGCCCAGCTGTGCAAAGCCATTACAACCATCACTGATGCCCCAGGCAAACCTTTTTTTTTTTTTTTTCCTCTTTATTTCTGCAGCAGGCAGTGATTACTGACAGAAGTTCTCTCATTCTTCCTGAAAATCAACCCAAGTTTCCCATTGCCTCTGGGCATGAACCTTTTAGCCTGTCATCTGATATCATCTGATAAGGACAGAAAGAAGAATCTGGTACTTAGGATACAGGAAGAACACCTGAGTCAGTGTTTAATCCTGTACTGCAAAGATGACATTAGATCATTGGTTCATACACGATGTAAAACCTCACATATCTCCTCAAATTTTTACAAGGGAAAAAAAAAAAAAAAGAAAAAAGAGAGAGACTACACTCAGTGTCTTAGCTGATTTTCATTTTATCCTTGTGCTGAATTATTTTTCTCTCCTCAAACTAGAGAATAAGCTGCCTCACAATGAGATCATGTGGGATATCTCAGCAGAATGGCTGTGTTGGTCAACAACATGGAGACACTGAGATGTGGGGCAGCTCAGATAAATCAAGGCTTCCTTAACCATCAACAAATGCTAGACTGGGGAGAGATTGCCTCCACCAGGAGCTGATGGTGCTGGAAACACTCTCCTGAGGGTGTGGGAAGTCAGAACCTCCAAGAAAGAAAAAAACAGGAATTAACTCAAACAGCCCAAGGATGGAATCTTCTCATTCTCAGGGTGGACCCAGTCCTGAAGGGGCCCCAGGCCCAAGCCCAGGCTGAGCTGAGCAGGGTCCCAAGCCAGCAGGGCAGAAATGCCTCCAGCCTTCTCCCCAGTGTCCCCAGGGCTGGGGCAGAGGGGCCGGGGACACTCCTGAGCTGAGAGGGCTGCAGGTCCCTTCCCTCACACCAACCACTCCCACGGCCCTGGCTCTGCCTGCTCCAGGCAGCACAAATAAATAAAAACCAAAGCAGGAATGCCTCATTTCACCTGACACTGGGAAAAAAGGGAAATTAGCTGACTTGAGCAACAATTAGGAAGCAGAACATTTCTCTGGGCATTGCTACAGAAGCTGATCATCCCTCAGAGCAGAAGCCATAATAGCTTTTGAGTCATTATAAGCACTGCACATTCAAGCAACAGTGATTTGCACTGAAAATAATCTCAGGAAGGCAAGGGAAACAGCATTTATGTAAATAAACTAACCTCACTGTTTGGATACATTTGTATTGCACATGGGTGTTGTTTTTCCACATCTGAGGAACCTCATATCAGAGAAAAAAAAACAAGAACAAAAAGGATTAAAGAGCTTCAAGAATTTTAATATTTCACTTCCATTTTGTACACACTATTTTCCACAATCTGATACTAGATGCAAATAGTTACAGCCAAATTCAGTTCTGTGTTTACCAGTGCAAATCCATGTTGATAGCCAAAAGCCACATTTGCTCAAACCCAATGAAAACTGCATGTCAATCACAGTGTCTGTATCAGAACCAGAGCTGGAGTGTTCTACAAAAGGCTCTGAGAAATTGCCTCTCCAAAAAAGAAGTTGATTGAAGTTGATTACTCCTGTGAGGCCCTGGCACTGTCCATAGCCACCTGTACTGCTGCAGCTGTTTAAAACAAACCAGTTTTTTGTTTTAAAAATACATAAAATAGGAAGGAATTAAAAAAAAAATAAAAAAGGATACTGAGAGAAATAATACAGACATGCAGTACTGCAGGGCACCTAACTGCACTTCTGCACTGTAAGACACCAAGAAAACAGGCAGTTCCAGACTAAGTGAATGCAGCCCAGTTTTAAAGTTTGTTTGTTTAAATCAACCAGAGAACTATTTTCAGTTGAACTGTTATTCCCCGAGGGGTTTTGCTCCAGTTTTCTTTGTTTTACACTCATTTTAGTTAAACTGTTCCAGCTTTGCCTAGGGGAAGAGCACCTGGATTCAAAAATATCTTTGCTGGGAACAAACAAAACTCCCATGATGCCAATTGTCCCAACAAAAAGCTGGATTCCTCATGTGGTGCTATCTCTCTTCTCTCACTGATAGAAAAACAACCCAGCAATCCACAGCGTTACCAGTAGAGATGGAAATACAGCCCTTTCTGGAGAGTTCTCCCTGCACTGTCTACCCAAGGTAACTAACCCCAGCAGGACATTTGGGTGGGTGAATGTATCAGGAGTGCCCACCCCGTACACCTTCACTGCCCCTCTCACAGCTCCAGCACGGCTCACCTCTGAGAGCCTTGGCAGGAATTAAAGTGTCCAGGCAAGCTCTGAACAATTTGTTTCACAGTGTCAAGAGTCCTTGATTGAGGTAGTAAAACCCAGTGCCAAGCCAGGCCAAGTTCTCACACAGCTCTTGATGTCCCTCATGCCACGGGGCTCCCGATGGGCTGAGAGCCTGCAGTGGACAAGCCTGCAGCTGCTGCAGCCTTTACTCCAGAGACACTCTGCAACTCAAAGGCCACCAACACACTGGCCCCGTGCCCTGGGCTTCACCAGATGAGGGACCATAGCCCTTCAGTGCTTGGATGAAGCAAAAGTGCTCCAGCTCTGAAGAAGAGCCACAGAGGTGGCCTCGCGCTGTGAAGCTTCTCCAGGAGGTGGCACGGGCTGGCCGAGATGGGCCAGTGAGTCACTGAAATGGCAAGATCACCCAGGAAGGATTTCAAAGGCCTCGGCAGTTTTGGGGAGAATAAAGCAATGCGTCAGAAGTGAAAAAAAAAATGCAGAAGTAAAGGTTTGCTGGGCATTCCATTTCTCCTACACGTCTCCCTTGAGGTGTTGTAGACAGCGGTAAGATCAGAGCCCCAGCACATGGAGCCATGGAACACTGCTGGACAGCACAGCAGCACTCCTCTGCCTCCAACCCTGCTTTAGGGTCTCTGAACCCTGCTCTGGCACCTCCCCAGGCCAATGGCCTGAGAGCTTTTGCTCTGACACAGGATGTGCAGTGACACCTTCAGACCCAGCACCACACCCAGCCTGGCCCTGCACTGCACAGAGATGTCAGAAGGCTCAGCAAGCACCAGGAGACATCTCAGATGCCTTCAGCTGCCAAGGTGCTGCACACCTGGGCTCCTCTCATGCTATGGAAAGCACCAAGTCCCTTGTCAAAGTGGTATCAGCATGCACAACAAGGATATTCTTACATCTGCTATCCAGATGGGGGGAGGACACACACCACAGCTGTTGTGAAGGGCTGTGGAGAACCCTGCAGATTGCTGCAGGTTCCTGCACAGGACCAATGTAAAAATGCAATTCTGCAGCCACAGCCATCCTCCAGACCTGTCTAGACTGCAGAGTGCTCTGTTCACAAGTGGGAGCAGGCTTGAAAAGCCACAGCTGCTTCCACCCCACCAAGCCTGGGGCTCACTCTTGCCAGTTTGTTTTCTGTATATCATTTTCTGTCAGGTGGGGTTTGCAAATCTGAGACAACTCTATTTTATAAAGTAAATTGGGTTCTCCCCTATCTACATAATAAATATTAAAACATCATCATTGTAATTTCAGGCTGGGAATGTTTATGTAAAAACATCGTGCAGATGTGGTGAAAGACTAATAAAGCAATGCTAATTATCTAATCAATCTTTCTTAACCTTTGTCTTAGACACTACATAGTGCTCATGCTAAGCTTAGATTCATTTTTCAGGGTCTAAATAATGTCGTAATCATAGCTGTAATGTGTGGGTTCATTGGAAATTTCTCTTTAGATGTAACATTGTCAGTTTACACCCAAATCTGTCTATAAGCCATCTGTTGCAGAAACTGGTCATTATCAATTTCATCAATCTGTTCCCAAATATTGCAGATGCCAGCCACTAGGAACCATCTGTTAGTGTCAAAAAAAA
>VWZN01006320.1:1673328-1704883 GCA_013396955.1 Regulus satrapa | reverse complement strand
TAAAAAAAAAAAAAAAAAAAAAAGTAACAATTCAATAAGCAGACTATTTGGGGAGGAGGTTGGGAAATACACTGCAATACTTGGCACAAAAGGCAAACTTACAAATTGTGGCAGTTTTACTCCTGACCTATAACTCCTTTTGGAGCGATGCTGAGCTCATTGATCAGCCATCAGTGGGAGGGAAGCTTGCAGAAGACAGTAATAAACATCAGCAGTGATGGGAGAGGGGAGCTGACACCTACTCCTGCTGTAACATATTGCCCGCCAGTGTCCAGGCTGGGGCTGGCAGTGACTTTCCTGAAGTCACCAATGCAATTGGAGCAGCTTTGACTGATTGCCTGTAGCTGCAGTTTAAATAAAGACAGTCTGCATAAACAGGCTGAGATTTTACATTCTCATGGCTTTGTTCAGTCTGAGAAATAAAGCAAACTCTACATCTCTTTCTCAAATGACCAGCCCTCATTGTAGTGCTCAGAAGAGCTCAGATCCTCTGAACACCCAAAATCAAAGCCCCAGAGCCCTCCTGTGACCTGACCAGACAAGCAGCTCCTGCAGAGACAAAGCTTCTTTACAAATCGCTGGAAGAGTTCCCAAAGCCGTGCTGGGAATCCAGCTGGGGTTGGGGGTGTCAGTGCCCATGGTGGGGCCAGGACTGGGTCATCTCAGAAGTTATAAGAGTAGAAGAAAAAAAAGCCATGTTTTGGTCAAAAACCTTTAAATCCTTCATTGTATCATTTATACATCTGTAAGCTTGCACATTAAGCGTCCAACAGAAACCTAGGTATTAATCATTATGATAATGGCCATTTGGCTATCACCAGCTTGCCTGGGCCTTGTGTAGCCACCACCTCCACCCCATTTGCTTGTTCCTAAGGGTTCCTGCTGAGCCCTGCAAGCCCTGGAGCTAAAATCTTTAGTGCAAAGAGAAAAGTAAGAAAATCCAAGATACCGCAGACATGCTGACACTGAAGTGCTGGCCAGAACCCATCTCCCTTGCTAACAATTACATTTTCCCCTCCCTTGTCTTGTCCACAAAGCAGCCTGATTTGACAAGTACCTGGCAGATAAACATGTAATGCTGGAATAATAAAGCACAGAAGCTCAGTGTTAATGAACTATTCATGCAGCGAGAGGAAAAAAAATTGTTTTCAGACACAGCTTTCTCAAGAAAGAAAAATCCCAGTTTATTTAGTTTCCATTTGTAGGAGGATGTGTGTTCAGAAAGTTCTTCCATTTGCAGGTCCTAATGGGCACTTTCATTTAGGGCAGGTGTATAACTGTTTAAACAGTCATTCTCTGGGAAAGCTACTTTGTCCATAGGGTCAGCCTTGGGACTCTTTCACCTCAGCAATTTGGGTTAAATCCTTATCTGTCTCAGTCCCATTTAGAAACAAAAAAGACCGAGCCATTTCCTTCAGCCAGAACAGACTGTCTGCAAAACTACCCTGCCAGCTAATCACCATCTCCAGGCCTTGCAGTTCCTTAAATATATTCTGCTGGACATTCTGTATCACAGGATCACGTATAACTCCCCTTGCAATGCTTCCAGTTCAGGAGACAACCCGTCACCTTACAGATCTTCTCACGCCTATATATTCATATGCATATGTGAGTTTATAAGTATATATAAATGTTCTGGTCCAAAGTGTTTTTCCTGGAGAAAGGAGCATGGAGGTAGGCCAAGATAAATAAGGGAGTGGATGCTTAGGTTAGAACTCCTACAGCTCCAAGTTCATTCATCAATGCTGTTGGGGAATGAAGAAGTGCAAATATTTCTCTGAGGATGTGAGTGCTGGAGTAGGCAGGCAGGAGGCAGCAGGAGAGGTGAAATTTGTAAAAATTTGATAGGAATTGATATAGCTGAGCCCTTTGCTGGTAAAAGGAATTGGAAAAAAATTAAAAGCTCAATATTCATATGCTGTGAGGCAAAAGCCAGACCTGTGTTGGATTATTATAAATGGATTTGGCTGTGCTTAGGGTTTTCAATTGGGTGTTTATAATAAAGGGTAGCTAAACTCTCTTACTCACAGCTGAACATCAGCATGCAGGCCTGCAAGGGTAACTGACCTTTTTGAATGTTAATTATCTTTAAAAGGCCTGTTTGCCCAGAATTGTCTGAACCAGCTGTAACCAGCCAACAGGGTCACTGAGGAGAAATGATGGATGTCATGAAGAGTCATTTGATATCCATTAAAGGGGAGGAAAGTCATTAAAATATATCGGGCCCAGGGACCTTATAAAACAAAGAGAATGTAATTACTTTAGGCTCAGATTTACCTGCCTGGACTAATCAATAAAAAGACACCATGAAAAGGGGAGAGGGAGTAGAAAGAACACATTTTGACGTGTCTGTGAGGAACATCTGTCACCAGGGCAGAAAAGGTCAATGCCTGCCCGAGTGCTGCTCGTCCAGCTGTGCCCAGCGAGGGGACAGGGGCTTCAGTGGGCAGCAGGGGCCAAAATGCACCTTTTTAGAAACATCACAGATCAGAACAACTGTGTCAGCACACCCTCAGCCCAGCCCTGGCTTTGGATGGTGTGTGACTGTGGGACTATCAGGAGATGCTCAGGTTGCATTTACTAAGGAGATGGAGGTCCCCAGTGAGGTGCTCTCCTTGTGCTGTCACCGTGTATGGACATCAGCTGCCCTCACAGGGGCTGAGCTGGGGGTAGCAGAGCATTTCTGAAGCCTAAAGCCCATTTTCAGTGGCTCAGCAGCTATGCGAAAGCGACCAAGTGCTTTTTCAGTGTGGCAGTAAAGATTAATTTTGCAAAAATTCCCTGGATTATGTATCATCTTCTGGGGCTCTCCATGGCCAGATGCTCAAGGCAGCAGGATTCAAGCCCTCACAAAAGTTTGCTGGCTTTTTAACACCCTGGTGGGCACCAAGCTCTTTGAAAAACCTGATCCCACCTAATCCCCTTTAAAATGTAACACCAATTTACTTCTCCACCAGGATATGTGCAAATTAACTCAGCTGTGGAAGATGAGCAGGAAGGCTTAGGCAGAGAATTGCCACGGGCACCTCGTACCCCAGAAGTGATGCTATCCTGCCTTCACCACCATCAGTGGGCATTTCAGAACATTTTTATCCAAAAGCAAAGTTGCTGACTTTATTCACCGTGCAGATCACTCCAGTTTTTGCAAAAGGAAACATCCTCTAAGCCACTTCACAGAACTCCATGTATCTTCCAAAATGAGGTATGCTAAAAACCCACTAGTTCATTTTGTATCATTACTCACTCTAATTAAAATCTTTGTCAAGGGAATCTATTGCCTTTTTTTCTATTTTCTGCTCTGATGTTGCAGTCCTTGACATTACACTATGGTCTATAAAGACACGGAATATTAATGCCTCCCATTCTAGGAAAAATATATTGAGTCTGCTCTACTGTTTTGACCTTTTCAGTACATTGTATTTTGATTAGCTGGCCAGCTTGCTTCTGCCCTACAGGTTTCCAAGGCTATAGGGGGACAAAGAGGTGGAAAAGCTACCAAATCACATTTCTAATCACAGGGAAGGTTAAGGGGGTGTGATCAAACACCACATCTCACAGACTGGCTGAGGCACAACCACACGTGTAGAGGAGAATGCTGGAAACCAGAACCAAAAGGCCCCATCATTATCAAGAACACCTTTTCCATCCTGAAATTCTGTAATTTTTTTTCTCTCTATAGCCTCTGCAGGCACTGTCTTTCCTGAGAGCCAATTAATTCAAGTCACAAATATCTGCCCTGAATTCTTGCAGGTAATTAGCACCACGGGTTATCAACAGGAAGCTGGTACCCACAGGCACTTCAGATAATTGTGTTTCAATATTGGCACATTTCTGCTTACCACAAAAGGTCACTTCAGTTTCTCTTCTCTATTTTCTCCTTCTCTTTCACTAAATGAATGAAAAATCATTATCATTATTTTGAATTCTCTAAATGCTTGGCAAAAGCTTTGGGCACTACAGGACAGACATGAGTGACATGGGCACTTCAGGTAGTTGCAAAATTATTATTTTCTAATCCTCAGTTTCAGATACAACCCTTCTTAGCATACAAGCGAATGGAAAAAAACAAAACCCCAAGTCTAGTTAAATACTTATGCTCCTGAATTAATTTCAAAGAAAAGCAATGGAAAGAAAACATAATTATAATGTAGCACAACTATTGGTCACTTTAACCAGCACTTGCAAATTAGGTAAAGCTGTATTTAGTACTGCACAAATTTAGAGGACTTTTTACCTGGTGCAATAAATTTTAAAGGGTAACCATTCATTTAATTATATGATGAATAACTTCCACAGACTAAGTATTATACATGAAGGACTATGTAATTACTTTGTAAATATAGGATTATATCTGTCCTTGAAACAAGAAAACAAATTAAATCAGCCTTGCGAAATTGTACTCCCCACTCATGATGAGTGAGTTCTATTGCAAAAAATAAATTACAAATCATCATCTTCTTTACAGAATGGTCACGTAAAAGGACAGCTGGGGTGTTTTTGTGGCAGGGCCAAGCAATTTCAAGACAAGGCTGTATCAAGTGTTAAATTTCCGTAACAATAAAACCTTCCCTGCAAGAAGAATCTGAGAGCATGCAATAATTTTGTAGTTGTCTTGGACTGCTGAATAAACCATGTATTGGACAAGAAGTCAGCGGTTGTGCCCTGTTAAGCAGAAGTTTTGAATCACAAGGATCCTGCTGGGAGTGAAGAGGGCAAGCCATGGCACCACAGCAGGTGAAAGCCAAATGTGTGAAAGCCTCCCTGCGCTGGGAGGTTTGCACACACACCCTGGGACACCGGTCCGTGAGGATCCAACGTGATTCAAACCAGTCTTGCAAATTTGCTCTCTGCATTACTGAAGACGTGATCTCATATGGAGTGCACGAACAACAGGAGTGCTCTGAGTTGCTTTGAGTTCCTCCCTTTCTATCATCACTGCATTATTGCGCTTAAGAGTTTCTTTATCGTATCATTAAAGTTAATGAAATTTTACAGACAGAACTGGTGGGTGGTATAACAGGGAACATTAAAATCATGCTCTCATTTCAATCCCTCACAAAACCAGAAAGCCAACCACTTAACTACTAAAGACTGCAGAGAGCTTGAGTAAAGAGACATCGTGGCCCTTAATAAAAACGAAAAGGAGGGAAAAAGTGACACTATCTCAGCAAAAGAGAGTGTAGCCACAGTGCAATTCCCAGCGGCCTTCAGGAAATCAATACCCGCTTCATCTGGTAGAAAACTTTTCCTTTAACCTTTATTCAAGGAACAGCAGTACAATCGATCCTGGGTGAGGTGCCAGTGACCCTCCCCAGTGACACAGACCCAGCCCCGGTGCAAAGATCCCACCACGGGTGGGGCACATCACCTCCAGCAACAGAGGCTGTGAAAACTGTCAATGCTCCTTGCTTACAGCCACCTGAGAAACTCACTGCCTGCCTAAGAAATCAACAGACCACTCACACCCAACAGATTTTTTCTTTCCTTTCCCCCCTCCAAAACATGCAGCTCTAAGGGTCATGGGAAGTTTTATGCATGCTCACCTCCCGCTGTGAAAGGCAGTCAAATACTTTCTTCCTAAAAGAATGAAGCAAAATATCAGGACAGAAGGTCACCTTTGCTCACCTATTTTGAATAAAGATCGTTTTGTTAAACCAAATTATTTTTATTTTTAATGGGGCCATTGGGTCATTGAAGCTTTTATTCACAAAACATAAATGCTTCTCACTGCAGTCAACTGCCAAAGCAAAGTGAACGTCATTCCCAACTTGACTCCCACCTAAAACCTCCAGCAGGCATCCTGCAAAGCAATGCCATCTGCACCTCTTTGTGGTTCACACCTCCACTGCACCCTGGATAAAAGAACAAGAAATTATTTGCTCCTCTACCTGGTTTCCAGTAGCCAATCCAGGGAACTCACCTCTTCAGATTAAATTCATTTAAAACCCTCTGCTGTCCAAGTGAGAGTCATTGTTTAAAGATTACTCTTCAAATTTCAACCTACCGATTGCAAACTCCATAATTTCACACAGTTTGTTATCTCCTACACCCTTGGTGGTGTAACTCACACACAACATGCACACGCACACGGGCTGTGAGCCCCCAGAGCTGCAGCCTCCTGGAAAAAGTGGAGTCAAACAACACAACTCAGCTCTGGATCTCCCATCCCACCATGGATTTTTCCCAGTTACAGAAAGGGTGCTGCTCTCTGTTCAGTGACGTGATAGGAGCGACGCAGTGCATGGCAACATCAGTGCATCCACACGTCTGAGAACTTCACTTTGTTTGTTTTTTATCTGATAACGCCTATTTGCAGCATATTTCCTTCCACCTCGAGCCCTGAGCATCTTCAGGACACCACTGCCCACGTGTGTGGTGCTCTGCTGAAGATGCTCAGGTGGCAGAGATGTGTGTCTGCACACCATTACCTGATTTTCTGTTACTCTCACCTGGACGAGCAGGAGGGGTTTGGGCTTGATTTCCTTCTGCCTCCTGAAATGTGTCCAGATGGATGTGCTGTGATGGTTGCCTTAGAAACCAGCAGAACTTAACGTGCCTGGCCAGGGCAGAGCCTCTCATGCTGCCAAGAGCAGGGAAGGAGCAAGGCAGGTACAAATGTTCTTGCTGGAAAGTGAAAGGATTTTCTGCTCTGCACACAGCAGGAACTCCACCGTGGAGTGACAGCACCAGCAGCCCAGCATCCCTTTGCAGGGCCGGGAGATGCAGCTCCAAAGTGCTGCCAACCAGGCTCAGAGCATCCCAGGAGGAGCCTCGTCTCTCTCCAGGCGGAGGGGAGGTGGGTTTTCACTAAGCAAACATTTTCTTGTATTAAACAATTTCACCCTGGTTTTATGTGTAAATACAAACGATATGTAACAGCTACAGATCACTATCTTGATGTTGATGTGAGGTGATCTACATATGCAAAGGCTACTGCTATGATCATTTGTGTTTTAATTACCGGCACGGTTCCGCTAATTTCAAGCTCTAGTAGAAACACACAAAAATCAATGTTTGATAAATGGGAAGAGGCTTCAGTGGGTCAAGGAGGATTATTCCTGCACTTTTAAAAACTGTGCAAGAGAAGTAAACAAAAGTGTTGGAAGCTATTTAAAGAAACACATTTGACAATAACCCTTTAAAAAGGTTTAAAATTTACACATATTTATGCTGAAACTTTCCCAGGATATTTGAAATCATGTTCATTATTTTTGGGGGAGAGGAAGTGTGGGGCAGGAAGAGGTAAGAAAATATACAAATATTTGAAAGCAAATTTTAGAATATATTTAAGTCCCTTTCAAATGCAGTTTAAAGGTCTGCAGTCTGTGCAACCATTGCCTTCAGTGCAATTTTTGTCAATTCAGTTCAGTATTCAAAATCCATTTAATGCCATGAAAAGGAGCAGTCTTTTTCATGAATTCTGATTTATTTAATATTGAATCCAAGTCTAACATGGCACAGAAGCAGCAAAAATTATGCTCAAAGCAACAACAAACTTCCTTTCCACTTTGACAGGTGAACAAGCAGCTATTACATCTCTGCAGAGCCCCTTGCAGACTCGCTGTAGCCCAGTTTCCCTATTAAGAAATGCAATTTCACTTGGGTGCTGCAACAGCAAAACGTGGCATGTTGGGTCATGGCTAACAATGGAGATGCAAACGTGAACACAGATATAACTAACTTGCTCATTTTTTCCAAGTGCAGCAGTAATAAAAATGGAAATCAAGTCCAAAGCTAGAGGTGCTGGCCAGCGCTGAGTGATGCCAGTGGCCACAGCCCACACCGTGCCCAGCCCTGCCCGAGCCCAGCACGGCCCTGAGGAGCTGGGCACTGCCAGGAGCTGAGCATCCTTCCTCCAGCACAGGGCACACAGAGCTTTGCCCAGCAGGGGCACAACCAGAGCACACGATTTTAGGGGAGCAGGGCAGCAGCTACAGCTCTTTGTGACAACATGTGCAGCAGCTCTTTAGAATCATGACATTGTTTCGGTTGGATCACCAAGTTCATAAAAAACAGCTCTGCAAAGTCCAGCCGCTTTTAAATCCAAGACCAGCCAGTCCATGCAGGGGCAGCTTAGCAGCAACCCAAGGTGCAAAGAAACAGCAGCTGAGGCATGCCAAAGCTTAGAAAGTGACAAAGAGCTCCCTCCCCTGCAGGAGAAAACTTGTCCCATGATGAGAAGAAAAGGCTGATTGATTTATCTTGATATCCTGTGCTCTTTAATGAAACTATAGAATGAATACCAGCTAGGGTAGGGATATCAAATAAAGCAATGATTAGATCCATGAAACAAGCAACCAGATATATTGCACTGAGCTCCAAAATTGAGATGCCAACAGCAGACAATTACTTATCCTGGCTTTTCTCTGTGCATGAATTAAGGAGAGTTAACTTCACCAATGACATTAGTTACTTGAAATGGTAAGGATGACTAATGTCTTGTAAGTAAATTCATTTTACATCTAATTATAAATGTGTTTTGCTAGTTTTGGACCACAAACAAGTCCCCTCTACCTTAGTGCACAAGGACAAATCCTCAGATGAAGCAGGGCCACAAAAGTCAGCTGTACCTCTGACCCAGAGTATCTGCATTGCATTTTTCCTGTATATATACCATTAACAAATAAGGCTGGCAAAGGGATCCCAACACCAAAGCAATAAAAAGGTCCCTACGGTGGTTTGGCAACTGTTTGTTTGGAATAAGTTTGTACTGACAGCATTTGTGCCAGCTCTGTACTTCTCTCCTCGTGTGTTCATGTAAATATATTTATATATAATCCAATAGCCCTGCTCCCAGCCCCTGAGGCCAGCCCAGGGTCAGCAGCCCCCCGAGCAGAGGCTGTGCCTGTGCCAGCACCCAGCTCCCGCTTCCACTGAGCACCCAAAGGGGCAAACCCAGCTGCAGCAGAGATAGGGACACCTCTAGGAGAAAGAGACTGCATTTCTCAGGGATAGGAGCTACTGGAAAGGATCTGCTGTGCTCAGCTCCACAGGGCACAGAGAACACAGGAGGGTGCCTGGGGCCAGTCCTGCCTGTCCCGTGGGTGCAGAGCTGCCTGCACCCTCACTGCTGAGTGTCCTGCTGTCATTCTCACCACACAGCCTGAGCTCAAGCCAGCAAAGCAGCTCTCACCTACTCAGGGCTGAGACTGGTGTTTAAAACAAGAGCACCTGTGCGAGAAAAGTACAGCTCGAGTCACACTCACCGGACAAATTCAGGTCCTGAGGCTACAACATACTTAATGTGACAGGGGCGTGATTTGTGAAGCCTTTTCTCAAAAGGCATTTTTCCTGCTGAGATCAGAGTCCCATGCTAGGCAGGGAAGGGAAGCAGTACAGCAATTGCTGTCTGCTCCCCTGCATCCCCTCCTGCAGAGGACACCAAGTTACAACTCCCTTTCAAAAATGCTCATCTCACTCCCCTCTTCCACTAAAGGCAGCTACAGACATTGTTCCTGCAACAGTGCTATAAGCACACCCTGTTGCTGAGGGCATGGGGGAGGAAGAGCAAAATGCAGAAATAACTCAATAATAATAGTAATGACAATGATGATGATAATAATAATAATAACAGTAATTAAAAATATGTTTGGGAAATAATTGTTTGTGCTTATACAGAGCCAGCTTGAAAAATAGGCAGAGGACTGGGAAGTAAACTACTTCATTTTCTTTCCTCAAGGTTATATTCCTCTCTGCTTTATCCACCACCATTGTAATTCTGTTTCTAAACCTAATAAATTTCCCACAGAAGCCCTATTCATTCTAAAACCTATGACTGCTGATTCAGGGAACTGTCATGTTTTTCCATGCCAGCATCAGTTCACACTGTACTAAAAAAAGCAAGATAAGGACTAGAAAATAAAAGGCAACATTGTGCTTTTACCCAAAAGAAAGAGGCAGCTTAGGGGGAGTCGACAGTCTTATTTTGCTGATCATCAGTCTCTGCAATAGGTTCTGTGACCAACTAATGAAATGCAGGCTGGAAGAACCACGATTTCATAAGAAACCTGACCTCTCTTAGACTGAAATGCGGAGATAAATGTGGGGTGTAGCTGTATCTGTGCTGCACTGCCAGGCTGAGCAGCCACACGGATGTGGGTGTTGGGTGGAAAGAACACAACAGGCAACCCTACACTGCCCCAGGGACCCTGATAAACATTCCCACGAGCACTGTGAAACTTGCAGACCAGAGAAAGGGGGTTATTCTTTTCCTTCTAGCTTTGAAACAGATGCAGTCTTTACATCAGAAAGACTTTTTATTTCCTTTTGTTGGCAGAGAACAAGATCCTCTCTGTCACTGCACGGCACAGGTGATACCACCAGAGAAGGAGCCTGGAGCCCCAGAGCACCCAGCTCCTGCCACAGGAGGATTCCTGCAAGCACACAGCGCTCCAGGCTGCCCTGCCCTGGGCTGCCCTCAAAGCCTTCCAAGAGGAGTTCAGCAAAAAATGCTGGGTGTTTTTTGATCCTGGCATCTGGTCAGGAGTAAGATGCCACCAAACTCTGTCATTTTGCCATCCAGAATGGGACAGTTGCTCTCCCTGGCCCCACAGGTACCTCCCATGCCTCCTGACACCCCTGGTCACATTTTCCTTTAAAATAAACATTGAATTAGCAGATTTCAAACAATTGTTTACACTGGCTCTGTTTCTCTTGGGTCTGCTCTTTACATGCTTTTCTCCCCTGAACCTGCCGTGTGCCACCGTGCCAAGAGAAATCATAATTAATACACAAATATTCAGAGGGCAATAGGCTGAGCAACAAGATTTGCCATGTTTGTACACATTTCCTTTTTATAAGGTTATTTCTCTCATAATAGAAGTCTAGGCATTCTCTTTGAAGCTGTTTTAATTGGGGAAGAGCTGTCTCTTGACAGCTGTTAAAACATTGATATTTGCCACTGTTGAGGTGCCTTTTTGATTTGGTTTGTCTTTTTGCTGATACAATTTGCTAAGCGGCCAACCTCATCTTAATTTATTTATTGGCTCATCTCGAGCAACGGCTACAAGTTAATTACAGTTTGCTTTTTGCAACACAAAATCATGCAGCAAATGTTTTTTTATCAACAATCAAATCCTTGGATTACTCTGTTAATTGCAACCTGGATTAACCACAGAGAGTGTTCCAATTTAGTAGACAATTTCGCTGGCTTATTTTTGCAGTCACAAGCCATGTTTCACTGGCAGAAACTAAGGTAAAACCATTAAGCGTGTTCTGGGAATGGCATTTAATTTCTGTATCAAGAGTTCTCCATTTAAATCTGCCGCCATTTCTGCTATTAAAAGAAGCAGAGCAGCAACCCAGGCTTTTTATAATAATTCATAACCTCTCAGCAACCCAGAGCAGGTTACACAGAAACTGCTGCGTGATCCATCTCCACCCCTCACGGACTCAACTTTTGTTGGCAGATTTGTCAATCATGTTTACAGGCTCCTTTCTGCTGTACAGTCAGGAATTCTCATCCTGTGTTGATTTGTGTCATAAAAATGTACCAGGACTGATCTGCACCCAAGGACTTTCTGTTGATTTGTTTCTGTCGCATAAGCTATGTCTAATTTATTTATAACTTATCTCATTCTATTAGATCACTTTGTAATCATATTTAATTTAGATTTATTCCCGACAGTTCAGGCTGGCTCCAGGCATTTAATTAAATTTTGCCCTCTTAAGCCACTTAGTCAGTCTAGATTTTAAACATGATGTCGTTTTCCCTTGGAAAGCGCTTTTCTATCCATAACCTTTGAATTGGTAATTTGTGCAGTTGCATCTTACAAAGCATTTTCAAGAACTCTCAATGCTGTGCAGTGTGAGCACCTGTGAGGAGCCCAGGGAGAGGAAACCCAGCACCATCCAGACATGGTCTCTGCACCATTTAACTCTACATTTTAACCTGAAATTGAAACCACTGACTCAAACATGGCAGAAGGGATGAGGTCAAAAGCAGAGATAATAAAGATAATAAACTGTGCTATTAAATTACAAATTTAGTTTAGTTTTGAAGGTTCAAACTGAGAATAAAAATCTGTGTTTCTTAAAAAATTCTAGTATAAAAGTATTGGATACTCCTAGAACACAATTCAATTCAGACTATTTTAATTTGTTAATATTGTACTTTAGTAGATGGACCTGAAAGTGTTTAGAAAAAGAATAAAATATTTAACTGAAAATTAAGATTAGAAAATCACCTTAACTATGATTTCGATTATCTGCTTTGCTTTTCTTCCCCGATTTCTACTAATAAGCAAAAAATCTTTGTATGAATAGGATTATTCATGGCTTCTTAGGACTTTTTCTTCCCTTGCTGATTCTGGAATTGTCTCTCTCCTGCTGGTACTGACAAATTATAGTATTTCAGTGAAAACACTTTAAATTTCCCTTTGTCCTGCAATTTGCCTCACTTTTGTTCCTCAGTCTTGAACAAAACCCTGTGAGTTTAACTAATACCTCCTCCTAGGAGCAAATCCTCCCCTTAACTTACTGCTGCCACTCTAACAAGTCTGAGATCATCAAAATGCAGATTAAGACGTGACTCCACAGTAGCCACTCCACAGTAGCTCTGTGTGCTTTGTTGTGGTCTGGAGTTCCCAAAGCACTTGGAAATCCTGCCTGCTGCTTTCTTGCCCATGCCCAGGGCAGAGCTCACTGCAGAGACAGCTGGGCTACTCACAATGCAAATTCAGAGACAAACTAGTCACTTTAATTCTACTAGTATATCTTAATTTTTCACCCAGCAATATGATATATGGTGCCAATATAATTCAATCTTCTTACATTTTTCATGAGTTAAATAAATCAAACCAAGATAGAGCCCTTCAACCACAGTATTTCACTCTGCCTGCTAATCTCCTTCACACGAGTGCAGAGGAAACTCCACATCCCCCTTTCCTGGCAGTGGAACCCAAGGAAATGTGGATCCTGCTATCAGAGCAGTCACTCATACATCTCAACCTTCATGGTGGTCACTATGGTTTAGGGAATTACAGATTTATAAGAAATTTCTTAGTGCTCCATATCAAAGTATCTTGGGATCATAAAAAATTAGAGATGAAGAAAAATGTATTTTATATCCTTGCTTTCCATTTTTCCCTGTCTAGCAGAGGTCATTCTGCTACAGAACACTTGCTCTCCTACCTCTGGCAGAGCTGCTCTTTGTCATCTTCCTTTCATCAATTATTTTCAAAGCTGCTCTATAAACTTCTTATCAATGCATTTCTAATAATCTTAACAGACTTTTATCAAGGAAAATGATAAGTTTCTACTGTCAAGAGGCCTTTCTCTGAGCCTCAAGTGCTGACATTTTTTTGACAATTTATCTAAAGTCAATTGTCTTCTATTGACTTTTTTCAGCTGCTTCCAGAATGACGACACTTTTTACCCCTGACAGTTCATTTGGCTTTCTGTGCTTTCTCTTTCTTTTGGTTTTTTCCTACCATCCATAAATCCTAAAAAAAAAAAAACAAAAAAAACCAAAAAAACCAAAAAACCCAAAAATCACCCCCAAAAACCCCAAGACAAACTAACAAAAAACCAACCACTGTACTTTGCCAACAATGTCTCACTTCAAATGTGTTTCATTAATTTCTCTGATTCTGTTGCTCTCACTGCCATCAAAACCAGAAACAACAAAACAGTCTTAAAAGCTATTGAGGTTCTTGTTTGATAGCCCATTTAGGTATGTTTTCAATATTTCAGATTGTTGGACTGTGGAGTGTTACTTCCTCTCATTTCCCCCTTGGAATCACTAAGTGCTCATCCTGGAAGGTGCTGGAGCTGACTCATGGGCCACAGCTGCTTTGTACCTAGGGAAGCCAGCAAGGGGTGGCTGTGTCCTGTGGGCAGACCCAGTCCCTTTATCCATCCAATTCCTCAATTTCCAGCTGGTCTGAGGTCTGACTCTGCACCCTCTTTGCTGCCTGCTCATTACGAACTCTCCTCATGTTCAGCAGAGAAAGATGAAAGCATTTACAGCCTTTGCTGAACGGGACCACATGTCTATTTTCCTTCTGCAACAGACTTTTTTCTGCAATACAACTCCATTTTCCTACATGTTCTTTCATTCTTCATACACAAACAATTTGATCAAGCTTTACTCTATATTCTCTGCAATAAACCATTTCAGGATTTATTCCAACCTTATGTTGCTGCAATGTCATGTTAGGAAGCAAATTAAGTTTATTTTTATATCACTTCCCTACAAGACTATCTGTTCAAACAGGCATCGCTTCTTCTTCTAAACATGCAGGTTTTTATTCTCTTTCCAGTTCCCATCACCCTTGACTTCCTTCCTTCCCTCTTTGCCTTCCATTCATTGCAGGCTAATGAGGTCTTTCCCTCAGAACATTCTTATATCATGCCCACACCACAGTTTGGACATCAGGACAGCTCAGCATTTCCAGATCTCCTGTGTCCCGCTCCCTCATGAGCTCAGCAGATGCTTCAGAAGCCACTGGCCCAGACCAGAATCAGCTGGTATGGCTCTGTGACTGCTCACTGCTCCCAGCCTAAGAAGAATGAGCTTTGATTGAGGGCCTGATGCCAAATAAGAGAAGAATGAAACTTTTTAATTTGCTGGATAATCTCGTCTACCTTTCCCAAACCTCTCTTACTGCTGCATTTCCTTGGAAGTGCACACCTCAAATTCCTTGCCGTCACCTGCCATGGATTTGTGCCTATTGATTGTAGCTGTATCCACATTGCTGAGAAATCCCTTTCTACTCCATAAAGGATTCTTTAGGTGGGACTTGCAGTTGCTAATTTTAAATTCATAGCTGTCACCATTGAAAAGCCTTCCTCAGCAACTTCTGCCATGTATGTTCTTAGCTATTACATCAATCCCTCCTCCGCTACCTAAGAACAGAACAAATAAATTCTAATCACATGTACAAACATCCTTCCAATATTTGCTAAGCATTAAATCAACTCTTTATCTTTTTTCTTATTATTTCCCAGCATACTCTTAAAGCTCAAGAGAGCCAGAAAATGAGAGGAAATGTGCAGAGTGTGCCAAAAGAAAGCAGGAGGGAACTGCAGATTTTTGATTCAAGGGAGAAATCAGAGGCTTGAGTGATGGCTGACAACAGACTCGATGAGGAGCTGGGCACCAGATTTGAACCTCATTAAAGTCTGAAGCTTATAACCAGACCACAGCCTTGAGAAACATATTGGGTAAAAAGGTTTATTATTACCAACGAAGAAGATGTGTAGGAATTTTCAGTAAGATACATATGACAGAGAAGAGACGGTCTTTTCTTCACATAGATCTGTTTGGCAGGTGCTGGCACAGCCCCTTTCCATTTTAATCTCTCCTAGATCTTCATTGTTACGTACTTATGCCACCATCACAGCCTTAAAAAAATCACGATCTGAGTCAGGATGAGATTTTTCTACACTTCTAAATGGCTTAGAACCATTATTCCCTTTTGCTTTTGATAGCAAAGGGGCTCCTAATGAAATCCTCAATCTGCCAGAATTAGCAGAGGCAGAGGAGCGTGTCTGTAGCAGGTGGAAAACATTGCAGTGACAGTGGGAGCAAAGACTCTGCTCACTCTCAGAGCCACACTTTCCTCAGTCAGAGCAAAGTGCCTTTGCTTGCCCACAGCTCAGCTGAACAACCTCCAGGAGCACAGCTGAGGAGACAAGAGGTGCTGGTCCCAAAGCCACTACAGAAGCAATAAAATGAGATCTCTGTTTGACAGGCTGCAAAATCAGGGAGAAATGGGATCTTTAACAAGCACATATCCAAACTAAACCCAAAAGATTTTTTTTCCCTAAAAAAAAGGTCAAGAACCTCTCACACAAACACAATCCCAGCACTCAAGGTGCAGCTGCCCACGGACATGCAGATACCCTTGTTTTACCAGCTCCAAATCTGAAAGTTGCAAGGAGAATGTATCCAGTCTGGATTGCCAAATATATTGATATAAATAGTATACAAAGCTATGAAGAATGTGTAATGCTACCAAGAGAATTCCTTCATTTGATCTAAACCATTCTTTGCAGTTATCATAATTTTCCTAACTGAACCCACCAGCATTCTGCATTGCATTAGGATTAACACACCTATTATGTTCTCTGTGTTCCTGAAATCATTGTTTCTACAGTGCATTTGGGAAAGAAGTTCCCATCAAAAACATGTTCCCAGTAGGGTAAAATGGAAACTGAGGGGTGTGGAAAGGGGCCTGTTCTATGGTGGGCTATGGATGGGGACAGAGTCCCTGTGCTGGAAAGCACTTGTGATGCCACACATCTTGTCCCAAAGGCACACGAGGGGACACAATCATGGAGAGAAAAGGGGGATACTGCAGGGCTAAGGGTGGAGAGAGGCAGAACCTCCCTCCTTTTTGAGGAGTGGCTTTCCCAGATAGGCACTACCCACAGTGGCAAAGGAACCAGCCACCTTTAAACTGCTCCATCCTCACCCACTGCAGGTGAATCTCCCTTCTCGGCTCTGTAGCACCAGCAGGAGCTGGTCTCAAGTGCCTTTCACAGGAGGAATGAACTCCAAGGGCAGAGAGAAGAAACTGGACATTTGAAACGTCAATCAGCACGTCACACCACAGAGGATCCTTCTGACAGTGCCCCCACAAATGTTAGGGGCTCAAGACACTAATCATAGAGAGCAAAGGACACCTAGAGCAAGAATGGTAAATTAAATAAAGGGTGTTTTGAAGGAGGAGTGGTTCCAAAGCACCTGGTAGCGTAGGGAAGGAACAAGGAAAATGGTCCTCACAATTAGAATATGCTGCCAATATTTTTAATGAACTTTTGGGTGTTTAAATTCAGATTTTATATTTGCCCATGACATATACAGAAGCAAATGAGTCTACTCTGGAAAGCTAAGCAGCCAAATCCTGTTAATTCCTGCTAATAACCAATATTCCATTACAAGTTGCTGAAGCTAAAAAATTAGTGAGTAAACAAGCAAATAAGACAAGCTGAAAAGCAGAGTATCAGAATCAGTATGGAAGTTCAATGACTTGTAGCTGCTTTAGGAAAGCAGACGTAATTTTCTACTCTGTCTCATCTGACAGTCAGAGAGCAGGAAGAGAAAGCCAGTAGCTCATATTGCCAGAATGGCTCCATCCTCCCCACCAGGGCAGCACCATGGTGCCTGCTGCAAACTGGTGAGCAGTGGGAGGGAGCAAGTCCTGGCAGGACAAGGAAAAATTTTAACAGGCTGCAAATTCAACACCATTTCTGTTGGTCATGTTACACGGCCCAAGAGAGGCCTGTTAGATCAAGTGACACAAAGCCATTAAACATTATATTTCCCCAGTGTAATTGGAGTAATGAAACACCTAGAGTTAGATGAGTCTGTGCTACCCTTGCCTGGAAATATCAAAGCTGTTGCTGCTGGGGAGCTGTGCCTGGATCGAAGGGAGGGATATGTGTGAGCCAGCAGAGATACAGAGCCTGGGGCCAGGTCTGCAGCAGGGGGACAGAGCACAAAGCACAGCAGAAGATGACCAAATGCAAACAGGGCTGTGAGGAGCTCGACAGCTCTCACCAAGCACCCGGAGGTGCTCGGCTTCCCAAAGTGCCCTGGTGGGAGAGCCGCACACTTCCGAGGTGTCGCTGCACTGAAGATCAGAAGTGATGGGCAAACACACACCCCTGAGCAGCAGCTGGAGCGAGGGAAGGAGCAGATGCAGAGCAGCAGCACTTGTGCCACACCAGCAGCTGTGTGAGGGCAGGAGCTGTGCTCCCTGCTCCGGCCAGTCCAGAGCATCCCGGGGAATGACAGGGTGCCACATCCCATCCGTGCTCAAGCTCTAACAGACCCACCAGGTTCATCCTTCTGCATTCAAAGGTTTCGTTAGAATTAGCACAGGCTGTGGGGTCACAGGAGGATGGATGTGCTGCCAGGGAGCCCGAGAAGCCTGGCAGGTGCTGGGTTCACAGGCACAGGGTTTTTCCGGACATCCAGGTGTTCCCACACACTCACAGCCCTGGAAGACAAAGCAAAAGGGAAAAGCTGGCCATAAAATGAGTTGGCCAGGTTTGATGAGCCCCGAGCAACCCTGGGTAGTGAGTGGTCTCTTTGCCCATGGGAGGGGGGTTGGAGCTAGTTGGTTCCTTCCAACCCAAACCATCCCATGATTCTATTAAATCCATGGAGTTAAACGGTGACAGGGAAATGCAAACAAAGGCCAAATGTGCCCAAAGCTGAGAAGCAGCCTCAGCAGCTGTTTGCCAGCTTCACAGGTATGAAACAGCAGCATCAACACCCAGGAGAAAGTTTCCAAAAAGACCATTTTTCTCAGCAATTCCCCAATTAGCTGATCTGACACAATAAGCACCCCTGTGCATCCCAAACCTTCTTTACAATAATGTCAGGAGCAAGGCAGGCTAGCAGCCAGTGAGCCCAGGGAGAGGGGGGCTGGAATAGCCCCACCATGTTCCCCCTGCTCCAAACCCTCCCAGCACAGAAGGGCGCATAATTTTCCACTTTCCATTTATGATTTATTTTTAAAGCACCGTATAAATCCAAGTCTACGTGAAGCTGCTTCCACAAAAGTGCTGCTTGCCAACACTCCCTTTGAAGAAATATTTCCTCAGATTCCATTGCTGCCAGATTTCAAACCATGAACACCCTGAGATAAGGAACCTTGCCCAGGTGCTTCAGCAGCTACTTGTGGGATATAGAGATACCACCCAAAATTAGTGTGTGAGAGAGGGAAAGAACAAAGATATGGATAGGTCAAGAGAAGCAGAACAGCTACAGGCACTTTTGCTCTCCTTCTCATCCATCTGCTCCCCAGGGATACTGTCAAGGTCCTACCCCACAGCAGAGAGCAGACAAAAAAAAATAGCAAAACTAAGAAAATTTTCATTTTTAGCTCAGGCTTTTTCTGTTGAAAGGAGCCCTTCTCTCTTCTACTATATTTTTTTTTCAGACTTCAGGATCTGATCACATCACTTTAAAAGTTTCATTATTTTTCCAGGAAGTTAACCCTCTGTCACTTTATTTCAAATGCTTGCATTCTAATGTCAGCCACAGGCCACTTCAGGAATTGTATATATAAAATTTAAAAAAAATTAAAGGCACATCCAAAAAGATGAGGAAGTCAAATTATTTTCCCTGCTTTGATGTTTATTTGTGTTTTGTACTGCAGGGCACTTGTGCAATATGCCCAGAAATGCCAGAAGAATGAGTGAATCCTGTTCAAGCAATTTAGAGGATGAAATGGTAAAAGAAACTGCTTTGAACTCAGCCCCATGGAACACTGGAAAATGCACCTCCTGGATCTGCACATTGCCACCTTCTCCCAGCTTGGATTTGCTACCACCAAGGCAAGATTGGCCACAAACCCACCAGGCAGGCCTGGGATGTTAAGCTACTTCTTTCTGTCAGGGCTGGAGACAGCAAGAGAGGCAGATTTGATACCAAGGAAATATGTGCCTTTTTTTTCTTCAAAACCCTTTGGATTTAAAAAATTAAAACCCCCAAAATCTCATCTTTGTCCTTAATTTGGAAAATTGGTCCAAAGTTGTGAGGGAAATGTGGAAGAGAGGTCTGTAACTGCACCTTGTTTGTATCAACACCACACCAATGTTGGTGGTTTGGCTAAATAAACTTAAGTATTGTAACTGTAAATTGAAATCCAAACCTTGGCTAATGTGAATTAGTGCTGGATTATATTGCTACATCATGATAAGCAGCTTCAAAATATTTCAAACAGATTTGGAAAGTTGCTCTCCATAAGATTATAAATACTATTAACAGATAACAAGCCATAAAAGCCCATCACTTCAAAGGGGATCTTCTGGCCATTTTCTATCAGAGGAGCTGAAGGGACATAGTTTACTGATCTAAATTTGAAAGCAGAAAGCAAATCACAGCATCTAGAATTATTATAGATTCCTGAAGTTATTAACTTAAAGGATTACCTTGTTCACTTCATTTTTGTTAGGGATAACACATTAGCCAGATATAACAAGAGATAAGACAGGCCAAGATTTTAGCTCTAATCACTAAGAGCCTTTGAAGTTATGCATGCAATCCTTATAAAGATGTTGTTTTTTCTCCCCAGAACAATACCAGGAACATGAGGCAAGAGCAGGGGGCTGACCTGGGCTGAGAAAAGAGGCAGGAGGCTTTGGCAGGAAAAAGCTTCACGTCTGAGACACCCGAGCACTTCCCCGTGTCTGCACAGGACACGTCTTTGTTAACAGTTTATGAAATAGTCATTATTGACAGATCCACTCGGGGTCATGCCAGCAGCTATGCAAACATGTCGGTTAAAAAAGCAGCTACAAAAATGTCCTTCCCAAATGAAAAACCACAGAGGATTAATGTAATGGGGCAGCCAAGGCCTCCTGAGGGAACACCAGACTAAATTAAACTTGCCATCAGCTGATCAGCATCAAGTTTTCTTCTCAGCAAAACCCATCAAAAGAGATTTCATCGCAAAGCACTTCTTGGACAACTAGTTTTTAATTAAAGGGTTCTAAAATGTTTCCTCCTTACTCAAGCAAACGTGTCAAACCCTTACCCAGTCTCAGTGACAGCATTTGCGCTGACCCAGACAGCAAAGGGGGTTCCCTCTCTGTGATTAGAGCTGAGCTGTCGTGCTGAGACCTATTTTGACCCTGGAACTCGAGATAACCCCATAGACCAAATGGCTCTGTATTTAGATTTTACTGCCCAGCCCCTGAGAACAGAGATTTCAGAAAAGTGCTTCATGGGAAGGATTACAGCAGGATCTGTCTGTCCAATACCCCTGTAAGTACAATCCCCTTTCCCAAATTCCCAGTGTCCACCCTCTGGGCAGCTTGTCTTGATGGCTACAAATCTCTCACATAAAGCACATAACAGGTAGTGACACATTTACAGCCCTGTTCATCTTTACAGCATGGTGTGCTGGTCAGTTTTTATTACACTTAGCAGACAAAGTGCTTTCCTTCGTGTCCACTAGCAAAGAGATTTTTTTTTTCCCAGACAATCTGTAACTATACAATAAAGATATATACACATTTTGCCACATAACAGTAATTGATAGAAAAAGCCAGGTCTAAGCCCAGTATGTTTCTGCCTCCATTCCCAACTAGTCCATCACATCATTCTGAAAATGTTCTTTTTATGGTGCCTTAGTACTTGGCACCATCTAGGCCTGAAGTGCTCCCCCAAGGGTTTGCATTAGGCTGAGAAAGGATGAAAGAATGAACTAACAAGATCAGAGCTGTAGCAGGTTCAGCTTTAGGGGCCCCAGCAAGTAAATTTCTAGTTTGTAACCCTTGCTTATTCCTGAAGTTATTAATCGCTCCCATGCAGTATTTATAGCTGGGCTGCCTGCTTCCCTTTCCCCCAAGCAAAACTGTCACTATTTTAATGCTATAATAAGCCGATTTCCTAATGTATAACTTCAAAGGGAAACTTTCTTCTTCTGCTTGATAAAGTATTCATGGGGATAACGAAGCAGGGTTGACATTACAGAGAACCCCAAGAACCCTTTTGGGGAACCAATGGCAGCTTCTCTTCTTGCAGGTTATCTAATAAAGTCACCTGCAGGAAAATCTCTGTCTTCTTTCCCAAATTGTGATCAGGGACTGGAAGTATTTACCCAGCACATTCTGTTCCTTTTATGACCCCCAATCAAGGCAGTAACAGGAGAACAAGCTGCAGAGGAGACTCCTTCATTTCACACCTGGGAGGGTTTAGCAATGAGGGCACAAACTGGGAGGGATGAAGGAACAAAGTATGGCTTAAAGCCTCCTCAAGACAGTGCAAAAAGGATGCACCCACCATCCCAGGCCACGTCTGCCAGCCAGACCCTCTGCAGAGGATGCCCAAGGTCACATACTAGCCACAGCCAAAAATGCTTCTCCCCTTCAGCTAGGGAGGGTCTGGCAGGGCGCCCTCAGTCAATATTTGATGCACAAACACGTCAGTTTAATCTGTCAAATACAACACACACACCTGTCCTGGGTTTTCAGCACCAGCCCATGCTCCTGCATTGAGATGAATTTGCAGGAACCGCACTCAAACCTGCTTGAGGAATTCAAACATGTAGGATGGCTGGAGGGCTGTGAGGGGAGCTGTCAGGGGAAAAGAAAGCTGCAGAATAGCTCAGACAGCAGTTCTTGCTGGGGGCTGGAAGCCACAGGGTGCCAATCGTGGACAGGCATCTGCATTGCACAGAGATAGCAGAGGTGCTGAGCTGCAAGGAACATCATTTTAGGTGAGACCTTCCTGCCTTATTGTGGCAGCTGGCTCTGATACAAGGGGATAAAGGCAGCTGTGCTCTAGGGTGATTTATTCAAATTCCCATTCTCCAGATTCTGTGATTTCTTTTTCCAGCACTGCCAAGACTTCTGTGTGAAGGGAAGATGCTGCAAAGCTTGTGAGAACCAGCTCTGCGTGTGTGCTGCAAATGGGGAAATACAGAATGGACTGGCCGAGGTGGAGTGACTGGGTCACACCTTGGGGGTGCTGCTGTGCTATCACTGCTCTTGAGCTTTCTGCCAGAGCTTTCACTGCTTTCTATCTCATTTCATAATGACTGCTTTAGCTGCTGCCATAGTGCCCAAACACTCAGTTTCAGTTATTTGTCAATATATTCAATATTCAGTTATTTAAACTGAATAGTGCTTACATGAAAAAATTGATTCTGTGCTACTGGTGCCATCCCACAGGTTTAATGTCACCCCTGGCTAACCTCAATAAGCATTTCAGCACCCCAAGTCATTATTCATTAAAGGAACATCAGCTTTTGGCCTCTGTAATGGGTCCAGTGCTCCATCCAGCTGTGATGGAGGCAGAATCACCCTGTGCCAGTGCTGCAGCACCAGCCTTTCCGTGTGGGAACCACACAATCCAGCTGCTTGTTCAGCCTCTCGCAGAGGAATATTCATTAATGTTTACTGATGTAGAATGCACACACTACATTAGTCACAATCCTATAAGTAAACATGTTTTTCATCCACACTACATTAATCCTGAGCCTATAAATAAACAGATAGAGTACAGTCATAGCCTGCTAAGATACCCCCTGCAGAAAGAGAGTTACTGTACCAGAATACAGCACAGAGCAGGACTGTGGCATTATGAAGAGGTCTTAGGTTTGGTTATTACTGTAAAATGGGAGGTTATTTAAAGGAAAAATTGGGATTTAGGTGGGCAGGGTGGGGAAATGCCTGTACTGCAGCACTGACTTTTGGCAGTGTCTCATTTAAAGGTGTGAGCTGCTGCCCACAGCCTTGGGTAACAAAGTTATAATAAAGCCAGCTAAATAAAGCTTGGTGTCCCCTCAGCAGCACCTAAAAGACTGGATCATGCAGAGAGACTTTTCCATGTGATGGATATACAGTGCCATCTTGCATCCCCACAGCATCCCTCTACCTGCCTGCCCATCACCCTGAAGGAAAAGCACTGTGCTCTCCAAATCAAATATGCCACAGAAATGTGGCAGCCAAATCACTGCCAACCAGCTGGGGTGGAGAGGACACTGTTCCCAAAGAGGATGACAAGGAAGCAGGAGGAGGCAGAACACACTCACCTAATGTGGGATTTGAAGCCATAAGGAGTGGATATTGATGCCTATATAAAGGCTGTAAAAATCAGTTCCTAACAATCCACTTTAGAAACCAACCAGCTAAAGAAATGCCAACAAAGAAAAAAAAAACTTAATAAAAAGAAAAACCATTAAGATGATGAAAAGGTACAGAAAGAAAAACAAAATGGAATTGAGCCCATTTAACCTCAAGCAAGTGGGCCTGGAAACTTGAAAATAATTCAATAGAAGGAAAGAGAAAGGGAAAAGGAAAGGGAAGGGGGCTTAGTATTTAATCTAAGTCACAGTTTCACTGTTTGTGTCTTATTCTTTAGCACAGTATTGGGCTAGACCAAACATCTTTGTCTTTGCAATAAATAATAGTTGTGTTTTAACAGGGGATGGACCTACACTAAGAGCATCTTACAAGTCTCTCTGGCTGTGTGCACCTGCCTCTGTACAACCTGAATTATGTTCAGGAGGCCATAAAAACAAGAGCACTGAGCACTGCTCAGATGGTTGGTAATATGATGCATTGGCTATTTTAATTAACTTTCCCACTGGGAGCTGACTGTTTATACTGAGCACAATAAAATGCGTTCTTAATTTTTAAGACTTTGAAGATGACAAGACAAAATTGGAGCAAGCTATTTAGGCTGCCCCTAGAGACCAGGACTGTTGTGCTCCTCTTTCTCCCAGGAGGAGTGGACCAAGGCAGCAGCACTGGAGAGGGACTGCAAATGATTGCTGAGGCATGAGATTGGCTTGATAGACAGAAAATCTGAGGCCTGAGTAAATTTCTCTCTAACATTTCCCTTCAAATGTTTTTACTGCATCTTATCTTGTGGAAGGCACTTAGGCAATCAGCAAAAACTTGACTATCAGTTTTCTTTTCTGTTTTTCCTTCTCAAGAGGATGTAATCAAGGGAAATGTAATTGTTCATGAAAGACAACATGTGCATCAGGTATCCATCACATTTCCACTTGGAAAGCTTCCCAGTACAGCTGTTATTTGGTGTGCATTGCCTTTACACTCATCATTAATGAAGTTGATTTCATTATTAGAGACCTGGAAGCTGTAACAGGAGGTGATGTTTATGTCCAGAGCATCTGTGTGCTTTTGATCGGAGCCGCACCTCACCAAAAGCCGACACAGATGACTAAGCCAGTGGCCAAGGTATGTTGACTTCTGATTTTATTTAACAGTAATGAAATGTAACAAGTGCACCAGAGGGATGCATTTTCATAAGCAGACAAGCAGATGGGTGAAGAAATTTGACTTGCTATAAAAAGCTCATAACTGCCAAGCAGCCTGGAAGGCCCCATGGAAGGAGATGTCTCCTGCACAGTGAATTCCCTCGTCAAAGATTCCACGTTATAAGTGGCAGTCACTCTCTTTGGCATTTCACATCCTACAGGTGATAAGCCTAACACATGGCTGCTGGAGGCTGGTCAGAAGCCATACACTGCCAGACCACATTTTGCTAGAATTCCTCCAGACTTCCTTCTTACACAGGGTGGGGAGAGTACAGGTAGGGAGGACAGAGGTTTAAATATGATTTCCTCATTACATTGATTTCACTCTCTTGTGGAAATAATGTTTTTCCAAGAAATTGCATTAGAACCTCAGAGGTTCTTTATTACAAATGGTCCAAAATCACGCACATGCTAGGGGAAGGATCAGTATCAACAATCACCCAAAGATTAGGCATCAGGCCAGCCAAGCCACAGCAAACCAAGCCCAAGTTCTTCCCCATTTGTACTGTACCTGTCAGACAGACAGGTGTGCCCTTTCCATACCTTAAACTGGAGAAATTCATAGTTTGAGGGAATACAAACTATGGGACTTGGTTGTAAATCTGGTTTTGAGTTGAGATCTCCTAAATCTGCTATGACTGCACTGTAGATATGCTGCTAAATTTTAATGACAAAAGTACTTCATATCCTTTCTAGTTGTGCTCATTGAATCCATCCAAAATACCCATAACAGGCACAAAAGCAATAGAAATGGCAGCAACCAAGTGGGAGGGAGCAGTGAGTGGAGTATTTCTCTTTTCCCATGCCCAATAACACCACACTACCACCCAGAGGAGCCCTTATTGGCAAACCCTTCTCATTATGTTCACAGCACACAGAACACAAATTTAACTTATCAAAATCACAATCAATAAGACATTTCTTAAATTACCTAGATTCAGATGAAATGAGGAAAATTAATTAGTGCTGCTTATCCCTGGGTGAAGGCTTACACTGAAGGTCCAGATCGATACTTTTGAATACAGATGCTGAAAGCCAATCCCATCACCCTGACAAGACTGGTGGATGATGGCACTTCTAAAATCCAGGCAGCTCCCTATCAGTATTCTGGAAACTCTTTATTGCTCTAGAATGTTTCTCTCAGAGCAACAATCATGCTCAGCCTCCTTCAACATTTCCCCATACCAACCTGGTTCTTTGTTGTGCTCGGGTTTTTGTCTTTGGGATTTCACATGGAAACTGATTTTCCTGGTTATTTGTGTTCATTTGCAAGAGGCACAAGTCATCAAGAGCAGACACAAATGAACACTCCACTGCTCATCGTGCATTTTCTTTTTAATACCAACACAGAGTAACAAGCCAACTTGAGAAATGTGTGTTTATAACCAGTCAGCCAGATGGAAATATCTGATTTGCTATAAAAGCTTATAGCTGCTGAAAATCTTCAGGATTTGCTGGAAGGACTCAGCTGTAACAAATCATGCCAGAGTACTAAAGAGACTGATGGGGCTTTGTCCAACTGTTGTCTCAGCTTTCCCACAGCCGAGGGTGCACCTGAGGAGGTGGGGTGGCATGGGCAGCATGGACCCCTGGTGCTGGGGAATGGGCAAACCACAGATGTTCCAGGAGGCTGTGTCACAGCAGCCCTTCTCTGAACGCACTGGAGGACTGGAACACATTCCCACCAGCCAGGTTCACCTGCAGGAATCCTGCTCTGAGCACCCAGAGATGGCTCTGCCATGCAAACCAGGGCACGGGACATGGGGACAGCCAGGGGTTTGCTTTCAAAGAGCCCTGCCACCCAAACCACAGCACCACCGCAGCAAATCCACCCTCACAGAGCCCTCCTGGGCAAACAGGAGCCATGGCAGCAGGCTCACAATCAGTGTTAACCCCAGCCAGAGCTCAGCCCTCTGCAGGCTGCCAACACCCTCTGAAATCCAAGTCCCTGCCTCAGTTACATCTTCTGAGCGACATCGGCTCAGTCCCAAGGGCCTGAAACCCCCAAAGGAACAGGAGGTGCTTGTGCCAGAAGCTCTCATGTCAGAAGCTGTTGTCTGTCAGGCCTCCAGATCCAGCCTGTGCTGGAGGTGTCCACACCATCGTGGTGGATTTCAGACCTCACCAGCACAGAGAGGCTCCTCTCAGCTGTCCCTGGGAGCCCATTTTCCACAGCCCTGCACCTCCTCTATACCCCAAAGCCACTATTTTACTTTCTGCATGTTGCTAAACCCTTTTGCAAGTACAATTCAAATGAACTTGTTTACGGACTACAGCATTTCCCCATCATCCACAAGCAGAGCACACAGAATATATTTTTTCTTTAGCCTTCACAGGCAAAACATTTCTTTTGCACCTAAAATGAGATCTGCAGAGACATAAAAGATGTCCAAAAGCTGCCATGGGCTGTTAGTCCAGTTGATCAGGAGGCATATCAGAGCCAGTGAGCCCTTTCAAGGCTCTGGGAAATGCTTTGCCTCTTCTCTATGTAGTTTTTCTTCTGCTCCAGGCATACACAAATTTTATCCTGATGGGGAAAAAATTGCTATTCACTTTATAATTTATGTTTTTGTGAAAGGCGGTTTTCATATTTTTTGCTCTGGGTCTCTGGAAGCCTGTATCATAAAAGGGTCAAGGTTCCCCAACTATCTATGCTTGCAGGGCTGGTACTGTGATAAGAATAAAGTTTCTGTTCAATATAGATGAAAACAAGAAATATCCACTCTGAAATGGCAAAAATAATAAGCTGTGCAGGTACACACAGGATTTTGACATTGTAATATGACAGATGTCCTTAAGAGCACTTTGGAAGCAGCTTCATCAGCCCTAAACACTTTCTAAATGAAGCTGCTGGGGCCACACCAGCATGTCTGCTAAATGCCAGGTTCCCTGTTTCAGGCTCCAGTGAGAATTCAGCGTCCCTGTGGCAATGTGGAGCCCCAGCACACATTCCTACAGTGGGAAGGCACCAAACTCATCATTATCCCTGCTCAGGTAGCATTCCCGCCTGTTTTCCTGAGATTGAAGAAAGGGAACATCACTGAAAAACATATTCTGCTGCCTTAAAACCCAGCAGTGATGACTGGAATCCATAAATCAGATTGGAGGGTTGTTTTGGTTTTTTCTTTTTTCCAGACTTGTGGGACTGCTCCAAGCATAATTAGGTTTTGGGTTTTAAAAAAATGCCAGCATCTGTTGCCTGCTCTGTGCACACTGCCAGTCTGAGGGGACTGCTCTGGGCTCACTACAGCTTTTGTTCTCACAAATAGAGAAAACTCTGTCAAGTCTGGAGCAGGGCTGCTGGCCAGGGGACTCTGAGACTCACATTATGTGTGGGACTGGCAGCAGAGGAGGAAGAAGGAGAGGAAGGATATTGAACTCAGAATGCCTCATTCTCTGGTTCAATTTAATTTGATGAGTCTCAGTTTAAATTAAGACAGGGAAAACTCCCAATAATAGCTTCTGCCAACAATCCCATTACAAAATAATGCTGGTGTAAAATAATCACAAACATATGTACATCTCTCTCTTTAAAGTCAGTTCCAAGAATTCAGAGACTGGCCAAGCCCTTTGCTGATTAACCAGGAAAGATCCTTTCATTGGATGGAAAAGCTTTCCTCCCTCAATCACAACAGAGAAAAGCATCACAGCAATTCCAGCAGAGCAACCCCATCTCCAGCAGCTCAGGGTGCAAGGGAAGGTTAACAGAAGGATCTGTTCTTCTCCTCCACTTCCTCAAGGAGACTCCAGGGGAGCTTCTTGGAGACAGAGGTGTCAGCACCATCTGTGGTCATCACACCCACATGGTGCCTCCCCAAAAACTGCTTAATACAAAACATCAGGCTGTGAAGGCTTTAAAGGAAGCCTATGCCTTTTTTTATTCTTGACAATTCTCTAAGGTCTGCTCATGCTGTAACAGCAGCAGCTGCAGGTCACTGCACACAGGATTGCAGGGCTAACAGCATCCTGCAGAACTGTGTGCCAGCCCAGAAGCTTCTATCCAAATCCAGATAAACTTCTAAGCACATCTGGGCTCAAAACCCTTAAATTCCCTCTAATTTAGTACTACTTTATTTTCTAAGTAAGCAACTCTGCCAGTTCCTCATGTTTCAAATCTGAACTCCCAACCTGTTTGGACTCAGTACCTGCATTCTGTCCCTTGGCACGGTGCCTCTTTCCTTTCTCTGTACATTACTGTACTGAAAATGCACTGCTCAAGCTTGATGAAGCACTTCTTTTCCTTCTCTGAAGCCCAGAAACACTTCCAGGAATCCTCCCATTACTTTTAAAGTGCTGCTTCACTTCTCCAAGTCAGGAGGAAATTTATTCCCATATCCCCAGCATCTTCCCACACAGGGATAGCCCAATAGATTACTTGGTTGTAAGTAGCACTGATTTTAACTCTGGGGACCATGTTAAGCCAGCTCAAACCTGAATACATTTTTAGGAATACATTTTGTATGTGAGTATAGGTATCCAAATGGAGTTAAAGAAAAAAAAAGTAGTGAAAGCTGAATGTTGAGAGGGAAGAGTCAAATTACCTGCCCTGCCTCATACCACAGTTCCAGCAGAGGAAATTCATGACTTTAACATGAGCACGTATTTAACAGCACAGGGGATTGGCAGGTGGCAATATAAACTGTATACTGTCAGAAAACCAGCAGCACGCTTTCAAAAACATAATCCATCAGGAACCTCCCAGCCAGGAGGGACACGCACAGCCAAGGACAGGGTCAGGAACACCAGCCTTTGCACTCAGTCTTTGCTACAGCCACTGTAAAGAATTATTATAAAACCAAAGTGAGTTGTCATGCCATGAAACACAAGGTTGTGCCCAGTCTGCCCAAGGAGAAGGGCTGTACTTCTGCAGAAATAAAGCAAAATCTACCACAAACTGTGTCTAAAACCTGTGCTGAGTATCTTGCAGTCTTTGCCCTCATAAACCAGGCTCTTCAGTCCTGCAGGTTTTCTGTCAAAGAGCTTTGATGCCAAAAATACCAGGTTTGCAATTATATAATCTGCCTTTTTATTTTCTTATCTACTTTTCTAAAAATGTAGAGGAAAGAAATATTTAAAATAATTTGATGAAGGATTAATTAAGAAGCGCCTGGAACTAAAAAGAGTAAAAAGCCATTAAGTGGACATGTAGAGGGAAAATGATATAATGATGTGCTACCTCTACATGATTAAGAAGTCAAAATGGTCTAAGAAAGAACGGTTGCATTGAAGACAAAATAATAGACCTATTTCCAGCACATTTCAAACAAAGGGCTGGAAACATGAGTTGCCAAACATTTCTGAGATCAAAAGACACAAAACCTACCTCCTGGGGAGTTAAAAAAAGTTGAAAGGAACATTTCTACTTGCAGGAAAGAGGGTAAGGAACACCAGAAATGAAAATTTTCTTCTCTCAAGTCTGCTGGTGACCAGTAGACTTACACCCAGGGGAGCCCATGGGCGATTCCCAAGTGCAGGTTAACAGAAAGCCACCACACCTGCAATCCCCCACCCGGGCCATTAGAAAAGGGGGAAAACAGACAGGAATGTTTTCCCCAACCACATTGTGCTGCACAGGCAAGTCTGTGTTAGGAAAACCTGGCTTTCCTCAGCATGGCACAGTCCTGCCCTGCCTGCTCGAGAGGCAGAGCCAGCACCATTTGGGAAAATCCCAGGATGGGCAGGAGTAAGTGATGTACAGAGGAAAATGCCGAGGCCACCTTTGCTCTGTGGTGTCTGTTAGGGGCCAGCTAAGCAAATCCTCTTGGGAAAAGGACCAGGGCTACTGCAGGCACTCTCCAAGACACACACATTGCTTTGATGCTCCGTGGATTTTTTGGTGCAAAATGGTGAAGAGATGAAACATCTTGAGAACAGCATGAAATCCCCCCCAGTGCCTGGGCCCCGGAGTGCATCTCAGTGCAAAGGTAATTACCTTCTTCATTAGCAGCCCTCGGGCTGCTCTGCAGACACAACCCCCTCCTGGTCATTTTGAAGTGCTAATCTGGAAATTTTGTCAGAGGCTATCTAGACAAAATTAATTGTGGAGCTGGGGTGTAATTGTTACAGGGTGGCTTGTTTTGAAAAGGCCCTTCTTCCTCTCTCTCTCTCTGTCCCAGTCTAGTCTTGTTCAACCCTCCAGGATCAGCCGTGCCACAAAGACACATCCAGCAATATCTCTTGGATTTGCTTGTTTGCTTTTTAAGGGACTAGATGCTGTAATAAACAGCAATCCCAGGCCAAGTTTGGAAGCCTGCTGGCTCAAACACCCGCTGAATTTCACGTGTGAAATACACGCAAGATCAAGCACAACCATCACAGTGATGACAGCAGCCCTTACAGAGGCCATTTGTACTTCAGGAACAACTTGAGAGCTGCGAGAGGAACAAAAGCAGGTGAAGATGATTGTGCAGTTGAACGGACACCCAGCATTGCTTTGCACATCGCTTGTGGTGGAAGAGCTCCAAGACAATCCACTGTCCACCCCAAGCACACACGAGTGACTTTTTCTAAAACACAAGAAAACAAAGCATGAATCTTTGAGGGCTTTTTGAAAGCCAAAGCAACCCACACGGAGCAGTTGAAAGAAATAAGCCTTTGGCAGGTCTAAGTTGTAAAACACAGCACAGCAGAAGCTGTGGTGGCACTTGATAAATCTCCAAAGGCTTTGTCATAACCTTGTGACACTGTGAGTTACAGTCTCCACTGTGACGCTTGGAGAAGGGTTGCTTTTAAGACAAAATCAGAAAAAAATGGGGAAAAAAAAAAAGGAAAGTAATGAGATGAAATTTTTTTAATTTTTTTTTTTT
>VWZN01006320.1:1616098-1673301 GCA_013396955.1 Regulus satrapa | reverse complement strand
TTTTTTTTTTTTTTTTAGGTCTTATTAGAGGAGTGTGGCCATCCTGGAATGTTGTAAAGAGCCTCTGTTTAGAAAATTCCAGAGAACTAAGGTACAAAACAAGATTTTGGACACCTTTTGTTACATAAAATGAAAAAAAAAAAAATCAAAACTCTGAATGGAGAAGTCCAAGAAGTACCAGTATATTCTGAATTTACTAGTAGATTGCTACTGGGTTTATAATAATAACTACAAAATTATTATCTAAATTAATATAAATTACAGTCCAGCTGATGATGATCAGAGACTTATGAGGCAACACAAGTATTTAGAGGGATTTTATGTCAAAAAAACTTTTTGAGGCCACACAGATCCAAAATAGGGCCCTGAAAAAGGACTGGAAAATACACATGTGAAGCACTGAATATGTAAATGAGGAATTTCTATAAAACAAACCACAATAAAGACCTTTAGAACACATTAGATGAGTTTTAAATGAGGGTAAATATTGTCGCTAGCTTACAGCAAAGAACTGAAAGGCTTTAGGAGGCCTATAAGGGAAATATAAACTCACTTAGATCTGATGTACACTAACAGCAGAAAAGCATTTGCAGGCAAAATTTTGTTTGTGCCAGTAGGATCCAAATCAGTGGCTGCACTGGCTAATCCAATAATTTTAAGCACCCAAAATAAGATTTTAGGTAGCACAGCTTTCCAAGAGACACTTGTGAGACAAATACTTTGTTCCTACCAGTCTGATATCAATTTTTAAATGTTTTTATTTTAAATCCACTCCCGTCTCCACGTAAGGTCCTTTGGCAAGCCTATCTCTGCAAAACTGATGCCATCTTGTGGTGGGAAAAAAACCAAACCCTCCTTTTCCTGAGGGTTTCAATCTCATTTAATGCCAAAATAATCCTTGACTAACTCAGTGTTACAAGAACAGTGACTCTATTCCAAACCAGGAATGCCTCCTCAGGATTCCTAGCCCTTAGAACTGTATTTCTATTAACTCTAAATGCTTATTCCAGCACTGAAATCAGCTGAAGTGTGAGCTTTTCAAATTGAAACTGCCTGCAGATTTCTGTGTTGTTCAGAGCTGAGCTACCAGCCCTGCAGCCACAGTTCTTCCATGGACAGCCCAAACCAAGGCTGTTCCTCCCAGAGCCACCATCTTTTATTATAAACAACTCAAATTCCTTTCATTTGCTGAGTCTTCCTCCTGCAAAGACATTATTTTCAGACACCTGCACTCCTGCCCTACTTTTGGCTTCTTTCAAAGCCAGTGTAGCCCACAACGCTCCGTGTTGCTTCCTCTTTCCATCACCTGGAGTAGTTTCACTGACTTCTAGATGGTTTGCTCACTTCTTTTTTTGTTTTGTTTTTTTCTTCATTTTTTCTACTCTCACACAGATCCATGGGGGATGCAGAGATCCACCCACAGCCCCTGGGGATCCACGGGGGATGCAGAGAGCCATGCAAAACCAGCACACAACATTATCACACAAATCTTAATCTTATAAAGGCAGCCTCTCTTGAATTACTTGATAATTCACCTCTAGGCACAACTCTCCTCTTGTTCTGCTATATGTTGACTATCATCAGATTCATTAATTTCATCCTCTGAGTGCTAAGACATCGCATGGGTAAAGGCAGCATTTAGCAGTATTTAGAATCTTGCCAGGGCTGCCCATCCTCTGCTGACGAGTTTGCAGAAGCAATATTACACCACGAAGATCAATAAATTAATTTTTCTTTTAAATCCTTGCTACATTCAGATAATAGTTAAATTAAATTATTATTAGTACTTATTTAGTTGTAATTTCAGTACATGCTGAGCATAGTGAATGGCTTTCAGATGGACCATGAAAGAGCTTTGCCAGGGGGTGACTGGGTGAGCATTTTCCTTCCTGCAGGGCTGGAGAAGTTGGGATCTGCTGCCATAGGGGCTTCTTGGCCCCTGGGATAAGAGTTTCAGTGGCTGAGGCACTTCTGGCAGCAACTGAGTTTGTTAATTCTGTTATCCAGGGCTCTGTAAGCGACGTGTCTTTGTTTATTCCATAGTTCATGGCAGTGCCTTGCATTGCCAGGCTGTACATAATTCCCCTCTACTCCAATTCCATTTTAATAAACCCTTTGGAATTGGCCAGGAGATCTGTCAGGCAGACAGAGGGGAGTGAAGGATGGAAACAACCACTGAGGTTATGAGCTCAGAGAAACTCTCCGAGTTACACAGGTGATGAATCCAGACACAGCAGAGCCATCACATCAGGGCTGGCACAGTCTATCCAACCCTTCCTGGGTAAGATCACCACATTCTCTTTCATTAGAGCTATGACTGAGTAAAATGGGGTGTCACACCATTTATTTTTAAAACTCTGAGCAGTACCTGCTTGCAGAGCCCGGTTTTGACGATGTTCCCCCACCATCCCACACCCTCCCCAGTGTTCTTCAAGAACTGTGGTATAAAAGTGAAGAGTCTCAATCTGTATCAGTTTTATAAAAGCTTCCATACAGCACCATCAGAACAAAAAGGTCCTGTATAAACATAGCACATCAAACCAGATCACAAAGAACATTTCTGTGCCCTGTGACCACTGAGAAGATGAGTACATGGCTTATAAAAACAAAAACAGCTGTGTATGTTCTAGCTCGAGGCATGGTGAGCAGATTAAGTACAGCTTTTTTTTTTTTTTAAGATAACTAAATTAAATTTTGTGTTATTAACACAGAATTTTAGCTTCTTAGTAGATCAATATCTTTGGCAACAGGTAGAGATTGATGCAACACCACTTCTAGGTGGGAAGTGATACAGATGCCCTGCCAGCAGGTAAAACAGAGAAACATTCCCCTGGCATGCTTAATTTATTTGGTAAAGAAAGGAATTGAGTAAATACACATGCAAATATAGATAGGCAAATTTAATAGAGGCCTTCAAACTCAAGTGCTAACATTTGTACAGCTTATGCTCTGCACATCTCTGTGTACTTTTAAGCTGCAGACAGCTTCATTCAACAGGACAAATATGAGTTGCACTAGAAGAGCAGGTGAAGTGTCTCTCTGGACACTGGAGCCCAGATAGAGGATGGAAAATGTATTTGGTGAAAGAGAAATTGTTATTAGTCTAAGATTATAATACCTGGCTTAGAGAACAAAGGTTGTTCAAATAGTGAGTTCTGCAAGAGGCAGAATTCAGTATCAGGATCTCCTCAGCATCACATGGATCTGGCAGTTCAGAGGTGTCCACTGGGTTGTGGTGGCCATGCTCAGAGATTTGCCATATTACAAACCAGCACTTTGGTGTCTTTGGGAGGTTTCTGGTGGCTCCTGGGCTCGGTGTTGAGCTGGGTTGGAGAGGAGGGAGCTGTGCTGGTGTGCACGGGATCCTCAGTGTCACAGCAAGGAAATGTCCAGGTAACATCCTCTGCCAGGCACTCCTACAGGGAATGGGCCTTTTCTTTTAAATAAATAAATAACTCATCCTGACTTCCCCATTATTTAAAAATTTGCAGTCACGTGGAGAGCTGGGGGAGCTCTCCCAGCTGTCCCTACCCAGCTTTTAGCCGGGCTCTGGACCAGCTCTCAATGACCCTTGTGAGTGATGGATCCTGGGCTGGCACTGCTGCAGCAGGGATGAGAACACAGGCTTGGCTGTGGACTTCCCCAGTGCAGAATCATGCCCAACAAATTAAATTAAATTCTGTTATAATGAAGCCTGTGACCACTTAGGAACCATTAAAACGTCAGTTAATTAAAGCTGGATTTACCAAAGGTGATGAAATAGACTGTCATCTGTTAATCTGTCAAAATCTGAAATGGAACAGTTTAGGGGATATTTTAAGATGATCAGACAATGGAGTAGGTTACTTTTTTTTTTCACATTTACTTGACTATGTAAAGCTGCTACCTGACACAAAAGAAAAGTTTAAAAAGTCTTCAAACTTAGTGATTCCCTCAAGAACCCACAAATGAGACCAAGTTCCACTAATAATCCTATCCATAAACCACAACATTTGGGAAATCTGTTGTAGCTTCATAAGATTAAAAATGTCAAGGAAAAATATGTAATTGAAAGGGATAAGTTAGTACTAAAACTAACTGTACAAACAATCAAGTAACTGATCTTGGTTTTACCATTTGCTTTTACATTTGCTCGTGAACAAATCCTGTTAATCTCTCATTGAAAGAAACAGGCCAACTGAAAGGGTATTTTCTAGAAAGGGCAGAATTAGAGGAATCTGCCTGAATTGTTTAAATGGTAATTATAAAATGAGATCACTGCAAAAAGACACAGATTTCAGAACCAAGGACCTGCTCCTTAACAGCCACATTAAGAACTGGTGGCGTATGCGTGTCTCATCTCACATATCTTTTCAAAAAAACTAATTAAAAACATGGCATGGTGTCAAGCTTTTGTGTAAGTCTAAGTCTCATTTCCATAAACTAATAGAAGCTTTTCTGGTTCATCAACAAGCCAGTGACAGCACAGGCAATCAGTGCCTTCCTAGGCAGTGCCCACTTCTGGGTTATGATAGGAAAGGGAGATGCTAATAACCTCCAGGGCCTTATTTCATGAGTTTCAAATCAAAAAAACCCTCAAGGTAGGAGGCAGAGTGAAACAAATAAGAGGCTCTGATTTCTACCAAGAGGAATTGTTTGCCCTACAACCACCTGTACCTGCTCAACAAAATCATGCTCTCTGACATCCAGAAATTACTAAATGCTACTTGCAGAGCTGAGTAGCTTGTAGGTAAAATCATTGAGACTGAAATTTAAATGTTGTTTCCGTTAGATTTGAATCCCAGAATTCAGCTGTTGGAGAGCAGCATCTACCCATCCTTCCTTGTCACCTGCAGTCAAGGATCAGCAGCTTTGACAGGATTCAATCATTATATAGGAGGCAAAAAGCCATATTTCTCCATAGCATCTTTGGCATGTCCCAGCTGAAGAGAGACCCCCAAACCTCCCTCTTTCTTTCTCCATCAGTAAGGGATGATTCCTTCTTTGAGTTTCTTGAGGGGACTAGAATTAGCAGAGAATCAAACTGTGAAGTGAAGTAAATAATAACATTGTTTAGGTTGGAAAAGTCCTCCAAGATCATCAAGTCCCAGCTGTTACCCCCACACTCTCCAGGCCACCACTGCATCATGTCCCTAGATGTCACCTCTGCGCGTCTTTTAAATCCCTGCAGAGATGGGACTCCACCGCTGCCCTGGGCAGCTTGTGCCAGGGCTACACGGTGTTTTCCGTCTTCCCTGAAAACCTTACACCTAAACCTTCTCTGGCACAACCTGAGGCTGTTCCTGCCATCCTGTCCCTGTCCGGGGAGCAGAGCCTGACCCCCCTGGCTGCCCCGTCCTGCTGTGGAGAGCCAGAAGGGCCCCCCGAGCCTCCTCATCCCCGGGCTGAGCCCCCCCGGCCGCTCCTCACCAGACTTGTGCTCCAGACCTTTCCCCTGCCCTTATCTGGACACGCTCCAGCCCCTCAGTGTCTTCCACACAGTTCCGTTCACAAAACAGTTCGTGACACCCCTAAGAGCTCACAGGCTGCCAATATTAAGGCTTAATTAAGACTGCAACTCCGAGTGCACAGCCTGTACCCCTGAGATCAATTTAAAGGCTCCCCCGCACATCAACTGTTGCTCCGATCACTGCAGCTCCAGGCACCTACTACCAGAAAAGAGATGACCAAGTACGTGGCTTAAAAGAAACAGCCCCTAAAAACTCCAGTTTCTTGTCTGCAGATTGTTTTTAATGCGTGCCATCAAATGTGAGGCTCAGGTATGATGACTCTGAAGAGCGGAGTGGGAAGGATTTGTGTCACTGTACTTTCCATCCCAATCTATATGCAAAATACAACACAGGCGCTGGAATCGTGCAGTTGCACTGCTTTAGAAGAAAATATTTATATTTTTTTTCCTCCAAGTCCTGTTTTCAGGAAGTCACCCTGAATCACAAAAGGCTCTTGCTAGCCAGGCTTACTCTCATTTATTTGGCTGTGCTGACCCCCACAGTCCAGTGCTCTGTACAGCATATCCCGAGCTAAATTCCTTCGAGTTCCTCATCCTCTTTCCTCCCATTGCCACTAATTCAAATAGATTTCTCTGGAGTGGCTGTTCCCACAGCCTGGGGGTGATTGCACCCTGCCAGCACCAGAGAAAACAGACATTTACCCTGCACTGACTCAAATTGCTGCATGCGTTTGAAACTGCAGAATTAACTAGATAAAGGGGGGAGAAAAAATTACATAGGCATTATAATAAAGCACATAGGGAATCTCATGGGGAAGCTGTCTGATTATATCTAATATCTCCAGCCACACACCTGGCAAAACCTGAATTATCACTAGATAAGCACCTGCTGGGGTGGAAAGAATCCTTTATATCTGCTACTTGAGTCTGGAGAAAGCTGATACTATTTTCTAAGATACATTCTTAGGACTTCTAAATTCTATTTTTCAAAAAAAACCACCCCTGTTTGCCATATTAACTATAAACCATAGCAATCAGACATTATAAAACACACAGAAAACAGAGGGATTAATTTGGTTTTATTATTCTTAGGTAGTTGCTCCATAAGATAAATTGTTGAGACCACAGTCACAATGTTAAAATCACTGTGACAGACACCAACACTTCCCTAGGACAGGAGAACACTGGAAGCTGAGTCATTCCTCACTTTTTTTAGAGGAACCCCACTTCAATAAGTGAAGTGTCTTTCTCTTGCACACAGCGCTAAAAGAATCACAGAATTTTCTTTTCTCAGGTCTCCTTGGGGATGAGGGTTTGCAGCTGTTTTCTGCACAAGTTTAAAATACCTACATTCTTTTTCAACTTTTAAAACTCAATGCCACCTTCAGTCTAGAAAAAAAAAATTAGTTTTTCTTTGGGAAAGAGGCATTTTTCACAACGCAGCTGGGAATTATCTTCCCTTTCCCCCCTTCACAAATGACAACCTGATAAATCTCTTTTGTCTCAGTATACCCTTCGGTGAAGACAGGGTCTTTCTTCTTGGCTGTGCTCCCCAGTCTGCCTGGCTCTGCACCACCCTTTAGGCTGACACTTGTCCCCTGAGCTACAGCAGCAGCTGAGGAGACATTTGTGAGCAGGGACATCACCCCGAGTCCCCTTTGTCACCAGCTTGGGGGACACCAGCTACAGGACTGGCTGTGCACACACTGGGGACAAAGGGAAAAGTGCTGAAGCATGAAAGAGAGAAAGAAAAAAAGCCATAATAAATAGCACTGTGGAAAGGAATCAAAGAGAAATATCACTTGATGTATCACCCAGGACCAGGGACTTCTCCAGAGCCCTGTATCAGCAAACAGGCTGTTGGCACTGATAGATCACCCCTGCTGAGACAGCCTGGGGAGAGCCAAACCGGGAGTCCCAGCTGAACGTGCAGCCCTCAGCCCAGCACCTCGACTGCACCCAGCCCCCCGTGCACCCCACTGCCAGCAGGACCTCAGTGGGCAGCGTCACATCCCTTCAGCCAGCACTTGAGGCCGCAATTATTTTGCCATAAACATATTAAAATGCTGGAAGTCAACTGTTTTGTTCATCAAAGAATAACTTTTCAAGAGAATATCCATCTCCAAGCACAGGTGAAGCCAAGAGAAATCTGTGGTGCTGTATCCTCAATGCATCAGCCTCTTCTAGGAAAGCATCCCCTGAACTCAGGGAAGGACCCCAGAATTTTTCTTCTTAGAGCACGAACGTTAGAAACACAGAGAGGAAGCACAAAGAAGAGAACACCAGAATTCCCTGTGACCTGGCACAGATGCCACCACCATCCCCTACCAAATGCCTCCATAGCTGCAACCACCTCTGTCCAAGGTGAGAGGCTGAGAACTCACCATTTCTCCTGCAGCTCCATCCTCTCTCACCCTCTCTCCTCTGGCCACAGGGCTACTACCTCCTCTGGAGCCTGCTCTGCCAAATGCCCTCCCATGGCTTTCACCCCAGCAGCTCTCACAGAAACCAGTCCCTGTGCACGCCTGCTGGGACAGGGCTCTTGGCAGCAGCTGGGTGTAGAAGGCATTTCTTACAAAGAAAAAGTGGGAGACAGTCCAGAGACCAAAGCTTACCTGCACAGTGTGTCTGGGGAAAGGGTGGAGGGATGGACACAAGTGAGGCAGCCAACTCCTGTGCTTTGACCAGCTGATCACAATTAGGATTAAGTCATCAAGCAGGGGCTCCTGATTTGAGTAACTTGCTTCCACCTGGCTTCCTACCTCTTTTCTTCTTCAGCTAAGGTTGTGAAGATAGCAGTTTCACTTTGTGTTAGGTAAACCAAGCTACTCCTGATGTCACATATGCTTTCAAAAACAGAAGGATGTTTGACATTCAAGATATAGCTGTTAAAAACAACTTATGTAACGAGTAACTAGGCTGATTTTGAAGACATAAAGCTCTTCTGCTCTTACAGGTTTTTAAAAGCCCCTTTTTCTTGAGTTGTCCATGGGTTCAGACTGGACTATGGTGCACCATATATTTTCTCTATCCAAAGTCAAAGGTAAGAGGGATTTTTAAAATAATGTGACAAAATACTGTGGGAAGAGTATGATGTAGGAAAAACATTGAAAAGTAGCATTTAAACCTCTTGTGGCTAGGAAAGAAGAACAGATCCTTTGGGACAGGCATTCATACATTAAAGGGCACTTTACTGACTGGGAAAAAAAAATCTCTAACTGATTTCAGAGCAGTAACTCACTGAGCAATATGCTTGCAGTGAAAGGAGGAGGAGGGTCATGATAACATATTTTGTAAATCAAGGCCAAATCATACGCATTGAGTTTCAGCAGCTGTGCCAATTAAATCTCATTCAATTTGCTGAACAAGAACGTTAACATTAATCACTTTGGCAAATTTCTTAGAATATTTCGTGCCACTGAGTAGTTAAGTGATTTTGTGCTTGTTTACAGTGCAGAATCACATTCTGTGAGGCAATATCATCAGTCACCGAGCAACTGTGGGATGCTTTAGGAATCCTGGGTGGTTCTTAGCAGTGTTTCTGTAGTGGTCCTTTGCCTCCTAGAGGCTTTTTCAAAAGCATCCCACAGATTTTGTTATTTTTTCACTGCAGTTATTCTCTGCCATCACTCAGCACCCTTAGCACAGCTAAAGAACAAGATTCCAGCCAGAGCAGAGGCAATTTTGCCATCTGAACCCTCCACAGCCACTTCCCATCTCAAACTCCTCATCATCACTGCAGCTCAAGGCACAGGAACACAGAGGGGAATTCCTCTTGGGCATTATTTATTCATTTGGGCCTACAAATGAACAGGCTCATCTTTGATGAGGAGTTGAAGTTTCCACAGCTGAGGTTTCTTGCCCTACCTGTGATTCTGGATGACTCAGGTAGCAAACACCTCTGCTGCAGAAGAGGCACATCTCACCATGGGCTGTTCCAGCATGTGTGATGCCAAACAACAGAGAGAGGAGCTGCTTTTCTCACCTTGTAACCCTGCTGAGTGAGTTTTTCCCCTATTTTCTTTCCTTTCCTCTCTGCTTTCCCTTTCCTCACTGTAAAACCCTAACCCTTACCCTTCTCAGGTGAATGAGGCAAGGTGGCAGCTATTGCTCTACAGTTCCTGCCCTGTCAAGGGTGAAATGTAGGGTGAAAAACATGCCCAAAGGTGAAAATATAAAATGCAAAAAGAAAACATAGCAGGGGGAAAAAAAAAAATCAGGCAGCAAAATCAAGGTAGTGAGATTTCTCCGTGGATTGCCACGGCTTTTCTTTAGCTGCAAGTTCATAGATTTATCAGTTTAAACACGAATGAAAGGGAGCCAGCTGCACAAGAGAAACGTCGTTTTGAAATGAAATAAGGAATAATTGCAAAGTTCCCCAGCTGCACAGAGCAACCCACAAGATGTCATTCATTATCTGTGTATCAGGTAATTAAATTTCAGGATCCCTCATGGTTAATTGGATGTCGTACTTTGGTATTAACAGATGAGGGAGGCACAAGGAGCATTTCTGGAAAACCAGAGAGCTCAGTGAGATGTTTTGTGAGCATAAGGCAAAATTAGTTGGGTGACCAGGTTAATGTGTTACTTTATGGTGTTATTAAGAAACATTGAGCCCTAGGTGCTAAACTCTCTTTTTTTTTCCCTGTTTTCTCTGTTCCCAGCTGCAGTCCCTAAAAGGTTCTGGCTTCTGCCAACACTGCCCTGATCCAAAGGCTTCCCCAGCCCCAAGATAAATGCTTTTAACTTCCCTTGGAAAAGGAACAGAGCAGAGTCTGGGACAGCATCAGAGCAACATCTCAGCATCAGCACGTGTGAGTGCCACTACCCCAGACCAAGGGGCAGAGTAACCCCAGGGCCGGGACCTGCTGAGATTAAAGAGTGGACAAACAACCCCATGGGGAGTGTTGAGATTGTTCCTCATTGCCAGAAGCCAACGAAGTCAAAACAGACCCAGAAAAGTTTAATTAGTCCAGGTTTTATTCAAATTAAATGATGGGGAACTACAGTGTGATTTTCTTTCATAATATAAATATGTCAGTGAAGAATGTTTCTTGAGTCGTTCGTCGCACTGGACAAGACAGCTGTCAAGAGAATTACTTTGCAAAGTCCTTTGTCCTCCACACTCATGCAAAAAAAAAAAAAAAAAAAAAAAAAAAAATCCTTAATTTAAAAAATTAAGAGCTTAAACAGTCAACCAACTTGTTACAGTATACTGTCAACTACGGAACCAAGAAAGTTTGGTTTACAAAACCAAAAAACTCCACATCCAGGTAAATTATTTCACAATCATTCATTACCCTTGAAGGTCTTTATACATAAAATATACAAATTTAAATTATCAATATTTATTTATTGTCACTGTAGAAGAAAATAATTTATAAACCCATAAACAAAGATAAGGGCAGATGAAAAAAAGTGAATGAGCCATATTCAAACCATAATGTCTAGCACACTCCCAAACACTGCAGCTTTGAGCAACAAATTATGCTCACATTAAAGTGATTTTTTGGCATGATGTGGGCAAAGGGGCAACTGCTTTGATAACATAAGAGTAAAGAATCCCTTAACCTTTCTATTCAAAGGTTAAGAATGAGCTGCATTCATCTGTTGAACCATCACAATAGCTTGGTGAACAGCGTTAATCTGTTGAGCCATCATGTTGGCTGGATGAACAGGATCACACCTTGCTGGAAATAAGGATTTTTGTCTCCAAACAATGCAAACCAGAGAACAGTATTAAGCTTTTATGGGGGTGACATGCAAACGCTGCCAAGTATTTATGGTAATTACTTGTTGTACACATCCATAAAAAAACACTGTTTGGATAAATTCAATTAAGTGAAAATTGATTTTAATCACCCCCAATTTCTCTCTTAGGCACCAATGGAAAAGATGGACTTTGTTCAAACTGGTTGAAAGAACAGATTGCTTGAGGCAAAGCCCAAGCAAGGTGTGCACACAAGGTGCTGTTGGGGTCATCATGGGGTGCTTTTCTGCAAGAGCAAAGCCCCCTTTAGGAAACCCAAGGCCAGAGTCCCACAGGGGATCAAGCACAGGAAGACCCCAAAAAGAGATTTCAACAGAAGGAGCTGAGGAAGGTGCTCATATTCACAACATGAGGAAGAGGTCCAAGTTTGGTCTGTAAAGCTTTTACAAAAACTCGTGCAATAATTTGTCTGATTTTGGCAACCTGGGGTTTGTGCCCAGACTGTTCTGGGCAGAGTATCTCTGTCTTCAAGCAGCTCCTGCAGGAGCCAAGAAACAGAACCACCAAGTGACAGCTTGTTTCCCAAACTACCCAGGAACCAAACTCATGGCACAAGAAAATTAAATCAGGGTATTGAAATCATTGTAAAATAAGCAATAATCTAAGAGCCTATTGGTGACTGAGGTAATGGGCTTAAATTTATCTCATAATGTGGAGCCCAATGCTGTCCTTCTAATATTAAAATCAACACCAGAGCTGTCCCAGAACTTCGTTACAACATGGCATTTCTTGTGCAGAGAACATACAGAGTCACACCTACACCACAGCCAGCAAAAACCACACTGGAGTGCACTAATTAGATCCAGAATTTAACAGAAATGTCATTGAAGACCATAAAAAGCAATCCAAAAAATTATTTTAAATTGTCTTATAAAAATATTTACAGTAAAATTTGTTAGTGCTAATGCTACGTTTTCAGTCCTAGAAAAAGGCAATCTGTAAAGGATCTGGCTCAGGTGCTCAGAATGAACAATACAAACATGAAACCACATGCCAAAGACAAATTCCAAAAGCATTCTGGGGGTGGGGAGGGGGGGTACAGCTGGTTCATCATATGTTAGGTTGTTGGTATTGCATAGCTGGAAAACGAGGTCACTTGACTTGCATAACACTGCAACGTTTGGGAAGGAAGGGAGGAGATGTGTCACCTGCCATCGAGGAGAACTGGCTGCAGCTGGGAACAGCATCACTCGTCCCTGCAAGGACTGGGAGTCCTAGCTCTGTCCAGCAAGCACAGCTCTGGGCCAGCACTGGGCAGAAGCGCCATTCTACAAGGGCACAGAACCACCAAAACCTGTTTTCCTTAGGAGCAAAGAAGGTGTACAAACAGATGGACAGCAGGAGATAAAATTATCCCACCTTTAGGTATACCCACTTTTCACATGTGACAAACAGCAAATTGCAGCTTTGCACCTCTGTAGCAGTACCTACCAATTCTTATCTCCAGCCCACATAAACTCATGGTCTCTGGATAATATTTGCCCTCACTCCAGTGAAGCCAGAGGTGTGAGAATGTTGGCTGGGAACTGTTCCCAACTGTTGAACTGCAGTTGGGCTGTACAGTAGTTTAGAGAGGAGCTGATTTAGCTTTATGTCTATAGCAGACCTAAGAAGGGCTACATGTGTGCCCAAATGCTTGCCCAGTCTTGTCCAGCCACCTCAGAGAGACAAGAGAGGCTACCTCAGACTGAAATGCTTTGTCTGTTCCATTTTATCCTTTATTCCCAGGCTGCACAGAAGGGAACCACCTTTAGGACCTTAGGTGAGTTTGAGTCTGTCCCAGCTGAGGCCTCATCACCTTCCTTATGCCACCACAAAGGTGCATGTCAGGACTCTGATCTGAAGGCAGCTGCAGTCAGTGACATTCCTCCTGGGATACATTCCTACCAGGGTACATTCCTACCACGGTACATTCCTAGCAGCCTCGATGGCTTTTACAGTAAGCAACACCTCACAGGAGAGCAGCATGTCACGCTATTATTTTGGCATGTTTTGCTGCAGATTGTAAAACTTGGAAGTTTAAAAGGGAATAATTGAAAACACTTGTTTTTTTGGTTTTTTTTTTTCCTAATTACTATTTTCAAGACCTCTGGGCTCACTTACAGTGTAAGGACAGACATAAAGAGTATTAATGCCTTTTCTTTAGACGGTTTGCCCTTGTTTGTAAAAGCAAGAACATCCAAAGAGGAGTGGGAGCTGCCTCCCAGCCCCTCTGCAGGGCAGTGGCACAACACAGGCAGGGGCTGTTTCCCCCACAGGGAACAGGCACCCATCTTACAAGGACTGTGTCAACTCAAACACCAAAGACTACATATTTATAGAAGTAACACACTCCTCTACAAAAGCAGCTTAGACCCTGCTCAAATAAATTTTAAAGTATTTTTCTTTTCTACAGAGCAGATCTATGGAGACAGAAACCAGCATAACAACACTGGACAGCTGCCCACAACAAAAAACCTTAGCTGATCTACAAGGGGAAAACAAAACAAAAAAACCCCAAAACCCAAACAACAAGAAAAAGAGTTGAGAAAATATTTTTCTTCACTAGTTCCCTTTAGCTGGGGAGATTCTGGGAGCTCACCTCTGTATGCAGAAGCATGCCAGAGCTCATAGAGAGACATAGAAAGGTATTTTAAAGTCAAACGTCTTCTTAAACAGAAAACTTTAAGAATTTGGTATATAAACAAGACAGGTCCCTTACACGTCAATCTAGACTTGTCTGTTTTGAATAATCTTATATACTAATAGAGGAATACTGTCAGTAAGGGCAAGACTAAAATAGCAATTACAGTGACAGTGATTAGTTAATCTCCATGCTCTGGAAGCATTAAAACACTGCAGGTATTTTACTTGGCTCATTAATCCCTGCTTGGGTGACAAAGGGCTCTCGCTCTATGGAATGTCTCTACATTAATGGCACCATAAGGTATCTTTTAACATCTAAATGCTCTATTATGAAATGGCATTGAGATGCTGGACAGAGCTAGAACTGAAGCTTTCAGCACAGCTGAAACGTGTGGGTTGGGAACATTTTCTATTCAAGCAACATTTGTTTCACAGGAGCAATAAACCCCGTGGGAGCAGCATGTGTTGTGTGGGGCTGTGAAGCTCTGTGTGGCTCAGGTGCTGAGACCTCAGCCCCAGGGAAGGCACTGCCCAGCAGGTCCCGTCACGCACAGCACACAGCATTCATGGCAAGTAGAAAAAAACCACATGGTGTTTATTTCCACAAGCATTTCAGGGATACATACAGCAGTCCAGTGGCATGTACAAACGTATGACTGAGACAGCGTCACACTCGAGCCAGACCACCCTGCTCCAGTCCATTTCTGCTGTTTCTCTCTGTCAGAATTCAGAAGTTTCCACTGCCAGTATTGAAGTCCACCCTCCAGGCACAGTGAGTAAGTAGTTCAACCAACAATGTGCACGGAGCATCAGTAGGGAAGAAATCCAGAAACAGTCGTTTTTACTCACATGCCCAAACGTAGCAGTTTTGTTTCACACAAGAAATTCCGTGCCTGCAGTCCAAGCACAGTGTTTATCTCAGGACACATGCCATCGAGAAGAACAGTTGATTGCACCACAGATAACAAGCAACACCTCGTGTCTAGCATGGAACATGTCCCCAGAGGGATTTTCACTTGGCTATGCAATCCACTGCGGAGTGGATGATGCTTGCAACGTATCACTTGTCATGCTAAGACATTAACAGCAATGAGATGGGTCAAGTCAGAGGTCAGTCATCTTCCCAACACCACCTAGCTGGATCCACTTCACTTCTGCTCCTCACATTGGCTTGATTGTGTGTCACAAGGGTTTGTGAATCACAGCCACACCTGTTGCAAGAACAGACACAGTTAATGGTAGGAGCAGCTCCTGGGTTGCCACAGGGCTACAAACGTCCTTGCAAAGCCAAAGACCAGCAACAAGGGAGAGAAGTGTGCCATTTCTGTGAAAGTTTCTTCTACTGAATTCAACAGGAAACATACAAAAAAAGTAAAATTAAAGCTTCAAGGAGCACAGCCCTCAAGTTTACAGATTATGTCCCCTGCTTTCCACTCTCCCACTGCCTGCTTACCTGCATAACTCCTCCCTGTGCTCATGCTGGTTGGCAACAACGTCCACTTGTCTGTGCTGGGGTTGTAGTACTCCACCGAGGCCAAATTGCAGGAACCATCATCACCTCCCACCACGTAGAGGAGACCATTCACCGCACACACACCTCAAAGCAGAGCACAGATGGTGAGACATGGGCTAACTCATCCCCCACAGCACGCTGCTGCCACATTCGGATTCACTCCCAAGCACATCCCCTCAACTCCCGTTTTTATCTTTTACAACACTGCACACACACCACGAGCACACGAACTGCTTTAAAAACCACACACAGGCAACGGAGCCAACCACCACGGAAAGGCTTATCGTGGTTACCTGCATTTCTTCTACACATATTCATGTCTGCTACTTGCTTCCAGGTGTTTGTCCCCGGGTCGTAGACTTCCACGCTCTTCCTCACCAAGGGCCCGTCGTGGCCCCCGGTGGCGTAGAGCAGCCCGCTGAGCACACCGACACCTGTCAAGCACAGCCAGGTCAGCCCCAGCACAGCGACAGGCCTGCACCTCCCTGCTCCTCCTACTGGGCATGGCCTCGGCCTCTCCAAGGCACTTCCAAAACCATGGGCCACACGTGCATCAAGATCACCGGGCGGGCGGTGAGCTCTGCACCCACCCACCCCGTGGCTCTACAGCCACCTGCACACTGCTGCTGGGCACACTCCCCTCTTGGGAAGCTGTCAGACTGTCCAAGATCAGCAGCACATTCCTCTGCCTTCATTCCATCTCTTTGCACTGACTTGTTCTCTGCCTCCCACCCCACCTTGTTTCCACCTGCTGATGTTTTCTGCCATGGGACCCTCTGCTTTTAGCCTGATTCCCCCTTTCAGGACTTTTACTTTTGTTTTTCTTGCTGCCATTGGTGCTACATGACTTCATCCCTTGGATGATCTTCCTCTCCTCAACAACTTACAACTTAACAGCTCTTGAAGCTGCCACTTGGCTCCTCTCCCTTCACTCCCACCCTGAAACCTGGCAGCACTTGGCACAGACAAGGCTCCTCCCATGCCTCCTTCTCAGGCATTTTTGAAGGCCCCTGGCTGAATCTCTGGGAATTACAGGGATATTAAAGCTACTTCTGCCTAATATTAAGTAAGTTAGTTAATCAAAATGTTCACCAATCCGTAAGAGTTAAAACTTCCAGCAACATATCTTCGTTAATAGGTTCAAAGGCCTCTATTAAAATTAACAAGGTGGGATGTTAGTAAAACAGAAACAGATCTGAATCACATCATTTCAACCATGGGCATTAACCAGTATTCAGGGAGGGGAGGGGCCCTGCCAGCCTGATACCAACAGGTCCCTGTGCAAGGATCTTTCCTGGTCAGGAAAGGAGAGGACAGGAACAGCTGCCGAGACAAAGAGCAGGCAGCAGCCAGGCTCAGCAGCTCCATCAGGAGCATCCCCATCTGGGGACAGGTACATAGGTCTACTGTCACCTCTCCCTTCTCCAAATTACTGCTGGGGTTGGTTTTGGCTGTCTCTCACTGTACCAAGGGGTGCTGAAATCCTAATGTGATACTGGGATTCATGGTTCACCTGTGGCAAACGTAATTAATCTCTAACTGCCATAAATATCCACCTTACTGGGCCACACCCCTGGTGTGGTTGAAGTACTCCAACATGCACAACTTGGGAAGAGCAGAACACATCCAAATGTGCATCCTGGCTCCTGAGCTGTAGGAGGTGTCTCCCAGTTCACCGGGAAATGGAAAAAGTCACTTAACTGCATCTGAGCCCAGCAGTCTGGGTGTGCAGCACCTTGGCATTTGACTATATTTAGCTGTTAACAGAAATGTTATATATTGTAAGAAATAATTCAATGAGTAAACTAATTTAGTAAGTAAGAGAGTAAAAGAGTTGGAAACATTCAAGCTTTTTCACATGTAACTGCCTCCTCATGTAATGAGACAGGGCATGCAGGACAGGACAACCCTGCCAGCAGGGCAAGGCAACCCCCCAGCTGGTCCAGCAAACCCTGGGAGTGCTTGAAAAATGTGCAGAGGTGGCACTTGGGGACGTGGTTTAGCAGTGAACATGGCAGTGCTGGGTTAACAGTGCGACCTGATGATCCAAAAGGTCTTTTACAATCTACAAAAATGTATGATTCTACAAAACCTAGGAGGCACCTGCACATCCCCGGAGCCCCAGTGCCTCCAGGGGCTTGGGGTGGTTCCAGGGACCTGGGGACACCTGTCCTCACCCCCACTAGATGTCAGCATGGGGACGGCAGCGCAGAGCACAGTGGCATTTCTGGAGCTGTACAGCAGACCGTGCTGCAGCACCACGGCTGGCACTGGGCAGTCCCCTCCAGTCCCTGCTGGAGGGGCATCTGGGGGACAACAGAGCCTGAGGAGCTCAACCTTCAGGTGGGGAACAGAAAACTGCAAAGAAATTTGGCAGGGGAGTATGAGCATTCCTAACAAAGGACTTGCTACATGGAGAAACATTTGTAAAGCAGCACTCAGAGCGGAGTGTTTCCAACAAAGACAGCTCACTAAAATCCATTTCACAACAGGCACAAAACTTTTGCTGTTTCAACACATTGCCAGCAATAGGAGATACTCATTCTGCTCTCCTGGAAGGCTGCACTGGACTAGTATCAAGCAGACACTACAAACCTCTTCAACAGAACTCAAATCAACAGTGTGTCCTTATTTACCTCACCTGGAGCTACAGAAAAGATACTGGAGTGAGAAAAGAGACACAGGGTGTAGAGAGGAATCTCAATCTGCCCAGCTCAACCTGCAGGGTCATTTCAGCCCCAAAGAGCAGCCCCCAGGCTTGGCTGTGGGCAGCTGCACAGTTTAACTTCAGGGCGGACCCACAGCACATATTGAGCTTTAGGATCAACAGTGACCAATTTCCAGTCACTTGCAGATGTTTTCAAATGCAGTGGATATGAGCTCTTATCCTTTCCAGAGGGGAACAACCATAGAGAAGACAAATTGCTACCTGGCCCAAGATCATGTAGAAAATTAGAAGCCATCAAGACTAGAATCCAATCCTTTTACAATAGGCTCTTTCCTCTCTCCAGACCACCAACTTTTGCCAACAAAAAATAAACCAGAAACTAGCTAAGCAGGTACAATCTGAGATTAATTTTGTTATCCTACACATCACCCAAGGTGCAGATAAACTTTGTGTTGCAAAACACCCTCTGGGTGCTTGCAGGAAGATCCAAAATGAAAAACCATCTGAAACCCTTCAATGACAGAGGAGAGGGAGGTGCAGCTTGGCTTTCCCGTGTCCAGCTGTGTCTGCAGCTGGTGACTTGGAAAGAGAACTCTTTGCTTACAAGTGAGATGTATCTGTTAGCAGGGCTACTTAGAGACACCGAACATTATTTCATTAATCCAGACATCAATCTCAATTTGGCAGATTCTGTCAAAGTCAGGAGAGTTGTTTCCGAGCCCTCACATTTTTGCCCCTCACGGGAAGGCAGGGGGGTGGCTTACAAGAGGTTGCACTTGGAAGCCCAGCAATGCCAAACCCCACTTTCCCCTCCGGTCTGTGAGCAGAGAAGGGGGTGCCCATCCCGAGCAGTACCTGCCCCGCTGCGCCGTGTGCTCATGTCAGCCACGTAGGTCCACTCGTTGGTGGCGGGGTTGTACTGCTCCACCGTGCTGAGGCACTGCCGCGACGCGCCGTCGTAGCCCCCCACGGCATAGAGCTTCCCTGGAACACACAGAGCCATGGATCAGCCACAGGCACAGCCTGGGGGGACAGATCCTGCCTGAATCATAGCCCCCCACGGCATAGAGCTTCCCTGGAACACACAGAGCCATGGATCAGCCACAGGCACAGCCTGGGGGACAGATCCTGACTGAGATCATAGCCCCCAAACACCACAGAGCTTCCCTGGAACACACACAGCCACAGTCACAGCCTGAGGGTGACTCTAGGGGACACGCCTGAACCTGCTGGCATGTCTGGGGAAAAGCCTAGCAAAGGGATCTAGAGTCGACTCACAGACAGGAGTGGCTGTAAAGCTCTTAAAACTGTCAGCAACACAAGCATACAACACAACAGCTTAATCAGAAGTCAACAGGCTCAGAGGGTTTTCCAAGTAACTTGTTGGCCCAGGAGAAGAGGGATTATCAAAGGGTGCTCTGTAGATGGAGGGCTCCCCCTGTTCAGGCTTGCTGTCAAAGGCTGTCACTGCACATTAATTACAGCATCACATGAGCAATAAACACAGAATAGCTTCTTATAATAATATAATACCTGCAAAGAAACCCAGACCTGGTTTTGCAAGTCTTGGGCCAAACAGAAACCCGGAGATGCTGCAAGCACAGCTGAGGCCAGGGGCACCAGCTGAGCTGGGGACTCGTGCCCAGTGATGGCAGCTCAGGATACTCCATGTTTTGAGGGTCTCCTGGGGCATCCAGCCCTCCCTACCTGACCAACACACACTGACTGAGACCAGAGAAGCACAATCAGATAACATGGGACTGCACTGTACATGAAACAAGGCTGATGCTCTACTGTGTCCCCTGTTCCCAGGCCTGACTGGTCCTTTCCCCTTGTCTCCCTGTATCATCTATCAGCTTGCTTTGCATTTAAGCAGTTAATTCTCTGGGCAGAGAAGGATTCTTCTTACTAAAGCAGCCAGCACAAGGAATTCTGGTTCAAGTCCAAGTCTCCTAGATGCTACCATAAACAAGAATTTTAAAAGTTCAACAAATATGTAGAAAATTTCTAACCTAAATTTTTGTACAAAATCTAGAAATAATATCAATTCTCAATCCATGACAGCAGAGCCTGGCCATGAATGAGCTGTGCAATTCTTGGCATACACAAGACTCCCACCAGCAGTTATCTTCAGCCTTAGGCTTTTGCATCCTTCTGTTTGTGGATGTTTGCAAGGCTCCAAGAACAGGCTGGATCTTTCCTTTCTCCCTCAGGCCCACTCATGGCCTCCTTCTGCAGCTTCCTGTCTCTAGGAACATTCCAAACTCTTATTTGTGCTGTTGGTCCTGCCTGATATTTGTCCAGGCAAGACAAGATGAATCAGGCAAGAGTGGCAGTCCAAGCAAAACAAGATCAATTTCCCCAGCTAGCACAAATTATTAGGTATTGTCAGAATATTTCGGATCACCAGATCAATTTCTGGCACATTCAGATGAACTCTGTGGATTAACTGCAGGCTGCAGCTTCTTCCCTACATCAGAATGATCAGTTCTTGTGCCCATTGCATGCCCTCATTATTTTTATTATGGACTCCAGCATATGCAGCACCTATTTATGCTTTCAAACAAACCAAAGAAAAAGGATTTCGTGAGTCTCCAGAAGAAAATCTGTCCACAGAAATGCATCTCTCAGGTCCATATTTAATACTTTTTCTGCGCTCAAGCCACTTCAACAAATTCCAGTGACTGACAGCAGCCCAGGACTTCCCAGGCATGGGCCAATTTTGAAGGAGATGCTTCTTAAATATGCAAATTTAAGTTAATGACCACTATTTATTCTAACTTAATCTCCCTTCTTCTTCTCACATAAACACATTTCATGTACATTAACATATTTCATGTATTTCCCACTCAAAGAGGTCAAACCAAGGCACTGTAAAGCACAGTTTATATAGTTTATAATAAGGCTTGTGCCAAAGCTGCTCTGCACTGCACTAACTGGAAAGTGCTATGCCATACTAAAGACAAGCTCAAATAAAGCCTTTCACTTGCTTCAGAACAGATTTTGTAAAGGAAGAAATGGTTCCTAGTTAAACTTGTCATTCTCCTGAGTACAACCCAAGCTGCCCAGCTCCAGCTCCCTCAAGTCAGGTGCAGGCACAGAGGTGCCAGCAGCTGCCACCATCCTCCCAGGCCTCCCCCTGGCAGCACCGGCCTCTGCCACCGCCAGCCCCTGCTCATTCAGGAACCACAGCAGAGCCATGCCTGATGCCAACAAACACAGGGTTCAGCATTCCTGCCCAAGCACCAGCGTGGGGCCGTGGGGCTGCTCCTGTTCCTCTGGCCGAGCAGATCTGCCGTGATGGGAATTCCACCCACGCAGCGCCTGCCGGCAGCAGCAGCATCCCCTGCACAGCAGCGCTGGTTTCCACCAGCCAGAAGCAGCCCAGGAAGAATCCGGACTCAAAGAAACCTGAACGCACCTAATTGCGTTCACGGGAGGCAGGTTTGAGGCTCTTGGAAAGTTACACATGATTTTTCAGCAAGATAAAGAGAAGAATGGAAAAGGTTGCAGCAATTATGTCATATAAAATGAATCTCTCCCAATTGGTCTAGGGAACAGCTCTTGCCATTCCCTCCTACTGCGCTTATAACCATTCAGGCTTCTGTTTGACACAGTAACATTTCTTGATGGAAATGGCTGCTGATTTTCTTACCCTCCACAACTCCAACTCCAACACTGCTTCTTCTTGTGTTCATGGGAGCCACAAAAAACCACTCATTGGTTTTATAGCTATAGGCCTCAACTGATGCCAGACCTAGTTAAAAAGGGGATACACAGGTTTTCTAATTAAAAAAAAAGAGAAGAAAAAAAGATTGGTGTTGCACTTTCATCTGCCTTCCACCTCCTCCCACGCCCGTAATTCCCACCACGCTCCTGCAATCCCACTTTCCAATCCCTTGCCCTTCAGGCTGGGACCAGCATGTGAATGCCAATTCTTCAGTGGCTGGGAAAACTGCTACCCCATCCCCCCTGCCCTGGGACTGCTGCCTCTCCATGTGCTGAGGACACCAAAGTGAGCAGAGTCCAAATTCCAAGCCCAAAAGCCCCACATCTTTTCAAGCATTACAAAACATCCATGCAAAGCTTTAAAAATTCACCTAGACCCTGCTGCAACAGCTAGTTTAGGGCTTAACCAAGTGGCAAAGCTTTACAGCAGAGGCAGAGGTGTGAATCTAAACATGCAGCTATGCCAAGATAAATCCCAGACACACACACCCCGTAAGATTCCTTGCTAGTATTTTATTCATGTTGCTATGAAAAATTTAACTGAAACAAGGACAAATACCTTTTCAGCCCAGAAAGAGCATAATCACACAGAGAATGAGGCTGAAAGAACCATATCACTAAATAAAATAGTAAGGGGGAGATTCTCTGCAATTACTGACAGGTCAGAACACGCACGTGGGCTGTCACAACACACGCGCCAAACCCCATTGCTGCCCCCTTCTCTACAGAACCACAGAGCAAGGGGGCCGCAGGAACCACTCTAAAGCTCTGCAGGGCCCCCGAAAGCCCCTTTCAGGTGAGGCCCCGGCCGGTTTTTTGCCCGGTCACCTACCCGTGCTGCCGTCGAAGCCGCCCACGGCGTAGAGGAGGTCGTTGAGCACGGCGGCGCCCAGCGTGCTGCGCCTCTCCTGCATGCTGGCAATGGACGTCCACTGGTCCTTGGCGCCGTCGTACACGTCCACCGTGCGCACCCGCAGCGAGCCGTTGAAACCCCCCACGGCATAGACACTGCCAGCCATGAACACCACGCCTAGGAGACAGGAGAGGGGCTCACAGCCAAGGCCCGGCGAAGGCAGCGGGGATCCGCCCGGACCCTGCTCGCCTGCCAGGCTGGGGAAGGCAGCTAGGAAGAGCAGAGCACGGGCAGGGTTTTTCTGCAGGCTGAGGGTGTTGAAGTCGAGCATGATAAAACATACGTGTCATATGGGAGGTGAAATGCACATAAAAACATGGCAGCAGAAGGCACAGATGGAGTTCACACCTGAATGAGTAATTGTGTGAGCCAGAGGGAACACCAAATGGTGAGCCACATTCACAGACCCTGTCAGATGTTTTCAGAGGAACTCTCCCAACTTAAAGATATGCTCTCCATCACCCACTCCCCCACACCAAGAGGGACTGACTCAGCTCCTTTGATTTTCACTAGGAAGCCAGCAAGGAAAAACAGGAACCCTGTGGGCTGCCAATACAGCAGCGGGGGAGGAGGAGGGAAAACTGATGGAGGAACAGCCAGGAAAGAGAGATGATGAAGGGAAGACAGTGGCTATGAGGGCTGACAGGCAGAAGCAGCCCCACTAGAGAGCAGGACATCCACCTGAACAAGAAGGGAAAGATATCTGTAGGGAAAAAAAAGAGGAAGGAATGGCAAAAAGAAAGAACTGTTTTGAGACCAGGGGCACAGAGGAAGCAAAAGGGAGGACTAAGGACACCCATCCAGTGCTGAAGAGCTGCATTAGGGAAACAAAGAAGGTTGCAGCAAAAGTTCCTTTTACCTGCTCTGCATCTCCGTGAGGGAAGCTCAGCAACCTGATCCCATCGCTCCTCCTCAAAATCATAGCACTCCACACTGCGAATGGCTTTGGGCGCCTGCCCTCCCACCACAATCATCACCTGCAGAGGGAAGAGAAGAGCTAGGAAACCTCAGACATGACCCCGGGGAGCTGCTCTCTGCAGAGAAACCATCACCACAACCTGGATCAAGAGCAGCTGCCAAAATATGTGCTGAAGGCCAGCTAGAAGCCTCAGCAGGGACACTTATTTCAGGCAATTATATTTCAAGGGGGAAAAATTTCTCACCCATTTAATGCATGCTAAATATGGCCACCCCATTTACCCTTCCTCACTGTGTCCAAGGTGGCAACTTGCCCAATTTCTCCTTGAAATACAAAACCTTCTGGCACCACGGCATATCCAAGACTCACTGCGAAAGTATTTTTAAGTGAAGAAGATTCCAGCATAATTTCCACTGGCGGCCCACTGTTTAGTCATTATCTCCATGGTGGTGCTAAAAATAATCAATGCCACTTAGCAAATAAAACGTGACAGCTGTGGTGCCACCTGCAGGGAAGGCGACACTCAGGGAAATCACCAGAACTGCTCCGACCCGGGGGGTCTGGGCTGCTGGAGGATGTGATTTGTCAGCTTCATTAAGGCTTTTGGCTGCCACAGGTATTGAAGCAAATGCAGGAATTAAACCCTGAATTCCTTTCAGGCAGGGAAGAGCTATGGCGAGGTGGTCAAGGGCAACCTCAGGAGCGCAAGAACCACTCTGCCAGGTCAGGCTGAGGGCTCATCCAGCCCCAGACTCCACGGCCAGCAACAGCGAGGGGTGGACACTGGTGGGAAGGTGAGAAGACCTGGGCAGCATGCAGCGTGGTCCTTCCCAAATCTGACCTATCTGCTGCCAGAAGACAAACTCCCCACGGACACAGGGGCCACGAGGCTGAAGCTCTGCACTCGAGGGTGCCCGTGGCTCTGAGCCCCAGCTGGGCACTGCAAACCAACACCTGCACAGGCAGCCAGCCCCAAAACACCTGCACTGATAAGAGCTAGACCTGCACTTTGCTCAGCACACATTTAATTCAACCCTCCACAGCCGCCAAGAGGGAGGATTTGCTCCCCTTATCACAGCAAATCAGCGGGACAAACATCATCCAAGACAATCTGATTTTTACAAGGCTGAGGAGCAAGAAACAAGATAATGGGGCTTCAAATATAGATAAAGAGAAGTTGGGAAACTGACTTTAGCCTCTGCAAGGCTGCTGGGAGTAGCTGAGGGGATAAGATCGTCACTTGAGGTCACTCAGATAACAAACTCAATGCCAAGCAGGGTTGCTTTAAAAGTAGAGAGCTAAACAGCAATTTAAAGAATCTGAAGAGCATGGAAATACTGACCTGTTTGATTTACAAAGATGAGAATATGATATTAGAAACCAAATTGAGTCTAAATTAATAGCCTGACTACTAGTTGTGTAACAGTCTCCCATGGCAAGCTGCAGGGCTTCACATGATTACAGAATTAAGGGATTTCACAGCAGACAATAATCCCTCATCAGCAAGACCAACAGGCCAGATGAAAGTTCCTCAGTAACAGGATTGCTGAAAGATCATCACCTCCTTCCCTTTCTTCACAGTTCAAAAGAAGGGAGGAGAGACCTGCAGAAGATTTGGGTTTGTACTCATAGGTCATGCTATAAATGATGTTGAGAACCTCTGAACTCATTGATTTGCTGTTCCTTTTATCCTTAACTACTGTAGTCCTTGAACAAGGGCCATGTCACCCCTTCATGACACCCCCAAGGCTGTGTTCTATCAATTTCATCTCAGCAACAGCAGGCAGCAACACTGACACACGCTGCCACATGCTGCAAAACCACGATTTCTCAATGGCCAGTCCAGTATCCAAATATCAGAAACAGCACAGAGCTCATACACCATCCCACAAAGCACCCTCATTACTGTTTGTGCTTGGAAAAACAACACACTGTGGTTCTGATGTCTCGGAATCTCCAAACGCTTGCTAACAATTTCAGTGGCAGTCTGCTCAGAGACGTTGTGCCAAGCTGTGTTTCTCTCTGGGGCACAGAGAAAGGTTCCTGCAGTCGTTTTTTAATTTACTAATAAAGTGGCGGCCAGAGCATCACTCGCCTGCAGGATAAAGGAGGGGGAGTAACAAGGATTATTTATTCAGTTGCTGCTTTGAGTCTATTGAAATTCGCTTCAGACTTCCTGCCCACGGGGCTGGGTGCTGCTGTTTCCTGCTTTCCTGGCTTCTGATTATGGATACAGGAAACCAAGAGACACCTACTGTGACCCTCCTCAGCAGGGCTCCCCGACACTTACCAGGCAGCAGCAGCCTCAGCCAGCCCTGCCAGCACTCCAGCAGCCACTCCAGAGCTCAGGCAGCCACCAAAGCACTTGTGGCTGACAAGACGCTTCAAGAGCAGAGATACTCCTTCCCCTAAGGGTTTATCTGCCTTTATCCAACCTCATGATGTTTCCTTGCTGGGCACAGGCAGTGCCAGAAGAGGGAGTAAAACACTTCCAAACACAAGCACTGAGTGAGTAAAAAGTAACAGGGCAAGTTCTCAAGCTCCTGTCAAAGACTGAAAATGCCACCAGGAACAGGGGTGAGGTGACACGAAGTGACAAGCTCAGCTTACCTTTGGCAAGCTAACAGGAGTCCTTGGCTTTGTCCTGGGATTCTTTATTAGTTGTCTTTGATCCAGAGGAAGCAAATGATATTTCATGGCTTCAATAAGGAAGTCTTTACAGGTGTTGTTATTCTTGATTAAAGCTTCTTCTTCGACTGTCTGAGAAGATGCACACACAACAAAGATCATTTACACTGGCACGGGTCACAAGGAGCTTTGTGGAAAGGACACATAACCTGGAATTTCCTTTCCAATGTACCAAAATTAAATTTTTTTAAAAATGCAGGAGACAAACAGACTTCGAGCTCTTCCCAAAGAATCACATGCAGTAACATCCAAGCTTCTCACTTTTTTCCAAGACTGCTCACAAGATAGTCACGATTTTATCACCCTGTGCCAAACACTGCAGCAGAAGAGAATTCAACAGACGTCTGGATACAAAGTAAGTGATTTCTTTCATCTGAGTCAGAATTTTTAAGGAGAGGCAGTATCTTTTATTCCATCAGAAGACACAGATGAAAGAAAACTAAAGCTATTGTAGATACCAATTTTATACCAATTGTATTGATTTTTTTAGACATATGATAAAAGCATAGTAGTCAAAGAGCCCATATGCCAACCCCTTCTTTGGGAATTCTCAGCTCATTATCCAGGCCCAGAACCCAAGAATTAATTTATGAAGAACAATCTCCAAATCAGGCTGAGTCAGAGAGTGCCTTCCTTGCCAGCCACACAGACCCATATGTATGCACAGTACACATCTTAAACCAAAATTATCACTCACTATGCATTTCCATTATGAAACTTTGCCTGTGCATGAGAGTAAAAAGCTGCACAAGCTTGTAACACCACCACTTTGGTATCTTCAGGGTGAAAAATCACAGGATATTAACTTATCAATGATTCCCCCAGAGGGACAGCAGCTCTGCTCCCAGCACTGCCTGGCAGAGCACAGGTCCCATTTACAAGAAGGTTTCTGAAGCAGGCATTGATTTCAGAGTCCTTTTGTTTGGCTTTTATTCTTCTGTTTGCAGACTCAGCAACAGACCAAATCACTCATCTCAGACACAAACAGCCAAGCCACTGATTAAGGAGCAACCAGCAGCTTAAGTACAAGTATGAATGACTTCTTTGCAGACTAACCTGTACCAGGTAATCTCTGGGCAAAAGGGGCAGGCGAACATGCTCCATCAGCTTAGCCATGTGCTCTAAGCGAGATTCCTTCTCATAATTTATCCAAGAGATAACTGCTTCAAAGACCTACACAGATAAAGTACAGTTAAATGGGGAAAAGAAAACTTCCTTGCAGAGCCAACCCACTCAAAATCAGAAGCATGGTGATTTTAGAACATCGAAGAAGGGGGTGCAAGATCTCTATCAAACAGATGAAAAAGCTGTGACTGCACAGAGCACAGGCAGCACTGTAGCAAAGACCTGAGCTGACCACGCATGTTAACAAGCAGCTTCACATCTAGATGTGCTGTATCACTCCCAGAGCCAAGTCCATGTCCAGAACAATCATATACCTCTTGGACATTAGCACTGGAAGGCAGCCAGGAAACTTAATGAGCCTGCTGACATTTGCACTGGACATTATTCATGAAATCAGCCACAACAATTACACCTGATAACAGAGACCTCCCTCCTCCAGGAACCTGGCCACACAGTAAAGTCACGGTGCTCACATTTAATCACTGCACCAGTTCCACCAGCCCCCAGAAACCAAGAAGTCTGGAGGACAAGCTCCCCACACACACAGGGCAAGCCCTGCCTGCAGCCATGGAACCTCTGCACTGCGAGCATTTCACTGCTAAAAATACTCAGATACTCCAGCTGGGGAACAAGGGCGCACTGGGCTTCTGGTCTGAACCAAAATCTGGTTTTACTTCCAGATCCAGCTGGTTGAGATAAGCATCCAGAGCTGGAGGCCGTGACAAAGTGCTCACAAACAGCCCCATGGGCAGAGCCCTGGCGACGCAGGGGCGCGGGAGAAGTGTCCTATGCGGGCTCAGTATGAATATGCATGTGCTTATGTAACTGGGAGCCTCACTCACAAAAGAAAGGCCTAAAAATGTCACCGGGAGTGGGAAAGGCTTCCTGAAACACCCTGCAAGGCAGGAAGAGGGGCTGATGCAGTCTCAGACGCTGCACAGCAGGATCTGGATCACTGCAATGGAGTTTCCCCACAAAGAGAGAATTAAATGCTGATGCATAATTCACATCTGCAGGCAACACTCCCCAAGCTCTCTCTCTGGCCAGTTACTTGGGGGGCTGAGCAGAGACCCCATCTGTCCCGTGCTTTCCCCAAAAGCATCCCTGGCCCTTCCCTCCAGCATGCCAGGCAAGCGCCCTTGGTTTCAGCTTCCTTCCAGGGTCACCAAATGGTCAGGCCAATTTGCACAGATAATTATTTCTTTCTTTCCATCCCTCCCATCACTCCCCAAGAAACCACTTCATTTGCTCCAAGGTCACTAATTTGACAAAATCAACCAAAAATGAGGGCACCGTCTTTCAGTCCCCAATTGTTGCTGGTAAATGTATTTGCAGGAGGCCTTGGCAGAGACATCCTGCCATGAAGGAGATGCAGAGCAGACCAGGGTTTCTTCCTCTTAGGCTAAACTATATATGCTTTTAAAATGCAGTAAAGCACCAGCCTCATTTCCTGTGCCAACAAAGTTCCTGCTGAACTGTTTGGAATTCAGGACACTGCAAGGAGGATTTAAGCAACACCACAGGGAGCGGTGTAATCAAACCACAGCAAATGCTGAGGAGAATAACTACTGCAGAGCCTTTAACTATTTTAGAATTAAAATAAATAAGCAAACAAACATTTTAACTTTGGCTGTGAAGCCTTTAAAGTAGAAACTGGGTTGTTGTGAGATTTTTTTAATTGCAAATGAGTGCAGAAGGAGGATAAAGCAAATGTTTAGCCGACAAACAGGCTTTTCATTAACCTCTTCTGCACAATGGCTGAGCTGCAGAACAGGTCACAGGGCTGGGACATACCCAGCTCCAGGTCAGGAGGACAGTGAACAATTCTAAAGGAAGGTAAGGCAAACGTGCACTAGGAATAAGCTGCTCCCTCAGTGCTGGAGTCCACTCTTGAGTCAGGCAAACACTGATGCTTCCCTGCTGTGCCTACTCTAAAAATAACTCCTTTTTTTTTTTTGAAAAAAAATCAGATTCTGGCACCTTCTGTTGGCTCTCATTCCTAATTTCAGGGAAGGGGGGGGGAAGGCTTTAATCCAAGGCAGCAATCTCTCTATTTAAAGGCCACATCTGTTTCCAGTGCTGCCATGCCCTCCCTCCACACGCCGTGCCTGCCACAGACCCCGAGCAGCTGCTGCCGCTCCCCGGCACTCTCCAGCCAGGCAGGACCTGCTGCCAGGGTGGGATGGACAAACCAGTTGCCCACACAGCTTGATTCAGAGCTGAGGCACAGGCTGAGGTAGCAGCTGGCACCTGCCAGGCTGCAGGAGCAGTCCTGAGCTTGGGAGAAGTAAATTCCCCACTCTATGGAGCAGAAGGGTAAAAGCCTGGAATATCCCCTCTCTGCATACTGCCTAAGGAAAGAGCAAGCCCAGATGTTTTCCCAGTCTCTTCAGCCAAAAATCTGTTTGTTAGAGACTCCCAAGAGTGAGGACCAAACCTTGCATCAGCTTCTGCTGCACGTCAGCAGCATGAGACAATGAATCAATTACCAGACTCTGTGTAGAATCCCCAATCCAAAACTCTCAACCCTTTAAAAAAATTCTTTAGCCACCCTTTTGAGTTGGCTGGGGACCATTCTCAAGTCCCCCCACTTCACACCTCCTTAGTAAATAACAAATTATTATTATTTTTATAAGGTTTTTTTGTAGCTTGAAAACTAAAAAGAGCCAATTAGGTCAGGTAGAGAAAACATTAACAAAACTTCCAGTTACTATACTCAGCTATAGAAAAAGAGCAAGCAGGGACAACAAACCTCTGCCCTATTCTGAAAGGGCCAGTGCAACTGCAGAGGCTGGTACAACAAGGGGAACAGAAGAGAAAGGATGAAGAAATCCTGTCACCACTTTACAATTAAAATAGATTTCTGTGCTAGCAGAGAATTTCTGTCATCCTGATGGCCTAAGGGTATAAATAGGCCAAAAATTGTGAAGATAAGGATATATTTTATTAGACCAATTAGTATTAGTTGCAGGGTGGCAGAAGAAGGGGAGAACACACAAATTCCTGAGATGTTCCAAGGGCAATTCTCCTTCCCTGATGCTGGCAGGACTTGGCTCTAACACTTCCCAGTGATCCAGGGATGGCAACGCTCTGGCTCACAGGAACAGTACGTGTATGAGACACAGCAGAAAAGGAACAAGAAATCTTGTGAAATCTGGCTGTGACAATTAGCTGCCAGATTTCTGAAGTATTTTGCACATGCATACACACAGATATACGTGTGTATGTATAGACTGGTTTGCACAGATGTACACTTATATAATTTGTTTCATTATATATCTCTCAAACATTAGCAGATAGGAAGAATATAAGTGAGGAAAAAGGCTTGTCATGAAGTTAACATGAAACAGCAGCCTAAGAGTCTGTCCTCATTTTCCAGGACTTCTTTGAACTCCAACACACTTCATGTTTATGTTCCATTCCCATTTTCTGCCTATCTCCTGTTATTGAGATCTGCTGTTTTGAAAGTACAACTTATGCTTGTATTTCCTTCCACTGCCTTGCAATTCTCAACAACCTTTTCTTTTACAAGTTCTTTTACAGTCAGCTAAAAAAATACTGGGTTTGATTGTGTAAAGCTCAGATGAGGGAAGAAGCATTTTGATTCCTCTGGGCACAAGGCCAATAAAAGCTTTTGAACAATGCTGCACAGGACTGGAAAAAATTGGTTACTAAACCTGCACTTCCCCTTGCAGGCTGCCTGGCTCAGGCAGAGCCGTTCTGCTCTGAGCTGGTGCCATTTGCTGTTTCCCTGCCTGGCCCTGCCCCGGTGGCACCTCGCAGCCCCCGCCTGCGGAAACGCGCCCGGAGCCTCCGAGTTCGCTGGCTCAGGATCAGCAGGGAGCACCCCTGTGCCCACACCCCACGGGGAGCAGGATTTCTGGTGAGTGTTACAGTCCCTCTGGGCACCTGCGTGTCTGCAGCTCCGAGGGGCTGAGCAGGGGGAGAGCACAGGTGAGGATGTGCAGCCCAGCCAGCAGCACCACCACACCCAGGCCCAGCCCCAGCCCACCCAAATGCAGGCACCCAAAAAGGGTCCTGAAGTTACAAAACACACAATCCTCAGGCTCTCCTGCAGCCTCTCACAAGTGACCCCTTACATTTAGGAGCATGGCTTGGTGGTGGACCTGGCAGTGCTGGGTTAGTGGTTGGACTCAATGATCTTAACATGTCTTTTCCAACCCTAATGGTTCTGTGACTTTACAATTTGGAGATTTGTGACAATTTGGAGATGAGCTGAAGGACTGGAAGCACACACCTGTCCCCAGAAAGCTGCAGCAGACAGATCAGAGAATGAGGCTGGAGTTCACCAAGCACCATAAACACTGGTCACCCTCCTTCCCAGGACTCCAGACCACACAAAAGTTACAGCTGAATGTTTCAACCACAAAAACAGTATCAACCAGTGCCTTTTCCCCTTTTTTGTTAAAAGCTGAAGATTGTAGAGAAATATTTCCTTCCTTCCTTTTCATTCAGGCCTTCCTTTTGTTGTTCCATCCAACATGCAACAGAAGCCAATATTCCTCCCCAGCCTAATGAAATTCACTTTTTTTTTTTTTTGAGGTTTTACAGCAGGTATTAAATGCTTTACAAAACAGCAGATGGGAGTTTCCTACTCTTTCAGAAAGGGAAAGAAATTGGTTCTGAGCCCCAGGGCTTTTAGTGTGATATGGATCTGAGAGTCATAACTCCCTGCAAAGAACAACCAAGTGAAGGTCATTTTTATGTGTTTTTAGGATTCACATTATTTTAATTTTCCTTTCCACATGATTTCTGTTAGAGAATTGCCCCTAAGGATCATATCATGACAACAGTTCCTGGTGTAAGATCTAGAAGCATTCCAGCATTCTTACATTCACTCTTGCTATAAAATTTACTGTACCTTTTCTTCAGAGGAGACTGTGAGCTTGTCACTTGATATTAAACTGCAAACCTGGTCCAGACTAAGGCTAAGAAATTCTTCTCCTAGCATCACCTCAGGGAAGTGCTGCTCTGTTCAACAAATGAAAAGGGGGAACAGAAAATTATAATGAAATCCATGTTTTCAGTCAGTGGAAGGACCACAGCACTCAGAGAACAGCTCTTGTCACAGCTCTGAGCACCCAGGCCAGACTCAGAGCAGCTGTGAGTGGAACACAGACAGAAACCAGCCTCAGAGCACAATAAAGAAACCTTTATGATGTTATTTCAAGCAGCACCAGCCCCATGAAATACTTTCATAAATGATACTAAACTTTCTGAAGAGCCACTGAGAATATTCCAGTGGCAAATACAGTTAGAAGTGGCAATTGAGACAAGGGCCAAAGTAGTAAATAACCTGGCCACCTCAGCACCCACCTTCCCAGTAGTTTTCTCCTTTCCACTTAAACCTGCAATGGTACAAACTTTCATTTCTCCCCTTTTTTGCCTCCAGATCTCTCCATATTCTAACTCTGGGAGCCACTTAAAAAAAAATAAGCATGTCACTGAATATAACCCCAAACTGGAAGAATTATGACTGAACACCATCAAATCTGTCAAGCTTTATATCTAGCCAAAAGGCACACGAAATAATCACTTCCTAAGAAATAATTTCTAGGTCAAATATGTCATTAGCTAGTTGCAGTAATTTTAGTTTTGCGAGAATTTCTTACATATACTGCAAATTTAATCTCACCTGTCATTTGCTAAGTCCCATTTATCTTTGGCTGAATTACAGAAATATGAACCTCAGACACTTTATCTGAAGCAGCTCCTTTCAAGTTCTAATTCTGTAGCTTTGAGAAGCTCAGACTCCTGGATCCAAAGAGCTCTCTCCGCAGCAAGATCTGCCTTGAGTTTTCACATCTGCAAAGTGCTTTGCCTGACAAAAAGCAGCACCACAGGGACATGAGCTGGCATAACTTCCAGAGAGGAGCTTTTTGGAGCCCCTGAACAGCCCCTCACCAAAGCTGCTGCTGCTGCAGAGTTGGACTCTGGACTTGGACTCCCCAGTCACAGATTCCCCCTTGCTCTACTGAGGACCAAAACCCCACAGTTAAGCCAAAGGCTCTGATTAAAAATAGCAGCATGTGGATAAAGTTTAATACTCTGTTAAGCTGGAAATATATATATATATATGATCTAATGAACTCTTTTGGCCTTAAATACTTAAGAGGCAGGAAACACCCCCCCACACAATAAGCTGGGTGCACTCTGACTTCTGGACAAAATCTCATATTCATTCATTCTGGCCTTGCATCTGGCAGCAGAAAGTATTTGATCTCTCGTTATTAGCTGGAAGCAAGGAAGAATATTTACTGATTTTAATAAAGAAGCTGGTACCTGCATCAAGCAGGCTCCTTCACCTACTCAAGTTATCCATTGTCCAGAACTCAGTATTTCTCAAGGAACTGAGCTCATGCACACATGGACCCTTGAACGTAAGGACTCTGTCTTGGTTTAAGGCTGTTACATAAACAACATAGTGAAAAGAATTTTAATGGCATTTTTATTAATGGAGTTCCATTAACATTACATGGGCTGCTGTACTAACTGGGACTTATGAAGGCCAATAAAACAACAAAGCAGACCTTCTAATTGCCAAACAACCAAATAAATATACAGTGAATGCACTGCTTGTTGGGTTAAAGATTAAACAGGGTCTGGAAACAAGGATAATGAGATATTACAAGCAAGCTTTTATACAATTAACCATTCCTTCCAGGGTACCTTTTTCTCCAGGGGATAATACAGCCAGAGCAGCTGAAATGGTTTTAGTTTTGTTTGCAGGAGAATTGGGGAGGACTCGGTGGATATGTTTTTATTCCATTGAGCCCAATTAGGGACAAAACCATTAAAAAGGAAAATGTTGCAGCACAGAGCAGGTGCTCAGGGAGACAGCAGGTGTATGTGTTCCTATATAAATTATCAGAAAACAGAAAAATAAACAGGGAAAAACCTATCAGCTTCTCCCAGGTAGAGGTCAAGGGCAACTCTGCTGGAAGAGACTGGAAAATGCTGGGGAATTCAGAGCTTAGGGCTGGCTGAAAAAGCTTTACATTCACAATGTAGAGAAGAAATATTGACAGCCATTGCCTGCACCTACTTACTGCAACCAAACACATCCACTCCCAAGGAAACATGAGCCTATCCTCCCTTGGGTAAGGGGCCACTGCTGCACAGATCAGAGCCTCAGACTGCAGGGCAATTTTAGCTGAGTGTTCCAACTCCCACCCACGGGATTTAACTTTGCTGTTTATTCCCACCATGGAAATGCCCAGCAGTGCCTGCTGCTCGCCCAGGGCAGGGTCCATGGGGAGGACAGCAGCACAACAACACCGAGCTGCTCAACAGGCACACCGAGAGCTGGTCAGGATCACGCTCAGGAACTGCTTTGAGGGCTGAGATCCAGAGGATCAGGCTTTTTTACCTCCTAAGGTGCTCCCCCCGCGACCAAACCACATTCCACCACTTCGCAGCATCACAGAAAGTCGCAAGCCCAGAACCCAACCAAGTATTCCCTTCGTGTTCTAACAGCAGAAGTCTGAGGAGACCAAGGAGGAGGTGCTCAGCCTCGGAGCTGCTGTACCTGGAGGCAGGGTCAGAGCCCTCCCCTCACCTGCGTAGGCGTTGGCCTGCTGCAGCAGCTCGCTGCAGGCGTGCACGTCGGCAAAAGCGCGGATGCCAAGGCAGTTCGTGGGGTGCAGCTGGGACTGCAGGAAGTCACAGCAGTTTTTTCTAACATCCATCAGTTGTAATAAACTAGCAGCTGGCAACAAGACCTGCAAAGGCACAAGAGGGGAGTGAAAGTGAGCGACGAGGAGTGATTTCACAGCTTGCACAAATTGGAGGCGATTCCCTTTCAGACAGGGACACATCCCTGGGGGGTTAGGAGAAGGAAGGGTCAATTCTTAGCTCTGCCCATGTGCAGAAGATCCCTGTTCATGCTCTGAGACATGAAAATGGCCATCCTGCACTGGGCTAGAAGTGGAACTCTTCTCACAGCTTCTCCCCACAAGACCTCAAGGCAAAGTGAGGACAAGGCAGACGCAACCACAGATGCTCCTGAATTTCTGGCTTTGCTGCAGGTAGGTCCTGCACACAGATATTTTTTTTTTCCCCAAAGGGCTTTATATTATTTATAAGCATTGTCATCAGATTCAAAGCCCATAGCAACCCAGCAGTCCTCAAAAGCCTGGACTTGGTTACTTCCAACAAAACCTTATTGGCTTGTGAGCAGGGTGCCTCAACAGTCATGTAAGAAAGAGGGTTTTCAGAAGCTCAAGCAGGTTTTGGTGACAGCAAGGCTCTTGGGAAAGACAGGTCCAACTACTCAAATCAGCAGCAACCATTTACACTTACACAAAATTCTAGGGACACCTGTGGACCATGGCTGCATCTGAAAATGAGGTACTGCTTTGTACCTCCAAAACTAAGCACAGAAAAAGGAGACAGAAATGGATGATGAATGTGACATCTGCTGGAAAAAACACCTTTGAGGCCAGTAAGAAGGACAGGAAGTAGAAAACAAAGTCCATCAGGACATTACAGCCTGTGACTTCAGCTACTTCCTCTCTTATGTCCAACAGTGACTGCAGACGTGTCTTTTTCCAGCTCTTTCATAGCTCTGGCTGCCTCACACATGTCCTTCCAACTGGGCATCTGTGCTCACCATCTGAGCACACATTTCCGGAAAATAGATTCCAACTCGAAAAAAAAAACAAAAACAAAACAACAAAAAACCAAACAAACAGCTGTGAAACCAAACAAATAGGTTAACAGCATTCACCTCCCTGGATCCCCATGGCAGCAAAAGGATAAAGATGTTCCCTGCCTGTCACCACAGTCCCATTCCACACCAGGGCAGGACACTCAAAACCTGCTCCAGGTCTTTGTCAGCAACTGATGTGCTCCACTCCAGCCCAGCTGTACAGTGGCTGACTGCTGCCAAGCAGCCACCCCAACAGGCAACAATAAAAAGAGAAGGCAATTAACCTGGGAGCCTGTTTTGGCCCAAGCCTCTTGATGCCAGGAGATTAGTTTGTGGCTTTGATTAAGTAAAGATAGCAAGGCTCTAGGATTTTGAAACCTAGCTATGAATATCTATCTAGCTGAACCATTTCTGAGTACCTGAGCTATGTAAGGGCTTTGGGTGGCCAAGTCAGACTCCTTGCAAACCACCTCTGGCTATAGGGCAGCCAGAGCCCCCTCTGGGCACCCCCATCCATCCAGGATGCATGCCTGCCAGTCCAGGTGGGCTGCTTACCTCTAGTGCCTGGGATGTTACCTCCAGAGCAAAGGGAACTCCCTCCCATCACCACATGCACCTGGACAAACCTGGGCTGCTGTTCTGGCCTGCACTGGCTTGAGAGGCAGTGCACAAAGAGCCTTACAGGACTTTAGGAAAGGGGCACTCCCATACATCACTTCTCAGAAATAGGACATAAAAAGCCTATCAAGAGATGAAGGGCTTTTCTCTTTCTTATTTCCCAGCTGAACGTCTCAACACTCATCTTGTTTTTACGAGGGAAGGCGAAAAGCAAGCAAAGGATTTCCGTGAGAACAAAGTCTGTTTCCTTTAGCAATAACAAGAGGAAATGCCCTGCCTAAACATCTTGCAGGACCAAACTGCAACCCCATTAATATCCAGGCAAATTACTCACATGGGTCTGGATTTGGCTCTTAATATTTGAACTCCAACAGCCGTAAACGATTTAGCGAGAGCTGGCTTCTCTTACCAGATCTGCCTCCAGATCAAAACCCACTCATTTTTTGAAACTATGTCAAAATTATCTGCTATTACTGCTAAGACTGACTGCTTTGCTTAATTTATGTCCAGAACCTCATCTATGGGGTGTGTGTCTAGAGATATATATACACATAGCATCTAGTTCACCAGCTGTGCTCTGCAGACTCCACACAAATTTCAAGTTTCACACACTGTGCAATTACTTCCATAAACCTTTGATGTCTCTAAAATAGAAATATCTTTCAGCCAAAAGTGTTCTGATATATAAAGTTCATTCATTAATGCTGGACTGCAGAGGCTGGGGTTAATTCCCTATTGTGACAGAGCCTGACAGGTAGCCTTGGCCAAAAGTCAACTTACATCACTCCTGCTCTATGAAACTGGGAAAGGAGCATTTCCCCTAGGCAGGGGATCTATTAAAGCTTATAAGCAGCTTTGACAATTTGGTCAAATTGGAAGCCAAATAAAAGTACTGGCTGTAAGCCCCAGCTGCACATCCAGGGCCACAGCTGGGACTGCACATCTGCCCAAACAGGGAGACAGCTCCCAGGCACTCGCCCAGGAGAACCCATGACACAAATGGATTTTGTGTTTGCAAGGCAGGTAGAATACTCAGTTTTACACAAGCTGCTCTAAACAGCACAAATAGTGGAGATAAAACTGCATTAGTGTAATGTGGGCTTTGAGTGCAAGGGTGGCAATTAGGCTTTATTACACCCCAGCTGCTCCCAGGCAGCACATGGGCTGAAAAACAGTACTGCCACTGAAATGCTCCACCTGAGGTGAAATAGCCCAGACAGAGGAAGGCGTGACAGCATCAGGGAGTCAAAAAACCTTGTCAGGAGCAGGAGATGGACAAAGGATGTAGAGATGAGAGAGAAAACAGAGGAACAAGTGGCAACCTTTCCTCCTGAGCTATCTTCACCAACCTCAGACACACCACCCCTCAGTTAATCAGTGAAATAAAAAGGGAAGACATGCATCAGCCGCAACACAGCGCTCTGGTGCCACATCCACAGACTTCTATTCCCAGCTTTCTGTAAGGCCAAGCCAATTTAAAATACTTCCTATAGGTTGAAGGAAGGGTCCCTCAACCTAGAGTCAGCCCTGCAATGGACCAGGGACCCCTGCACCCCAGGGAGATGCACTGCAATAAATCTGGCACAGAGCTTTGGCTCCAGGGAGGAACACAGCCCTAATTGATTGCTGAAAGGAGCTCTGCCTCACCCTGGGCTTGCACCTACTATAGCTGAAGCATTTGGACTGAACAGGGGGAACAGAGATGGACTGATCCCATTTATAAACCTTTTATCACCAAAACTGCACTTGCCAGAGAATTTTCTTTCCTTGCTGTGAACTCCCAAGTGCGCAGGGAAAGCTGAGGTGCAGAAGCACTTCTGAAACAGAAATATTGCAGCTCCTAGCAAATCTTTTTTCCTCTTTTCTTGAGACATTTTTTATGACCATTACTATGCCTGCAAAGCTGACAGGTTCAATATCTATCTCCTCCAGACAGCTGATTTCAGATTTTGCTCTCTGTGTTTGAGCCATATCTCAAACTGTGGCAGTACACAAAGACACCTCACACATGTGGTCCATGGCACATCATTCCTCACAACTTCATTGTGAAAACCAGGTTAATCAGGACTTTTTCCAGGGAATTATTACAACCTGAATAATAATGACCTTCTTAATTGGGAGGGCAATTCTGCCAGTAATGAAGTGTCATAGGTAAGGCTGCTTGGGACACACTGAGGAAGAACTGTATCCACTGTCTAGAGCCAGAGGTCCAGGGGTTTCCCCAGGACTGCCTGCTCCTACATCTCTTCGTTCAGCTCTGCTCAAGGACACCATGCAGAGCTTCTCCATCACTGAGCTGGCAGGTTTGATTTGAAAGCTAGAAAGCAGGCAGCCATGTAACCACTTCAGCTGCAAAATTAAGACCTAACTGAAAAATTCAGGTAATTGATATGTTAAAAGCACCAGCTACCCCACACATGTAGGAAGCAACAGACCCTGTGCTCTGATGTGTGTTTATGATTCCCATTGAGACCAACCCAGGAACCTGAGCATCTGTGAAGTTCCCCAAGACACTCACTTTAGTTTTACTTCCTTTTGCAGAAACTGCATGACACAACTTCCTTCTAGATAATTGTATCAAGCTTCACTTTCAAATGAATGAGGTCTTTATATCATGCATATCAAAATTTACAACCGACCTTGATGTGGGATGCAACAGAGGAGGAACAACAGAAGGCAGCAGGTGTAGAAATCCCAGGATGGATTTTCCTGAAACTACAACATGACTGCAATAAAGACAGAAATTCTGTCTCTGTTCCATGCCTTCCGAACAAGTGGGAGGCTTAATCCCAAATACATGTTCACAGATAAAACTTCTCTATCATCCATCATCCCTGAGCCTCCCCCTGCTGTACCTGTACTGCCTTGAAATCCCACTCAAAGAAGTTCCAATAGATAAAGCAGAACTGCATTTATTGGAGTAATTCTCAGCCATGTACCCCAGCAGGGTAAGAAGAGAGCATTCTCTCCAGGAATGAGCTGAAAATCCCCTTTGCCTGCACATTTGGGACATAATCTTGAGAAAGAATTGGATGAACACCCAATTCAGTAGTGAGGCACTCACTACACAGATGATGTCTGGAACTGACCATACAGGCTTGGCCCCTTCTACACATATTCTTCCTTACATAAAAAACAAAACAAAAGACACTGTGTCATTTCATTGCACAATCAGCTACAGAAATACATGCTTAGAAAAAGAATCTCACTTCTTCAGCCCATACCAGGGCTATAAAAACAAAAGAAAAAAGAAAAAAAAGAAAAAAACACAGGTTTCTATTAGAAAAGAAACAACAAAAGAAGTTTTTAAAGGCTTCTTATTGTGAGTGGCTGGACACTGCTCAGCATTCAAATACACTTAGGTGCATTCACTCTGCATTCCATGGTACCATTACTGCTCATATTTTTCTCATTTCTATTCTGCTCTCATCTTACTTTTCTCACTGACAGGATAGGGTCTTTTCATTTATTCACAAGCTTTGGTAGCTTGGCTGCATCTGCTCAGTTACTGCCAATGAGCAACTGGGGTTTTTTTTCATAATTTCTACGATGACATTACCTGGCACCTGAACCCAGAAATTGCTTCTTCCAGCTACTGAGAAAGTCTGAAGAACTCTTTTATAAAAGCACCCTTGCCCAGCTAGAGATTCAGAACATGTGACAAGGAAATAGGACAGCTCAGGAGGTACCTGCTGGGAAAAGAGAAAGTCTGCCTGTGCTCAAGCAGGGAGCAACAGGTCAGCAAGAACCTGCACTCTGCCTGAGGGATCAGAGCAGAAGAGCTCAAAGCAGGAAGCTCGTTTCAAGCAGAACCAGTCTAATTTTGCCATGTTAATTAGGCCAACAAAACTCTCTCCAGCATCACTGACATAGACTTGCTCCCCTGACAAGGTCCAGGTCAAAGCGAGGAAGACAACAGGCTCCAAGTGCCACTGGCAAACAAAAACAGAGACCAATTGAAAAGCACGTACACACACAAGCTCTCAGCATCCCTCCCAGCCATCAGTGGTTAAGTGCAGAGCTTTTTTCTTACCACAAATACAAGCAGAGTGAAAGAAAGAGCTTTACCAGCAGCCACAGCCATGTGACACTGCAAAACACTCTCTTCCTAAGCACCCTGCTTTATTTGAAGGCTGCCTTTCAATTACTCTTTCCACTTCTGAACAAATATTTACCTCTCAGAAATTCAAGACAGAGCACACACACAAAAAAAGGAAGAATGTCCTCATTTGAACAATGTATTGCACTCAAAGCTCTGTGAAACAACTCAAACTAACCAGAAGAATTTACAAACTAACAGCCACATCCCTCTGCCATGGCCTTAAAACACTTGACTCGCTGCTTGTTGGAGTCTATTCTGACCTTCGACAGACTGACCCACAAGTCAGCACAGCTTCTTGGAAGGCAAATGCCTGCTCTTGTTATAAGAGCTCCACACAAAAGCTAAATGCAACATGACTTAAGCGTGGGGAAAGCACTAAAGTGCCTCAAGACTAAGCAGAGGCTGGAAGCGGCTCTTTTCAAGCTCAACCTTTTACTTTCTGCAGCCTGAGGTGATCCCTCACCCCCAAGAACCTGCGTCTTTGAGCTGGAAGCTTTGCAGAGGAGCTGCTGAAGCAGACCTACCTGCACGTTCTCCTCCGTGACCTCGATCTCAGCGGTGTAGATGTAATCAATCAGCTTCCTCAGCGTCTGCCCATCCACGTCCTTTATCTCAATCTTCTTGGCCTTACTTTCAGACATGTCTCCTGAAATTCATTTCAAAAAGCACGGTTACAGTTTTGCTCAGCAGGACCTTGCTGCCCACGCATCCAGCACACCCTCCTGGTGTCTGACTACGAGACTGCCTGGCACAATCCCTCACTGAAGAGCCACCAGTGAGATTCCCAGAAGCCTCCTAATGCTGCCTAAAAACCAACTCAAGACACTGGTGTAAAACAACATAAATCAATAAATGCAACAAACTCAATTTCTTGACAGAAAAGAACCTGCCATGGTTCACCTGCATTCAAACAAATATAAGAGCTAAAAATAAACCCCTGGTATGTCCCTCAATCATGTCTCAGTACAGGGACAGACTCAAAAAGACTGTGGATGTGTCTTATTCTTGCCTTTGAGAAATATATTTATATTAAAAATATTTAATTTTTAAAAAATAGATATACATATGGATAAGAATTAGTATGTTGCAACAGCTACATTAGGGTATTTTGTGGTATACCCTACATTAAAAGCAATGCAGTGTTATTCTCTTTCTTTAGAAAGAAGCTGAAACCTGCTCAGGAAAACAAGCACACAGACCAGCAGCTACACCCAGCATGCAGCAAGCTTCTCTCCTAAATTACCCTGCTGTAACCCATCCATCACTTAGACCTTGAGCAAAGCATCCACACAGCAAGATGCCATCCTCATCTCTCACCTTCCCAACCTCACACCTTCGGATCCAAACTCCATCCCTCCTCCAAATCCATAACTCGAGGGCACGTGGAACTGGAGCAACAACTTCCTCCCTGAATATGCAAGTAAAGCCCTGTAGCTGTGTAAAAGCCTATTGCACACCTCCACACCCCCCATGCAACAGGAGCACATCAGAGGAACAAAAACCTGCTGTGGGGAGGAGAAAGGGCTCCCCACGGCCCTTCCAGCATCCCCACACATGGTGACCTCGCCTGGGATTTAATCACCAGGATTTCCACGAAAAAAAAAGAACAAACTCCCAAGCGGAAAGAAAATGATAGGTGGAAAAACAAAGCTAAACAAAGGAGAGCACAAAGAAATGTCAATTCTTAAACCTGGGCATGAATAATCACTACTCTCAGAAATCTGGTGACTCAGTACTGCTGTGGGATTAAGTGGAAAAATATTTCCTGCAGCCTATAGAAGTAATTACAGCCTACATCTCCGTGCAGCATTCCATAATACGTGGCTGAGCACAGTAAGTGCACAGCACAGAGTCAGATGCTAAAGAGGACCCAAGCTTGAGCAAAACCTGGATCCTGCTAATTGTACTTTGCTGTCTTTCCTTACATGAATTAGGAGGCAAAAAAAGGAGTGGGGTGGGACCATGAGTGTTAGAACAGTCAACAATGTCAAGAACTAAAATAATATTTGCCCCAAATTCAATTTTTTAAATGGAACAATAAAATGTTATTCAGAGAAGCCCATGAATACAAATGTACCAGTACAAAGGGATAAATGACCTATATTTGAGAGGCCTTCAAAGCAGGTAGGACTTTTTAATTGACAAAATGTCATCTTCACACACTTCCTTCCCCCCAGAAAAGCCCCAAACATGTCCAGAGATGAAAGGATGCTTCTGAGGACAGAGCAGTCCCCATCAGCCCTGTGGGGCTGGAGGTGCCTGTAAGAAGCAGCCACCAAACCCCCCTGGCATGGGGAGGGCAGGAAGAGCCCAGAGCCCTGCAGGACCCTCAGTGCAGGGAGGGACCCAGCCACACAACACACAGAGATCGATGCAGAAATAGCTTGGAGGGACCAATCTGATAACATCATCTGTCCTCATGGCATCCATGTGACACAAGCAACAAAAATAAAAGCTGCGTGGGCTTCCCCACCCACCAGCAAGCTGCCAGCCCTGCGTACTAACAGCCTCCACTGCCTCTGCTCCAGGACCCCCAGGCACCCCCGGGAGGGTCTCATGGACTGTGTCCAGGGTCAGACAGGACCTGGCTCGGGTGATGGAACCCTTCCTACTCCTCACAGGGTGGACAAACTCTAGTGCTGTGGAATGGGGAAGAATCTGGAGACACCACAAGTGAGCCAAGGCAGGGGTTGGTGCAGAGCAGGAGCAGGCAACAGGCTGTCCCTTACTCCAAGCACAGAGCTGGGGCAAGGCTCTGGAGCAGTGTCGTGGGCAGCTGAGCACTGGATCCTTGAGGGTATTTCATCTGACATCTCCTCAGGAAAAAAACCCTACACTTTAAACCCCACAAAACACAATTCCTAGGGTGTCTTTCATAAGTCAGACTCCTACCTGATAGCTTAATTACAGAATAATTGCAATCCTTAGCATCTCCCCTGTGTAAGGGCTGTGTGAAAAAGGGCTGCCGTGCATGAAGCACTGCACAGAGCCTGTCCCTGCCCCGTCAGGCTGGCACAAGGACGAGGGGTGAGGGAGCAAAGGCAGGCAGAACAGGCACGGCAGCTCTGAGCAGACCCTCTGCAGGGGACAGATTCTGCAGTCCCCAGCCCCTCGTGGAGACACTCCTTTCTCAAGGCCCAGCAGTGCTTTTTCCGCTGCCCTCTGCTCATCAGGGCAAGAAGGGAGCTCTGTTTTGTCACAAGATAAACCACATTCAAAACTGCAGCAGCCCACGGTGCTGTGTTTGCCCAGCACAGCAGCCGGCCCTGCCTCCTACACACTGCATTTCCCAGGGCCCAGCCACAGCTTTGGCTGTTTCCTAAGTCACAGATGTGCTGAGGGAGCACAGGAGTGCATTGGATATAGGACTGCATTATTTGGATAACAAAACCACAGCCTCTTGCTCATGGGGCGAGTGCTTTGAAGCAGCACTGCAAGGGAGGGTTCTGCTTCCTCCTTCAGCACTTCCCAAATTCCCTAAGGTACCTGACAGGAGTAGCCCTAGCAGTGTCACTGAAGTATTCCGTTACCCTTTCTGAAATGATTGTGTTTCCTTCTAAATGGACAGAAATTACTGTCCCAGATCATCCCCATGGAATAGTGCCAACAAGGAGCAGCATCCAAAATGCTCTAGAAAGCCAGGAAGTGCTGGGTCCCATCTCTCCTTCAGCAGTGGAAGATACAAATGGGAAATGTGCCCACCCATTTTCAGACTTTCCAGGAATACTTCAAAGAGGAATGGCTAACCAGAGGACACACGAGGGCTTAGGAAAGACCTCAAGGACATTACAAGGTCATTCATGGCTCCAAAGTCAGGCCCAGCTCAGTGACAGAGCCTGCAGAGCAACCTGCAGGTGAAGCTGGGTGGGCTGTGGGTCTCAGTGTGCTTCCCACTGTTCCCAACCCCACACTGATCACTCATTGCTCACTCCTGGCTGCCAGCATTACTGGGGGACCCCTCCAGTGGGAATTCAGAGTGCACAGGCAGCTCCTGCAAATATCCCCACAGTTTAGCTAAACCTGAGCCCTTGGCTCCATCACTGCGGTGCAAAAAAAAAACCAAGTTACAACAACCAGCTCGTGCTAAAGCTGTGATTTTAAACTGTCCCTTGCAGGGAGTGAGCCCCCATGCAGCTGGAAGGAGATCACACGCTCTGTCTTTGCAAGAGGGAGATCCAGACCTTAGGAATTTGGGGATTGCTAGACTGAAAGCAAAGGGAGGGCCGGTCTTTGCCAGACCCTCTGCCCCTGGGGACTTGTCAGGGGGAGGGGACATCTGCCGAGGCTGTCACCCAGCCCAGGGGAGCTCCGAAGCCAGCCACATGACGGGTTAGCTGATTACTGTTTAACTCACAGAGCGAGGGATTACACGGCCCAGAGAATTCCTGCATGGAAACATGAGCAGCCCTGCACCACCACCTTCCCACTCAGATGACCTCTAAGGATCAGAGGGTTTTTCCAGGAGTTTTTCTTTGTTAAACTCTTCATCAGGAACAAGCATCACAAGTGGTGCTGGAGGTGCCCTCACACCCAGCTGCTTCTGAGCAGCGTTTGCTCCTCTGCCTTGCTGCCACAGCCAGTACCAGCCCCAGGGAGCAGAACCAGGGTCCCAGGAAACACGGATGCCCTCCACCTCAGCTCACCACACTGACAAAGCCACCACGGGCAGTGTCACATCTCACCTCACCTGTTACACCTGAGGTTTCTGCCCCACCTCTCCTGCAGTCCTTCACTAAAGGACACGCTCCTTCCTGAGAAATACTGCATTATGCTTCCAGCAAAATGAATTTAACTAGGTCTGATCTCAAGGCTATTAAAAGGAAAAAACAAGACCCAGACCACAAGCAAAAGAACATGAAACAGGGAAAAAACCTCTGAACCTCATTTATGCTGGAGCTCAGGGACAGTAACAACCATTTCCTGGGGTGTACATCATTTTCTTTGTATTTGTCAGTTCCTGTCCTGGAAATGAGGGCAAAAGAAGGGAAGGAAGCTAAGGAGTTTCTGACCACACTAATTTTACTAGAATGACTTAAATAAGCTGCTCACTCCCCTCCTTCAGGATTGACATAGCTTTCTTTGGGTTTTTTTGGTTTTTTTTGCTGACCCATCTGGGCAGAGCCTTTGAAGGGCACCTGCTCCAGGGATCAGGTGATCAGAGCAGGAATTTTGTCCTCTTCTTCCTTTCTTTCGTTACCAAAACACACTGGACTGCAGCAACTCACCCTGCTAAAAAGCTGGGCTGCTAAAACACACTGGGATCAAGAGAACAACGGTGTTATTTCAGGCAGCAGAAAAAAGTGCCACAGGAGATTAAACATCTGTGACTGCCAAATCAGTATCGGCAGGACTGAGCCTTGAAACTACAACTCCCGTGCCAGCAACTTCTTTGATGTGCGCCATGAGCATTTAGGGCACCGAACACATGCTTGATGATAATGTTTTCATGATCCAAGGTCTTGTTAGGGGAAAAAAACCCAACCCACAAAGCGGTGAGCCAAAGCCTGCACAGTGCCCCACATGCTATCTCCTCACCCCACAGCCATACGACCACCCCACAGGAATCAGTCAAGGGATGACCAGCACCAGCCATCAAGGACAGCAAACTGCAGACCCATCTGCAGCCCCTCTGTGTCAAGGGAACCCTCTCCTGCCTGTGCTGCAGCCCCTGACAGACACAGCCTGCGGGGACTGCAACGGCCCCCGCAGCCCAAGCGCTGTCTGGTGTCAAAAGCAGTACCTGTAAACATGGCACAAAAATAAGGGCTGCAGGCCGCCAGCACCACCCGGTGAGCTTCCATCTCCACGGTTTCAGCCACAATCACCACATCACACAGGAGCCGCTTGCTGGGAAAACACCAGAGAAGACAAAGATCATTTCAGAATTCCCAGTCAGGCAAAAAGCTACACCACCACAGCCCGAAAAAGTGGAAGACCCACCATTACACGCACAGCACCTGAGCTTCTGCCAAATCCCAGGGGAAGGTCCTCTAATCCTTCAGTAGCAGCTCCTATCACTGCTTACAAAGCAAAGCCTGAGTACTCCTGAGGCTGCAGCCCTGCCTGTGGTTCTGCTCCCCCCAGGGAAAAAAAACCTGGAAGCCAAGGGAGGCATACATGCTGCCCAAAGAACAAAGGGTAAGCAGCTCCTTCACCTCTCAAACAAGCAGAGCTTGGAGAAGGTGCAGAAGAGCTTAAAGATTTGGGCACTGCCTGGGCTCTAGTAGATCTTCAAGATAAGAAATAGCCATGCAAGGGAACACGAGCATCACTTTCATCTTTCCACAGGGAAAAGGTGGAGTGGAAAAATGAAGTGATTTCTGTACTTCCTTCCATGCTTGTCGCTAAAGAAAGTGGTCACCAGAATATGTCCTGGCACTGGTAAGTGCAGAGACTGCATCAGCCATCTGCCAGAGCAGAGGTAACAATCACTGGAGTTTATCCATGGGCTTGAGGACTTCATTTACCTCATGAATTAGTCTGGGATTAAGAGTCACTGGGATAAAGAATCGTGTTCCAGACAAAAACAAAACAAAACAAAAAAAAAAAAAAACCAAACCAAACCTTCTAAGCTCCCCCACTGACTCATTGTAGAGCTTTGGAAAAGTCACTTCATTAACGAGTGACCTTTTCTACTGGCCCCACGTATGTCCTTTGAGGATTCATTAGTTAATGTTTGCACAGAGCTTCGCAGATGCCGACAGCAAGAAGTGCTCAGCCTCCCAATAAGTTGGTTTAAGATGCTTAAGCATACAAATGCAAAATAAGGGTGCTCTTTTCAAATGTCAAGCCCGAAAAAGGATCAGTGTCTGTAAATCTAGATGTTGCCTTCTCTTTGGAAATACTTATCTCCACACTGAACTTTGTCTTCAGGAAACCTCATTATCAAATAAACATACACAGATCTTCTAATGGGCCAGCTATGTCTCTTCTCCACATATCGAAATATATGAAAAAACAGCTGTGAAAAGGAGGGTTACAGTTGGAAAACAGGAATGAAGTAGGAACCGCCAGTCTGCTGTCTGCATTCGTTCCAGTTTGGAAGGGGGAAGGGCAATGAGGGGAACTCTTAAAGAGCCTCTTAATGGAAGCTTCCTCATTTCTTTTAGCTTATGTAAAAGTGCTCTGTTCAATTCTTCTTTGGGCTATAGTAATCTAAAGCATCACTCATAAAATTAATCTACATTTGCAAACTAAAAGCCTAAGTGGCACTTAGGGACATAGTTTAGTGGTGGCCTTGGCAGTGCTGGGTTAAGAGTTGACTTGGTGATCTTAGAGGTCTTTTTCAACCTAAACAATTCCATGACTCAATATAGGATGATTTTTCTAGACCCTCTGAATGAGATTTATAGATGCATGTGAAGGGAGAAACTACTGTTCAAGGCATCTATTAACACTGATTCCTGTCAGCTTAACAGATCCCAAGCTCAGTGCACATTCAAGAGATGTGGAAAGCATATATATTCCAAAACATGAACAGGAGCCAACAAATAAAAGAGTACCCAGAAGATGAAAACATCAAACTTAATGGGAGCTTTCATTTTTTTTATATTTTATCTGTTCAGTATTGCCCAAGATACCTAACCACAGGCACTAAGAAACATTGTCTGTCTCCAGTTATTCCCACTATGCTCCAGTTAACAAAGGAATACTAACAGCATAATAGATTTCTGAATATAGCTGCACAAACCTTTCATATCCGATCCTTTGCTTTCACTACAAAGAAAGGACCAGAAGGATGCCAGTTAAAAGTTTTAAAAAAATGAATTACAACATACCCTGCTTCATATAATAGTTACAGTATTTCCATTTTGTTCCTATGCAACAGATAATCACTGTCACAGATATCTGTGGAAGGAAATACTCCCAATCCTTCTCCACACTAGAGAACGTGCATATTAGGAAACTACTTAATCCATGGAGAGTAAGTGGCTATTACAGCATCTTTTGATTACTTGGAGTGTGCAGAAGAGCTAGGGGTATTACCTGCTTTCATCACATCCCTCAACAGTTAGGGAGCACATAACTCATGTGTGTGACACACATACTTTCCATAATAATTCTTTTTGAAACTAGGAGGGTGAGTAAGTCTAATGAACTAGTCAGAGAAATGTCACTGAACTTGTGTCAGTGGGATAACAGCCACCAAGAAACAATTCAGGCTGAACCACTGCCACCACACTGCTGATATGATGACAGCAATGATGACGATATTTTTTCAGCCTCTGTTCTCCCTGCACCCACACAGCTGTGTAAAGACCAAGGTGTTCTCTTTTAACTAATATCAGGATTTTTCAATTTGCAACAAGAGAGCTGACACTCTTCCTGAGTACTTGCTATTTTATTTTTTTTTTCCTTTGGAGTGCTAAACCCAGACTTAAGTGATGCTGCTAGTTAAAGAGACCAAGAACAGTACATTAATAATCTTTGGTCTGTAATTATGTGTAGGTGTCTTAATGTCTGTAATGTTCTATTATTGGGTTTCAGACCTTTACCTCAGTTAAGAACATAGTTTACAGCTGAATTTGCTGTAAGTAATGGAAAAGACTAAATGAATTATCATCTATAAATGAAGGGTATAGCTCAGATAATGTTTTTGGGAAGACAAAGGTCTGAGAGTGCAGAGAGTAGCTCATCAAGAAAGGACAACATTTTAGCTTCCTATTTGTTGATTAATCCTCTACATGCAATCATTAGCTGTAATAAAAATGGCACCAACCATTTTCTAATTCTCTCAATCAGCACAATTCTGCTAAACCAGAGAGGGTGCCCAGTAAGTCAAAAGTGTACCTCCGTAATTCATTCATGACCTTGAAAGCCTTTCTCATGTGAGAGGGATTGACTGTCACTGTACGCTGGTCCTTTTCATCTTCAGCTGCCTCAGAGGAACGGGCACTCTGCTTAATGCTAAAAACAGGGACAAAAAAGGAGTAAAAAGTTTGATTCAATGGCACTTTAAAAAACAAGCATCCTAAAACTGCAGCACAGAGTATTAAGCATGGAGTTACTCACAAGTTAGTTAGTCAATTTAGGTTCTCCACATAAAGAGCATCAAAAAATGCAGCTACTTCTGCAGGGATGTTGAAAGCCAACTCAGCCCACATTTCAGCCAGCAGGGAAGAAAAGAAAGTGCCAAACACCTGAGGACAAAGCCCAGTCTTACAGGCTTCAGGCCAGGAAAGCAGTATAAGTTGAAATTCAAGCCAGAACATAATTGCCTCACTGAATAGAAATAGACTTCAACACTGGGAACTACAAGAGTACCATGGATTTTTTTAAACATTCATACAGAGAAAAAGAAGTTTAGCCTTCAATGCTTTGGCCATCTGAAAAAGGCAAGCACACAATACATTACTTGTATCTTCTTTAGCGCCAAGCAGAAAAGAGCTATTAAAACTCCCTGCACAGCTTTCAAAGCTTTACTGAAGCCACTTTCCATTTCAGAAATAGGTTTATTTATTGCCACTGAAACATATGGAATGAATTATTAAACCTTTCTACCAGAACCACCAGCTACATAGGTAATGTCAAACCAGAGGCACCCGGCTCTGTGCTGTGCTTAACCAGGCCAACAGGTGCCTAAGGCACACACGTGTCCTCATGACTTTGTTGGGAGCACTGGCTCTGCACGCACAGCAGACAGCGGGTCAATATCTCTACCTCCCTGATCCGAAAGCCTGTGCAGGCACTCTGAGCTAAAGGCTCCCACCTGTGAAAGGAGCAGCACTTGGAGGCAGGTCCCTGTCCTGCTCAGGTCCGTGGCTCACCCCTCAAACCCCTGGCAGGCAAAGGCAAACAAGACAAGTCAAGGAGGGTTGTCCATGTTGGCCAACTCCAAGACAACGGTGGGTCTCGGGAGGCAACTCCATCCCCCCATGGGCCTGACTGGAAACCTTCTCAGAGTTTTCCCGTCCAAGGATAGTCTCCTCCTCCTTCACCTTTGTCCCCTTCTCCCTGTCACCTTTCTTAGCTGGGCTGGTATGACAAAAAAGGCTGAATCGAGTTAAATCAGCAGTCTGGACAACCCAGCATCCTGGCTCTCTGGTGACCAGAAGGTGATGTCTGAAGAAGGGCACAGAGCAGGGAAATTTGGAAGGATCCTTCCCAGAACACCCCACCAGCTTCTGTCCAGGTGTGTATGCATGCACATATATATTTATACACCCACACACACACATTGACTTACCCTTTGAAAAACACATTCACTATCTACAACCTCTTGACAGTGTGAAGCCCTGGCTAACATTACATCCTCCTCCCCACTGCCTGCTCCCGACCAGTGGCCGTCACCATCACTGTGTCCCCTGAAACCACACAAAGCTCTCTGCCCCCCGCAGCAGTCTTTGGTGGGCTGCACTCTCCTTCCTCGAGAAGCAAGAGGCTGAGCAGCAGCCAAGCTGCACACAGCTCAAATCCACGCCTGCATACTGAGCAGCCTCCAGCTTTGTGCCTGAGACAAAGGTTAATGCCAGAAAACAGCCAAGTCCAATTCTTTCACTCTGCTGAGCTAGTGAAATATTTTCAGTGATAAGTGAAGCCACAAGGCTGAGCACAACATCACTCAGCACATGTCCCAGTGAGGGAAACAACTTCCCAGGCTCTGTTACAGTCGTCATCCAATTAGCTTAGTAAGGCTGGATTAAAAGAAGAAAAATCAGAGAGTACCTCATATTAAATGTTCAGTATTCAAGGGACTGGTACCAGGCAACGACACAAACAGCTTTTCTGTCCCTGAAGAAAGCTGAACTCATTGTGTGCCACACATACTGCCAGAGGTGTTCGTGGGCATGGAGCTGTGCTGGCGCTTGGCTCTTCCCCAGCTCTGCACGCTCCCTGAGGAAGCCTCCTTGCTCCACGGACACGGCCAAGTCCAGCTAAGCCTCAGTGCAGTGTCTATCAAAAACCCTCACTGAAACTTCAGGCAGTTTGGCCACAGCTTTCAACAGTCCGGCATAAATTCTTGATTTTTAAACAGGTAAACCTGTCCATGTGGCACGATTGAGCCAAGGGGAAAAAAGGCTCTGGAAGTGCGAGTGACCTCATGGAGCTTTCAGGCTCCAGAGCTGGAACACGTACAGGAAGCAAGCAAAGTAAACAAAAAAGAAGGGAAAAAAAAAAGAAATAAAAAGAAAGTGAAACCAAAAGGGAGGCCAGGGAGAGCCACTCCCATTGTTCCTGGCAGGACAGCTGGATCACCACAGGACACTGCCCTGGGCAGCCTCACAGACACCTCACCGACCCAAAATCAAGCCATGCACACAGAAATCATGGGGGCTCTTTAATAAGAACAAGCACACTGCTGAGATTTATTTATTAGCTCTCCAGTGCCGGAGACCAAAGACATTCAAGCTTTTCTGCTGGTAAAATATACAGTTCAAAGAACGCAGCAAGTTTCACTGAACACCAAAGTAAATGTCAGGTCAACAAACCTCATAAAGCCTCAACTCCACCAACGTTTGCCTGTGTATTTCAGAAGCAAAAAAAAACTTGCTTCAGGATTTTGGAAAAAGATCAATCCGAGCTTCCTAAAAAGCAGGAAAAATATATTAAAAAAAAAAAATCCTAAAAGGTATCCTCAGCTTAATTAAAAGGGGCAGGTTTCAGAATTTGCCAAAGGCTTACCATGAGAAAATACTGCAGATTGTCTGGTTAAAAAAAATTTAGATATGCTATTTAAAGTTTTTTCCAAGTGACTCATATTTTTTAAAAAAAGGCAGATTTGAAGAATTAATGGCTAAGAGCCTTTAACTCATCTCTATGACTGATTCAGCTACCATAGAATTTTGTTCCAGTAATGGACAGAGGATCATTTTATCTGGGAGAGATATTTTACACCTCCATGCACATACTCTCAGAGATCACTGACACATTTCCAACATAAAAATGCAAGAACCTGAATGCTCCAAACAAATGCACCCGGCCAGAAAGCAAAAGCTGCCCCTTAGAAGACCAAACCATTACATTTCACAGCCTTCTCTGAGACTTGTACCCCTATGAAGCTAAGGAATTATTTCATTTATTACCCTGTTGTTATTTTAATGGATTAAAGTAAAGGAGGAAGAGGGTGTCTGATCAGAGACACCAACCAAGACCAACTGGACATGCTAGAGCCCCTGCACCCCACGACCACAGGCACATTCCCCCCACGTCTGCTGGGCTGATGTCCTACTACAGCAGCAGGACTCGTGAGCCAGCTGCCAGGAGCAATTTGTTCTATTCCTGGGCTATCCAAGGCCGTGCACTGAGTGAATGGACAAATGATTTAATTTCCCTGGGCCAGATGAACATCCTCTTTACAGACACAGCAGGACGCTCCTAAAACGAGCAGAGAGGTTCTTGGTTTCACACAGTGCCAACCCCACTGTCCCCTCCTGCGTGGCCTTTCAATGATGCCCCCAAGTAGAACAAATGAACCCCAATTTGAGGGTGCCCAATTAAGCCAGTGAAGCTAATCACCGCCTCCCTGACACCGTGTTCCACCTCTGCAGGACCCCCTAGCAGAGCTGGGCTCAGGCTGCCAGAGTTCACAGCCCAGCTCCTGCCTGAGCATGGCCACAACCCAGCTGACAGAAAGGTATTTTAAAAACCCATAACCCACCGTTCTGCTGCCCGCATGCATCAACTGTAAAGTTGGGTTGCCTTAGTTACCAGCAGTAATTACAGATGTCTTTGTAGATTATATGGAAGAATAAAAGCCTTCCTTAGAGATAAACTGTCCCCTGGCAAGATTATTGCAGTGCAGAGCTGGTAAACCCCAGGAACAAAAATCCCAGCTCTGCCAAATCCAGTTCTAACCCAGGCTCACCCTGAAGGAAGGGCAGATGGCAAATGCCATCTCCTCCAGAGCACAGAAGGGTGAGTTCCTGCCCTTGTTTCTGGGAGAACAGCCTCCAGGCTCAGCTCCTAACCCAACAGGAACACCACAGATGTCCCCCTCCAGCAGGCTCTGGCACCGGGGAGGTGATGGCACACCCGACACATCCAGCCCAGCCTCATCCCACTGCGCATCTCTGGGGGCTGCTCTCCTCTCCTGCCTGAGCACCACAGAGCTCTGCTCTCTGGCTGGCCCCTAACACCACAGAGCTTCAGCACCACAAGCCTGGCCAAAGACCCAGCCGGGCTCAGTGTCCTACTTGGGCAATCCAGCACCGCTGTAGCACCTTCATATCTCTGTATGAACTTGAACGTGCCTGCCAACCACACATTTCCAAAGCCTGTGGAGCTCCTTTGTGGGATATGTAAGAATCATCACCAGAAAATGTTAACCTAGAGTTTCTGAGAGGTTTGACATCACCCTGATCTAAAAACCTGACAGAGTGCAGCACCAGAGACTACACAGAGTATAATGAACAGCAGTCGGTAGTCTTCAACACTTTAATATCTCTACAAAGATCAATGGAGAACAAAATACTAGTTTTAGTCTAAGCATAATGAAAAATCATTTTACTGTAACTGGTCTAATTCTCTGTTTAGAATCAACACCCCAAATCACAGGACAAATACATTATGCCCAGTAATTTTATTCCTCAAGTCAGGAAGACACAGTAGGGAAAACACATCAGTGTAACAGCATTTTTTAAAATCTCAGTTTCTGAATTTGTCTTTAGGTACATTCAAAGACATTTCAAAAAATTGCGACTGAAGAGATCCACATACTGAACTGGGTTTTGAGAGGATTTCAGAGAAATGCATTATCATTAAAACATATGGGAGGCAGCATAATGGAAAGGATTATTTTTCTTTTAATAGCAATATTATTTTCCTATTTTGTTGATTTTTTTTTTCAGTGCCTATATCAACATGGAGACATTAGCTTAGGAAAACATAAAATTGGCATACAGCAGATCCCTAAAAGGGTATTCATATCAAAGGAGACCTCAGGGGGAAAGAAGACTTTGGGAATTAGTGAGAAGAAAAGTCTTTGCTGACAGTAATGGAAACAACACAAAATAACTCAAATACAACAATACCATTTTCTTTCAAAGGCAAATGCATTTCTCAAACAGATACCACAGACTACATTCTCTCAAATATAAAACCACAGGTGTTTTAATATTTTAACGAAAAAAAAATATTTTAAAAATCCAGAGGTTTTTTCTGGAATTTATTCAAACTTAAAAACATCTTGCAAATTCAGAACCACAATGTCATAACTAACTGTAAGTCTTACACAATTTCTCCATAAAATAGAAGTGCCATCATTTTACTATCAGCACAGTGAAATAAAAGCAGGATTCTGAAATATTTTATTGCCACACAACATGAATGTTTCAGGTTAAATCTCCCTTGTCCCCAGCTGCTTCTGCTCATGTGCAATGACATGGGCACATGATACCACTGAACGTCCTGGGTGTGCAAGTTAACAGGATATTTGAGTCTGGGCAGGCTTGGGACCAGAGTCAGAGGTGAAGTGAGCACCAACAACACAGATCCCCACTGACTACGAGCATGGAAAATCCAATAATGTTAAAAACCAGGGGGGAACTCTGCCACAATGAAAGTTACAGAGTGTAAAATTTGAGCACCAATCTGCCCAACACAGATCTGAGCTGAAATGCAGGGCAAAAGCACAGCAACAAGCACAGAGCGAGCCCAAGGTGCTCACCCACCAAGGTCATTTTTGAAAACCTCCCAGGACTTGCTTCAAGCAGCCAGAGCAGCTGCACACACCATGCCCTTTTGAACCAGAAAGCAGGTGAATATTTCCAGCTTTTCTTGCCGAGAGTCAAGCCCCACAGCATTACTGCCCACAACCAGTTCAGGACTGCCTTCCTCTTCCCGAAAACTAGAAATTAAAGCAGCAGTTTGGGTAATCATTCCTCACTTCCAGAGGCAGAGAGCATGCTGATGGGGATAGTCCTTCAGGCCCTAAAAACAGATGGTCTGGAAAAAACAGGATAAGGTAAAACAGTCCAGGTATTTTCCCAGAGGCTTTTTCACAGCATATCCCCAGAAAAAGGCCTCCAGTCAAAATGAGACCATTGCTGGTAGCCATTAAAAAGAAAAAGTAACAAGAAACTGTGCCAAGGATGATCCCAGCCTGGGGTATCAAAACAGCTCTGTTCCACTTCCTCAAACACAGGCTTGTTTATACAAATAAAGAAAAAATAAATAAATAAAAAGGAAATCCCATTCCATGAGCTGGCATCTAGCATGACAAACTAAGATTTCAAGGCACTTGAAATTAATTAATATTTGGATTAATATTCAGAGGTGACTGTTCACACCATTACGGGAAGCAGGAGCCCAACAATGAGAAATGTGGCAGGATAAAAGACTTTGCACATTAAATACACAAACAATTTCAACCCTTGAATCACAGAAGGGTAGAAAGCTGCCCTTTGGAGCTTGGAAAACAACTCCTACAGGCTGCTGCGAATGTTTTCCCTCAACAGAAGGAAAATTTCCAGAATTTGGGGGTTGACTCCAGCTTAATTTTCTAATGGATCATATTTAAACAAAACCCCTGTCAAGCCCTGACATTTAGTCCTACCAGCAGGTCAAGCCCCCCTCTCTGTTCCCCCAGCCCCTGCAAGGTCACCAGCACAAAAGGAAGCACTCAGCATATCCTGTTCTTAAAAAAATATTATAAAAACCCCAGGGCAGTTTAATTTGAAGAAGCACAAGTAGCTTCTGGCGTGCAAAAGGCACCTGACAGAGGGGAGTAATGAGGGCAGAGCCACAACGCTGAACACCTCTCTGGCATCCACGAGGTCCCTGCGCTGCAATAACATCTTTTATGGGTTCAGTGGACGTTAAGTCGACTCGGTAAACACTTCTTCACGCAGGTTTTGAAGCAAGATCGCCTCCCGGCAGGAAATAAAGTCCGCACGGCAGGGCTACCGTGCGAGGGAGACGCGGGACCCCCGCGCTGCCCTAGCACGGCACAGCAGCGCCCGGCTCCCGCACACGCCGGCAGAACACCGACCCCGAAGGACCCGCGGACCTTAGGGATTTTCACTCGTGACCCCAAAAGCAGCGAATATCAGCGAGTCTGTCTGGAGCGGAGCGCCGAAGCCGGCTGCCCGAGGCTCCGGGCGCGGGCAGGACACGCACATTGTGCCGGCGGGGCAGCCACCCGCTGCCCGGCACCCTTCCCATTCCCGGGCATCCCAGCCCCTCGCCCCGCACCTCCATTTCAGCGAGCACCCCCCCCGAGCCGCCTCCCTCGCGNGGGACTGGTTATTGTTTCTGCCCCGCCGCCTGCGAGCGGGCACGGGGGGAAGCCGCCTGTCATCATGACACTGCAACATCCCCGGGCGCCCACCGCGCCAGCGCCGCTCCCGCCGCCAGCGCCGCTCCCCGCATTCCTCCGCACGGCCCCGCATCGCCTCGCACCCGCGGGGAAAGGGCATCCCCCATCCCGCAGCGCTCCGCACGGACACAAAAGGCCGGCGGCGATACCCACCTCTC
>VWZN01006320.1:1603405-1616073 GCA_013396955.1 Regulus satrapa | reverse complement strand
GGCTTGCGAGCGTCTCCGGGCAACGGCAGCGCCGCCCTCCGCGCCCCGGCCCCGGCGCGGCCCCGCTGCGGCCGCGAAATAGGTCAGGGGCAGCGGCGAGCGGGGCAGCTCCCGGCCCCGCCATCCGGCCCTCCCGCCAGGCTGCTCCGTGTGGCCCAGAGCTGCTGCGGGCCCTGCGGTCTAGCGGCCGGACCAAAGTTTTGAGTGGCTGAACGTCCCCGGTGCCGAGGGCAAAGCCCACGAGAGGAGAGGAGCGGTGGCCGTGAGGAAGGAGAGGGTCCCAGCCCTCCTGAGTCTCCCCCGCTTCCACCACAGAAAGCGGGATCTTGCCTCCAGTTCCCCAGTTAGTCAAAAACCTTCCTGTTCTTTATGTAGTGTGTCAGGCCAAATACACCCCTGCATAGGCAATGTGGGTCCTTCTCAACTGCAAGTGCTATTTAGCCTGAAACAAATTACGTTTGCCATTTTTATTCCAATTGATACAAATGTGCAGAGTTCTACGTAAATCTTTTTTTCTCCCCCTCATTTTATTAAAATAATTTTTCAGTTGTATTCTGCACCATGAGGCCTTAGAGGTTAATTGTATTAAAGACTAGGAACATTTGCCTTCTTCTTTACTCATCCATTCACAAAATGTTTTTGTCCAAAAGGAAGATATAACTAGAAGTATCAAGAGATTTCTTTCAGAAGATGCCATTTCATCTCCTTGTAAATAAAATTACCTCGCTCTTGTGTATTTCACCTCGAGCCGTGTCATCAGCCCAAGTTTCATACATCTTTCTAAACCTATCAGCAATGATGATTGAACAGAAGCTATAGTACCTTCCACAGGAGGGTTTCAAAAGCTTGTTGAGAATCTTAACTACTCATCTCCCTATTTCTTTAGATAAGAAAACTTAACACACCTGAAACTTAAAGGACTTTACCAAAGACACATGGGGATTGAGAGTCCTGCTATTTAAACACCATTTGGGACCTTACACATAAACAGAAGAAATACAGATAAAGCCATGAAGTCAAACTTCACACAGAAATCAAGCAAAATTCCTTCATTTTCCCTAGATAATCCTGTTAAATTATCAGTCTGAAACATTCATATCCCCAAGTACTTTGCCCATGTCCAGCCTTACGCTGCTGAAGCACAACATGCAAAACTGCAAGCCACAAGCTCAAACCAGAGATAAAGGAACTATATAAAAATAGTAGAATTTGCCCTGGAAATGAGGGCTAGAGCTTGTTTCCACTGAGTAAATCACCTGAAAAATGTGCATCTCCCTCCCATCAGCCTGGAAGCTAAGCACCTAAACTGAACCAAACCAGCAACATCTTCTTATATGCTACACCCCACAGGTTTGTTTGTATCACTGGTACACAAATCTTTCAAATCCTAAAAGGTACAGTGACAGACAAGAGCAAACCAGTGAATAGTCCTTGCTGGAGTGGGACAAAAGCATGTAATCACAGATTATCTTTACAGCAGCCTTGCAAAATAATCATGACTTGGAAACAACCCCAAGCCAAAAACTTATTGTTTGTTTTTAAGTGCAAAGACTGGTATCTCGAAAAAGCATTTAGCTAAAAGGAATTAGTGACCCCCTGATAAGTGGAATTTTTCCAGCTTCTTGCAAAAATTCCTAGTCTCAAGTAGTCAAAAATTACTTCTACATCTAATCTACTTTAGATCACTGACAACCACATAACAAATTCTCAGAATAGAAAGGTCCCCAAAACACCTGTTCCAGCCAGTCCCATCATCACCCTTCCAGATTCCTGTGACAATCTTCACATCTACAGTGAAAGAACAAACCCCTCAATTCCAAGGAGCCACAGGGAGACGGTAGAGAAATCATTGCCAGTGTCTCCACAGCAGCAAGGAATTTCTTCAATAAAAGTGGCATGAAGGGAGGGAATAAAAACAATCCCTACCAATCTGATCTAAAACATCCTGGCCCAAAATCCAGCAGCTGGTTTAATGCTGAGGTTATAAGGAAAGGACACTAAGTGCTTACAAGAATTGAGTTGTGTGAAGAGCCCCAGTACAATCAGACACCACCCTGTCAATCTCCACAGCCTCTGCAGAAGCATGAAAGGTCACTTCGCCTCCTAAAAATCCAGCAGAAAGCAAATGGCATCAATTTGGCAAAAATCCTTCCTAGCTCTGCAAGGCAAACAGCAAGAGTCCTGAATCACTGGATCATCCAGCCTGAATTACAGTGCAAACAACAGTTCAGGAACACTTCACTCGCCTGTCCATCCCTGCTTCCAGGTATATACCAATGCTCTGGCTCCAGAGATCCATATCATAAGCTATTTCCTATCTTCAGCAGCTCTCCTGCTTAGCTGCATAATCCTTTCCATGAAATTATTAATCAGCTTTATTTTAAAATCTATGGTTTCAGCATTGAAGAGTTGGGAAAGGTGTAAATAAAACACTGCATTCACAGAAGCTTCTAAAGCTTCATCTTCACAGCCTAAATTATTTTTCATTCTGGGTTTGATTTTTTTTTTAAGAGATAGAGATATTTAGATAAATATATATCTTGATATATAAAAACATGTTTATTTTTTATTAATGCATATAGTAAGTATATATAGTTATCTTTGAGCGACCAAACTGATCTCACCCTGTGTTGAGCGTTCTTTAAACCAGATCATCTCCAGTAGTCCCTCCCAAATAAACTTATTTTGTCATCCTAATTAAGTAAATACTCACTTAGATCTGTATTTGGACCATATGTTTTCTTGGAAGAGGTTCACTAAGGATATTAATATAAGAAAAGCAATATATAAGGTATCCGCTGCCTTGGTAGCTCCCAGGCTGATTGCAGTCACTCAGGGGTGGCACTCAGGTACTGGCTCCCACGGGACCTGGAGACCGAGGTGCCTCAGCAGAGAGGTACCAAGGGTAATCTGCTGCCCGGCCACTGCTAGAATTCAGTAATAAAACCAAATCAGCAGCTACAATTTACCTACTGCAGCAGCTCACAGCAATCCAAGTTCTCGCAAGGCTCAGAAGGATACTCTGGGAGACCTCCCAGGGAAGGACCTTCCCAGAGCTGGAATCAGGGATGCTCTGGCAGCTGAAGCAGTGAGACACTCCCACCGGAGCAGTTTTCTAAAGCAGGCGATTGGTGGAGCAGGGGCTGGAGCCGCAGCCCAGCATTCCCCTGGGATGTGCTTTCTGAGGGGAGATGCTGCAGGAGCCTCCAGCATCTCCAGCAGCGCTCGGGCTGTTGCCCTCTGCTGGCATACATCCCACTCCCGTGCTCCTGCTTGTGCAGGCCAGCACAATCCAGCTTTAGAACACTGATTTCCTTTAGTCTTTCGTATAAATCACAATTCCTATAAATAGTGGGTTTATTCCAATAATTTCATAATAACATTACCACCTTTAAGGCATCGACCCCCCCATCATCTTCAGCCCCAGCTGTGATTTCTGGGCCACCACCCTACACAGCAGTTACCCACCATCTGAAAATGTTCTTCCTGCTGCTCTCCTGACTCTTTCCTGGAGCATAAGCCACGGATGTCACCCGCAGTCACCTATGGCAGAGGCACACGCTTCCTGCCCTGCAGTCGTATTACATATTTATCAGAAATTTGCAAGAAGATCTTTTTCAGAAAGATTTTATTGTTTAGAATTTAGTGCTCAAAAGGAAAAAAAAAATCAGGAAGAAAGCTGTAAAAACAACACTTGTGAGCACTGGAACAAAGGCAAAGGCCAGTATTCAGTTGCCTAAATGCTACCAAGTCTCTCTGCATCCTTAGAGTCTGCACCTACTGAGTGCACAGTACTTGCTACAGGCTCAGAAAGACTGAACTTGAGAAAAAGTTTAGGCTATAGACGAAGTAGTGGAGGTTTTTTTTCCCTATTTTTTTAATAATATATGATTTTAATGTGATTTTTCATCTTTAAAATACAACCCTTAATGCTTCCTTATTACCTTCTGTAATAAGGGAAAATTATCCATATGCTTTATAAAGATGTATGGCTTAATTAATATTTGTATACTATCACTTAGAGAGAACAGTATCAACAAAGCTATTCCCATTCAGGATCTCAACGCCATAACCCAAGTCTCTTGTTACTGTTATTTCCTGTACCACTCATTGCTCTCTTCTTGGAATTTTTTTGAACATTTAATTTTTTTGCTCTTTGCAAAAGCCAAGAAACACAGTCCACCACCCTCATATTGTAACATAACGTGCTGCAACATCAACACGAGGGAGTGAATCCCACAGAAGCCATAACGCTAAAATTTAGACAGGATTGTTTCTGCAGGCACATTATTTTACCAGAACAGAAAAACCTGTCTCAGGCAGCATACCTTCCTCACAGGTAACAGACTGACCTTCATTATCTTGCCCGGTATTTTCTGGGCAAACCTCTTTTTCTGTTCAATATTCCATAGCTTATTCAGAGTGGCAACTGTATGTCAGGGGCTCGGCTCGGGTTTCTGTTCACTTACTCGACTTTTGTGGTGTGCTTTTCAGGGCTCAGCTTTCCCATCCTCTCATTCACACAGAAGTGCGCCCTGTGAAAGAAAAAACCCACACTACTTTAAAAAGGCATTAGAGAGTGTGTGGCACCAGCTTGTTGCAACACTTTTGGCATAGAGCAGCTCCAGCAATAAAACAAGCCCAGCTCTTCCTTTCGAAGGTGATGTTTCTCAACTCCCTCTCATCCGACTCCTCAATATATGAAAAACAAGAGCTCCCCGTTGCCACCACCTACACACAAAGCCATCGTAACATTTCCAAAACACACGTGGTGCTGATTCATCACCAAGCTCAAGGATTTAAAAGTAAAATTGGTACCACACAGAGGAAGTTGAGATTTTAACTGGTGCTGGGTGAGTAAGAAAGAAAATTCCCATAACACTTAAATGATGTCATTTGAGAACAAACAACGTGCTTGCATTTAAAACTGCTGAAATTAATGGACAGATGGGCCTAGAGGGTAAAAAGGCACTCTGACTGCAAGGGCTGGAGCTCCTTGTACTCCTGGGAATTCCTCTTTTTCAGAAGGACACACCTCCATGAAAGTAACAATAGAAAGCTGGCACTACTCATGCAGAAGGCAGTTGTTAACCCCCCTAAGGCCCTAAGCAAGAGGCATTAGCAATGACAACTCAAAACATCCTGCAGTCCAGTAGTGATCTCAGGGGAGAAGTCCCGAACTTGCAATCGAGGACTCAAAGGAGCCCTTTCCAATAAACCGAGCATCATTATTACAGCAGTGGTGGAAAGAAAACAAGTCCAAGTGAAACCTCACAGTGAAGGACTTCGGCCAAATTTGTTACCCAGTAAACTTAAAAGATTACTCAAATAATTACTATAATAAGCACAAGGAGAAAATTGGGAATTTAGCATCAGGAATCTTTCACAATGCTGCAGCCCAGCCCAGGAAGAGCCCTGAAACCAGAAAACATCCCTTCTGAGGAGAGAGGGAGGGGATCTGGAGGATGAAACTGGAGTAAACTATTTCAAAACACAGCTGATAGTGCTGTGCTGTATACAATAACAAGTTAAGCACAGCCTCCCCCAAGGGCCATGCCCTGCCCATGCTGCAATTTGTCAATCGGCAAAATGTGTGGTTGGGAGAGGGAGGCTTCCCACTGGAACTGAGTTAGTGTGCAGGAAAGAAAACAAGATTATTAATCCACAGAGAAAAAAATTAAAAGCACATGAACTTCCAGCCCCAAATTACTTGTGCATTTTACCTAGCATTGCTTTAATCCAAGTCTGTGCTGCAAACAGGTTCAGTATTCCTGAACTTTCTTCTTCCCAGTCAGCGCCTGCACTGGCTGCACTCATGTTTTCTTCCCCCCAGGGTTCTGTGGAAAGCAAATTTTCTTACAAAAGAGGCAAATTTCATTGTAAAGCTACAGAAAGTAACAAAAATTACAGCAATTACAGAAGAGACTGAGATGGTACTCATCTTTTATATTGACTAGATTACAGACTAACAGCGTGTTTTCAGAAGTGTGTCTTTGCATGTCTTTAAATTCAAAGAGCATTCCCAGGAGAACAGGGCTTCTGTGAGACAAACCAGTTGGCAATTCCAAGGTACAAAGTAGCATTTGAACAAATTATGCACTTTCAGATTCGTCAGCTCATTTTGCTTCCAAGGAATTTTTCTGCAATGTTAATCAGTGATTGGTACTTTGATGGTGGTGAGCAAATGTGCATCTTGTCACATTTCCAGCCAGAAATGTAATTCCCTTCTAAATTGGCATAGATTCCACCCTGCATTACTCATGAAAAGAGGTATTTATAGTAGTTTGATGAATATAATATGCAGAAAATTGTACACAGCTCAATATAGCCTTTTTTTTTCTTTCTTTTTTTTTTTTTTAAGGAAAGCTATTCTTTCAAATCTGTGTATTTTCCATCTGCGAAAGCATTTGGGAATGAAACCGTAAGCATCATGCTAAGAGGGTTAATATCCAGATGCCTCAGACAGATGGCATTATTAGTCTGCCTGGCCTTGACATCTAGTTTTCCAAGTTAAGGAGCTTTGGTTCTTTGGATGGCTGACAATCTGAGAATAGCCGGTGCTGTAAGCCTGACGTTTACTGTAACAGCAACAGGCAACATTGCAGCTTTGCCTAAAAGCTTTTCAGAAAAAAAAAAAAGAAGTTGCACCAACATTAACCACACTCACAATGTACTTTTAAAAATGTGGTTGCAGCTTTAGGTTAGGGCTCCTACTGGCAAAGGCTGAACCACAGAGAGAGAACAGAACTTGAGTTTTGGTTCTTAAACTGGCTGGGTTTTTTCTTTTGCTACAGCCTAGACCTGAAATGTACTATCTTTTTAACTGTTCAGTCTATTCAGCAGGCAGAACTACAGGAAATAGAAAAATCTGAAGAATCTGTCTCTTTTGCAGTAAACTACAGCTTCAGAGCTGTTGTTCTTTCAGGGTTCCCACTACCCATTTTCCCAGAGATGTTTTTAAAGGGAATATGGAGTTTGCAGGATTAAAACTCTCTGAGAGCCATATGAACAACAGGTATCAATTCAAAAGTGATCATTTCCACCCATTTATATATAATAGAAATTGGTGAGAGTCCTGGGAGCAGAGAAGGTAAAAAGACTAGGATATGTCAAAGTAAACAGCAACAAGAAAATCACCCAACTCCATCAGTCCCTTTACAAGTCCTAGTAATATACAAGTAAATAATACAAAATTCCCAGGAAAACATATACAGCAGGAAGACTTTCATCTTGTAATGAGAAATACACACATCTGACACTCATCAACAGCAATGCTTACATTACAGCACAAATAAATACTCAGTAGAGGTAAGTGGAAGTAGAGGTAAGTCTGGATGTGTGTATAAATGCACATACGAGAAATAACAGAGCAGTAATGCTTCAACAGGACACCTAAAAAATGTCCCTCCACAAAAGCAAACAGTGCTTGTTCAGGCTAGCTCAGAACTCCTTGTGGTGTGCTTGCATTGTGAAATACATTCTCAAGTGAAGCAGGGATATAACTTTTATTAATTAAGAAATACAAAAATAACAAGCAGAAAACTCATCTTTAAGGGAGACATACACCAGATCACAGAAGCAGTTACGTAAAACATGTTAAATAACCCTCTGGCTAGTGTGAAAGGCTGAAAATTGGGCGTTACACTTTTAATCACCTAGTATTAATCCAATGTATTACCCATAGAGAGTTTGAAAAACCACTGAAAATGCCTTCTTCCAAACAGTTCAGAAAGTAAAAGGTCTGTAACAATGTAAACCACATAAACGTGGTATCAACTGTTGATTACCTGATAAACACTAGTCCACACTACAACAGGTGAAACAATCCTTATCTAAAGGTTTGGATAAGCAGCCTTCTCACAGAAACCCAACCCTTCACAGACTGTAGGAGGAAAACCCCATTCTCATACAACACACCACGTTTTATTCACGGTGTGCCCATCAGAGGGGTGTCCTTCAGGCTATTTTTAGGGATCAATTAACAATATAATGATTTAGGCCAAACGTTTTCATTTTAAAATAAACATTCTGAGGTATGCAGAGAAAGGAAGCTGCTCTCTTTTCCCACTTGAGTGGGAGGTTGAGGTCCTCAGCATCACTCCGGCTCAGACCCGTTCGGCAGCAGTGGCAATGCCCTGTTGGGACAGCAGTATCAGCTGACGGGGAGCGAAATAAACCACTTTTCTCACCTACACCATGCAATTAGACCTTCCAATGCTAAATGAAAGCAAAATTTGCTTTACAGGGATCTCAGTTGCAGGTGAGGGAGGAGGAGGACACCATAAAGTATTTGAGAACTTTACGGGTTTTGCCCTTTTAAATATTTCTGCTTCACAGGTCGTTAAGTCCGTATGTGCAAAGTATCTGGTAGGGTTCAGGCACACCTCCTGTCAGTGCCCAGCTGGGCACAGCCCCACCTCCCCACGGGGCTGAGCTCCTGGCAGCAGGATGGGACTGCCAGAGCTCAGACCCAAGTGTCTGAGCTGTTACCACTGATCCAAACTACCTTTTCAGCACCTGATGTTAAAACCAAGACGTGGGAGGTGCTTTCACAGACTTGAGCGAGTATCACTGCACCACATCTACAGGTGTTTAGCATGCCTCTTTTTAATGCAGTAATAGTCAGTATTATAAAAGTGTGAGTTAGGCTGGTTTTATTAGCCAAATAAAATTTACAAGTCAAGAACAAGTTATACTTTAGAGTAGACATGAACACCCATTAGTATTAAAAAACTGTATGTACATCACAACACACTGAGTTCAGTGACACTGTAGTCTAAAAAGTTTGGTTTTGGGAATTCCATTTTGGTCATGCAGATTACAAAAATAAAAGAGCATCTGTGCTTTAAGAAAACTACCACATTTTTACATTATTAAATGCTGAAAGCAAAGTAATAGCTTTTATTTTCTATTTCTCACGGGTGACATCGACACAATCAAGCATTTGGTCCTGAACAGAAGGCCATTAACTTATCAAAATAATTTCAGACATAGGAACTTCAGAACTCAACTACAAACTAAGGGAGAGCAAAGTAACATCTTCATGACCTTCCTAAAGCAACTGTGAAGTGCCAAACTTATTTACATGCCAGCTGTACACCTTATTTCAGCTCAGCTCTTCCTGTGCACCTCTACGTGGACAAATCCACCCAGGGCTCAGAAAATCATTAAGTACCTTTAAATATCTAAGCAAAGCTTTATCAACAAATATATCCTCTTATTTCTAGGAACTGGACTAGAAATCTGTTTATATTCCAAGACTTTGAAGTCACGCTGTCTCTAACGCCATGCAATACAGATCTTGCACTTTTCTATATTCCATGGCAGACCCCGGAATTGCTGCCCCTTCCTCGAGCTGTGCTCACAGGATCCTCTCCAATGTCACCTGCAGAGACGGGGGCAGAGCAGCTGCCACCTACTGAAGCCACCAGAGAACGTGGGCAAACAGGTGACAATCTTTTGAGGGCGACCCACGTGCGATTTTTGGGATCAGCTCTTTCTTCTAGCAGACACGAGTCCTACAAGGACTATTGCACACATGTAACACAGCACAGCAGGTCCCAGACCGTCAGAGCTCACACACAAAGTCACTTTTGGAAAAACCTTCTTGTTTCTAGTATCAACTTATTCTGTCACAGCACATGACATGAAAATACCGTAACGCTATAGTCGGTGGACAAACCTTTAGCTTTCTAAACCAAATGATAAGACACGTCACCAAAATGAATTTAACCATTTCTCTGCAAGCCAGGCCGTTCCTTAATAAGGTTAAGGCAACTCACCACTGCGAGGGACTAAATCATACCCCTAAACTAACACACAACGTAGGACTCTGCCGCTCGTTTCAGCTGAAAACGGGAAAACTGCTTCAAATGAAGTTCAAGGATGACTGCCCAACACGGTCGTAAAGTGCAAAGGTACAGAAAAAAGACTTCAAGCCCAGTGAGCTGAAATGAAATCACCCGAAGCTGTGCAAGGACAAGAGCTGGCACTGGGACTGTTTCACAAACTCAAACTCTGAAACTTGACTTACAACAACGTATAAGAGATGCTGGTGCACAACAGCGACTAAGAGGCTTTTGAGATAGAAAAATTACAAATATCATTGCAAACAGCAAGTTATTTGGAACTTATTTATAGGAGCTCAGCTAAGAGAACCAGTTTCTCTGTAAGAGCCGTAAACGACCACAATCAGGAGGAAACTCGGCTCTTAGTTTAAATCCTGATGATGCCAAGAGGTTGTCCTGTCTGTTTAAGCTCACAAAGGCAGTTGAGGTGATGCAGTTTCACTTCTAATAGCAACAAAGCTCATTTCAATTTAAATCATCAGCAAGTTAGATTGGTAACAAATATTAACAATACCTTGAAACTTCATGCAAAATCCTTCAGCCCAGAAGCACCAAGCTCTACACATTTAACTGTTCACAGGAATCAGTGGGAATTATATGCCTGGTATATTATATATATATTACTGTAGGCACATATATTATATGCCTAGTATCTTGCATATCTGGAGGAAAGCAAAAAGCAGCTTTTATGATGCAGTCCCATGAAGCATCAGCATTCTAAGAGCTTAGAAACCTGAAGCCAAAATAACTTTGTAGTTTTAAAATGCACGTCCCACATCATATATACTCTCACTCAAGCATATAAGTAATTCAAATCTTTTATTTCAGATCAATAAACCCATAAACGTTGCTATTCTATATTTCTATGCAGGAAGGCAGTTTTCCCCTAAAACATTATGGTTTTTAATGAACAACAAACGTTACTTCTATTGCGTGAAAGGGCTACAAATATACATTTTTTTTCATCAAGCAGACTACACAGATATCTTTGCTTTACAACGGGCACCTGTGTCACTGGTACACTTGCCGGCTCACTTCTCAGAGCTCTTTGCCCACAGTTTGGATCACCCCTTTCTGAAATACGGGCAGCTGCAATGAATTGTTTTTTTAAATTACGTGCTGAGGCAGGTATCGCAAATCCATTCCTCTCCCCACCCACACGATCAGTAATCAGGGACCCCATTTTTATTGACGTGCAGACGTCTGTGCATTCCACACCACCGTCTAGCAGAGCACCTTTCCAGAGTCCGGTACAATTGTCAGCCGGCCGGTTGTACTCCTGCTTTAAGGAAGCCACAGCACGGGGCCGCCATCCTGACAGCAGATGGAGCTGCGGGAGCTCTCGGGGAACTTTGGGAAGGACAATAGCTGCGAGTGAAATCTGTTAACCCGGGGCTAGGAAAACAAGAACGCCTTTAATAAAACGGATAAATGTCGACCCTTTCCTGTAAGGAATCACACACAGACAAACCAAAGACTTGAAAACTAAGCAATAAGAAATTCTGAACATTTTATATGAACGAAACACATGCTTAACACAAACTGTTTCTTCAAAACTACACGGTACATACGTTGATGGAAAAGTCCTATAGAAAAAAATTGACCAACCATGTCAGCACGTCAAACTGCCTAGTACAAGATGGTGGATGCACACAAACTGCCAAAGTGAGAACGAGTATTTAAAAAACCAGACCACATCCACGGATTAGTACTTCAAAAATTTCTCTGTCGAGTGTTTGAAAGCCACTAGCAAAAAAGTTCAGTTAGGACCTTTACTGGCAACAAAATATTTGCTCCTCTAAGTACACAGAGATTTCAAAGCAGAGGAACACTTGCTTCAAACCTAGAAAAGCCTTAAAACCGTACGGAATTGATCCTAGGAAAAAAAATTAGACGTGTAAAAGTCAATGAACACAATGATTTATTTAAAAAATAAAAAACGTAAAAACCATTTTTTTTTCCTCCTTTACAGAAATGTTAAAAGTCAGTCATGGGATCCGAGTAGCTTTTGTAGAAAAAAACGTAGTATCCAGGCATCGAGTCCTTACAACAAAGGAACTTCCCCCCAACCCTCCCCAGTTTTTACTCCAGATCAGCAAGACACTTCCCACCCCGCACCCTCCAAAAAAAACAAATGAAAACAAGACATTTTTCGTTGCTAGTATAAAAACGACCAAGGTCCAAGTAATAATAAAAAAATAGAGTCCATCAATGACTGTAACACAAAATATGTGTATGTGGGGCCCAGTCCATCTTCAGAGAGAAGTGGCACGGGCAGCAGAGGCGACCCTCAGGGGGCATTTAGGAGCCGCTCCCACAGCAGGGAGGCATTTAAAAAGGAGCTGCCCTTCGGCGAATGAGGGGAGAAACCATTGAGAAGCTTGCCCCGTATCGAAGGGAGGGAGGGCTCTCCGCGTCCCCCCCCCTCAATGGCTTTGGGCTCTCGGTCTCAGAAAGAGCCGCCCCCGTAGCCTCCCCCTCCGTAGCCTCCTCTGTACGGTCCACTGTTACTGCGGCCCCCCCAGTTGCCGCCCCCTCCTCCACCTCCTCCGCNTTCCACCCGGTGGCCCTGGATCGGGTGGAACTTGACCACGGCCGCCTTATCGGCGGCGTCGTGGTTCTGGAAGTAGACGAAACCGAAGCCGCGCTTTTTCCCGCTCTGTTTGTCGGCGATGATCTCGGCCTTCTCCACGGGGCCGAACTGGCTGAAGTGCTGCACCAGGTCCCCTTCGCCCACGTCCCCTTTGAGGCCGCCCACGAAGAGCTTCTTCACCTTGGCGTGAGCGCCGGGCTTGGCCGAGTCCTCCCGGGACACGGCCC
>VWZN01006320.1:1486932-1602723 GCA_013396955.1 Regulus satrapa | reverse complement strand
CCGCCCCGCTCGGGCGCTGCCCTGTGAGGGAGACTCCACAGATAGTCGGTCACACGACTCGCCGCTACTCTCTAAAGTCCTTCCTCACGTCCGGATACAACTCCCTGGGCGTCTGTTTCTGCCGTTGCCCCGTGTTCTCGTGGTCGGCAGCGAGGAGCGCAGCCCGGCCGGCCTCTTGGCACGGCCCCCTCGGATGCGGGCACTGCCGGCACCCGCTGGGCACGGCCCCGGCCGGGCTCCGCCTCAGCCCTCGCCTTCCCCGGCGCGCTCCCGGCTCCCCAGCTCGGGGGTTTAACCCTCCGCCCTGTTTGTGCCTGCTCCCTGTCAGCGATGGCTCTTCCCTGGGTGCCCCTTCCCCTCGGGAACCCGCTCCCGATGGCCGAGCCGAGCCCACGGGCCCCGAGCGGGGTCCCGGGAAGGGCGGCGGAGCTGGGGCAGGGACTGGAGCAGGATCCGGAGCGTGGCGAGGAGCGGCCGGGGGGGCTCAGCCCGGGGATGAGGAGGCTCGGGGGGCCCTTCTGGCTCTCCACAGCAGGACGGGGCCGCCAGGGGGGTCAGGCTCTGCTCCCCGGACAGGGACAGGATGGCAGGAACAGCCTCAGGTTGTGCCAGAGAAGGTTTAGGTGGAAGGTTTTCAGGGAAGACGGAAAACACCGTGTAGCCCTGGCACAAGCTGCCCAGGGCAGCGCTGGAGTCCCATCTCTGCAGGGATTTAAAAGACGCGCAGAGGTGACACCCGGGTACAGGATGCAATGGTGGCTTTGGCAGTGCTGAAGGAAGGGTTGGATTCGATCATCTTGAAGGGCTTTTCCACCTTAAACCTTTCTGTGATTCATTCTCACTCACTCTTCCTGCTACCGTTTCCTCCCCTGCTTCCCAGTCCTCTTTCTAACCCTACCAGAGCCTGCTCACCCTTAAATCTCTCACTGCCTCTGAAAAGGAGGTATTTTCTCAGATAAATAATTAGAGCTGTTCAAGAGTGTGCAAGGACACGTGTGGAATGACGAATAGTGAGATAATTTTCCTTTTTGTTTCGTCTTACTTTTATAGTGCATTCAACATTGCCATCATGAAGACTGCAGCATTGCTTTCAACTTAAGTGAATTTTTCATTAGGAAGACTTTTTCCGTCTTACACCCACTGGGGTGAATGTTAAAAATTATGCAGGAGCTAAGAATGGCTGCTGTTCTGCATCAGGCACTGTCAGGGTGTAGTTCCACGCTTTCCTGAATTGATCCTGCCTTTTCCCATGTGCCAGCCTTGATGCTTCTGCAAACACACAGCGATCCACGTAAGAGAACTGAGACAAAAATAGTTTTATCATGACAAAGGACTTGGTTTTCAGCTGCCTCAGCATTCTGAAACATTTTTTGCACGACCTGCTGGTGCTGGCAGGAGGGAGGAAGCAGAACTGCAACATCCCCCTGATAGGGATCAATTGGAAATGCTCCCTGGAAACACAGGCACAGAGAAACACTGACTGTGCTGGAAGCTTGGTTAACCACAGCCTCAGAGGAAGCCCAGAGAGGCTCAACATGCTTTAGTCTCTCAGCCTATGATTATCATTAACCGGTAGCATTGACAGTTGCAAGACAATATTCTGATTTTACTCAGATTGGATTTTTTTTTTAATGTTATAGCTAAGTCTATAGTAAGAGTAACCTTTTAAATGCCTGTGTTTGACAATCACAAGGAAAGTTGCCACAGGTTTAGATCCATTTATCTCACTACATCATTATTTTATCTAGTTTAAGAAAAGAGAATGTCCCATAATGCCACTGAAAGATTTGCGGTTTTAAAATAAACAAATATATCCTACTGTATGAAATGAAAACCTTCCCAGAGGCCATCTGCAAGCTGCACGTAATTTACAGGAAATGCAAAACTGTATTTTGCCTAATAGTTATTGTGAGAGCTTCACAGAATAAATTAATATGTGTCACGTAGAAAATAATCCATAAAAGTTTTGTAGACCCATAGTAATTTAGAACAAGAGGATAAAAAATTAAGAGGAGCTAATTATGGCCTCAACAGATAACAAAGAAAACAAAGCTTGTTTACATCACACTTTCTCTCCCTGGAAGCAAGACAGACCAGTAGGCCAAGGAACGGATTAAAGAAAAGTCACAGCTTGCATCAGGAGGAGATGAGGGTCTTCAGGATGTGAGTATATCAGCAGGAAAAATCAGCCACTGACTCTATTCAAGTGTAGCCCAAATTCTCCCTCTTCATTTACACTTTTGACAGGTTGATTAATGAAAGGAGAATGCCTTTAGGACACACATACCCATATCTGGCAGGTGGAAACGTCTCCCCTGGAAATGCACAAAGACCAAAGTGCACTTGCCGGGTCTCTCCCAGCGGCCCAGGTGAGGTCAGGTCGTGCTGTTCGCTCACACTTGGCTCCAGAGCCCGCCCTGGCGGGGCTCAGAGCGCTGCCCACGGCCTGATGCGTGCCCTGCCACCCCGCTGGGCACCGGGCTGCAGCTGCCCGGACACTCAGCATCAGCTTCTGCAGATCCCACAGAGCTGCCTGGGACACTCCAGCCGCTCCTCCGCCATTCCTGCCGGCTTCGCGCCTGCTGAGGCACCCGAGCTGGGCAGCAAACCGCTCGTTACCCACATTCCCAGGAAAGAGGTGCCTTCCCGTGCTCCTGAAATGTGCTTTTCCCTCAGGAAGCCAACGAGAGAGCAGGTGCTGGCACGGTGTGAGTGCAAAAGCAACGATGGGTCTCGCTGTGTGTGAGATGTAAACCAGAAACACTCCAGCAGTCACAGCAGCTTCCCCATAGAATGTTTAAACCGCTTTTTTGCTGAAAGCTAGTAAAGGCATAATACCATCCTATGGATATAAGAATTCTTAGGAAAAGAAATGCAAAAGAAATAAATTTTTTTCACTTTCTGACAAGGCAGTTGCAGTGTGACTTTTTTTCAATTCTGATAGCAACCTATAGAATGAAAATCAGCAGCGGAAGTTTCTAAAGTTAGCTTTTTAAGATAAAAGTTCCACCTGTATCATTAACTAAAGGAAATCTGATTCTCAAACCAGAAGCATTGGCCAAATCATGCCAATTAAATTGAATGTGTTCATGGGACATTTTAATTAACATGTTAGGAAGAAGGAAAAACCAAATCGTTTTCATGCATACACCTTTCTAGCTATTCAGAAGAAATCATGCTGCCTAGATTCCACAGGAGGGCATTGCTGCTTAGGAGATTGAAAACCAGAGACATCTGAGCAGTCCCTTTCCAACACGACTTCCTGTCTTACCATATATTCTTAGTAAGAGCTGATACAAAATAAATCATTAAGGGATTCTTTATATCCATTTTTGTCACTCGAAATACATACCTTTGTCATGCTATTTAGTGGGTCCAAATTGCCAAGATGGAAAAGGAATTATGAAGTTTTGGAAAAGAACATGAAAGGCAATAGAAAAACATTATGAAGTCAGAAGTAGTTCGTAAGTTATAAATGTTTTATCTAAACCCTCATATAAACACAAAGTCATATATTTTTAAGTAGTTTCAACCTCTTTAATCTAGTTACATCTGTGGCTTCCACAGTCGGCAGGCATTGATTCTTCTTTTAAAAGCAATTTAAGCATACAACTTGAATTGATAATTGAAGTATTTTTTAGTATAGTACAATGCTCTAGACTTAGGTTTAGTTTGACCTTTCAGCAGAGAGGAAAGCATTTTGAAGCTGTAGGATTCCTTCATGCCGACAGTTTGCTGAGTTAGCTCTGCATTCACATTGAAGGCTATAATAAGACTGATAGAAGACTGAATGCAATAATATCCCCTTAGCTACACACACATTTCACCCCGATTTTTCTCACTGTGCATAGGTGGGAACAGGTGAGGACACAAGGGATCCAGGCATCATTTCCCACATCACTCTGAGATAAACACACAGAGGCAAGGGTTTTTATGTTCATCATTTCAATGAGCTATTATTAGACTTTTGGAAGCCTCACTCCTACCCCAATCAACACCTCAGGCAGAGTGCATTTGTGCAGTTCATAGGGAGGCATTTTGTGTAAAAATGCAGCGGCACCACGAGCATTCCCAGCCTGGCACCTTGCTTTAGTTATGGGTGCAAAAACTGCTGAAAGATGTACAGCTGTCCTTGAGAGAGCTCTTGCCTTTTCAGCAAAAGTTTCTCTTTTACTCTTTTCTGCTGTTTGCACTTTCATCTGCATAAACATCAAACCTGTGATCTTACTTTGGAGACTTTTGTGAATTAGTGCTGATCAGGAGAGTGTTTTCTGTTGAAAAAGATATAAAAATACTGAGAGGCAACTAGATAGACTTCTACTGCCCTAAAGTCTGAACATGACACTCCTCAGGATAAAAATCTCTACCTGGTGTAAATTCAGGTGGGAAATAAAACACTATCCCTCACTTGTGTTTGCTTAATGCAAAATAAGATAATCTCCAGATAAAAAGGTAACAGAATAACCCACAAGTACTTCATTGTATTTCTTCAGTAAGTAGTATCAAAGTTTATATATTAAACGAAATCTTCCCGGAGCCCTTTTTAATGGGAGTTTGCTGAAGAAAGAAACACACCTTTGTGAAGGGTGAAGTGGAAAGTCATCAGAAAATTGAATTTGCATCCTTTTCTTTGGATTTAAGTTACCATTTTTCCTTAAATCCTGTGCTCCCTCCTCTTCCCTCTGAAGTTCAATTTCTCTTTTCCTCTTTCATCTTTTCACTCTTCTTTAATAATTCATTATTTCCTTTCTTCTCTTTCCTAACATTTTATATAAAAGCTAGCCATAATTTGAAGTGATGGGATGAAAGTAAGGCAGCAAAATACGGTCTCAAAAGTCAAGATCCTTGTGAAGGATCAAAGAATGTAGTCACAATGCTGTGACAGATGTGAGAGGGGAGAATTTTCACTGTATCTTACTCTGAGGCAGACCAGGATCCTAAGTTTTACCTAGGGAAGACCTGGAGCCAGCCAAAAATCTCAGCTCTGTTCTTTTTCGCCTGAACATTTTTCGTTATGTATTTTCCAATTAAAGTAAAATCTACTTACTTTTATTTTTTTTCTCCCCCCAGCTATTCCTAGACTCCAACTCTTTGGAGAATCAACTCTTTGCAGAATCTCTGTGAAATGGGTTTGTGGTGCTTTTGCATGACTGATGTAAAGCTTTGTTTGAACACAGCAGGAAGGGCTGTGCTGTGAAGCTCAGGAACACCTGCCTGAAATTAGCTGATAGATATTCATGCTATTCAAGAAATTTTAAAATAAGGTGGTGTGAAGTGAGACTTTCTGGACAGAAAATAGCAATCCAGAATTCATATTTTTAATCCAGAAGATCAAAATGCTTGTTATCTTTTGAAACATGCTGGAAAATTGAAACAGACCGAGATTAATTGGAAAAACCTTTTGATTATTTAAGTATTTCTTAATTAACAGTTAGGACACTGAAAGATGTCATGCCATGAGAACAGCAGGTTTTGGTGCTCACAGTGTTGCTATAAAAGGACTCTAGAATGCGAAAAACCAAACCAGAGATACAAATTGTCATATTCCCCCCAAATCTGTGAGCTATTGAAATAATTCATATTTTGGCAGAGACAACTTCCAGTAAAAGTGAGTTGGAGAAGTTCTAGAAAGCTACAAAGAATTGAATCAGGGTTTGGAAAATGGAATCCATTATAAAATATGAATTTATGCTGTCACACTCCTATTAAAATTATTCACATATCTTATCTCTTTTTCAGTGAGAAAAGTAACTTGGCTGACCCAAAAAATTAAGATGCTAACCTTCCAGCCGGGAGTGTATTCATCTCCATCTCAGCTCTGTGCTAACTGAATAAGGTCCAGGAATTAGCCAACAGTTCATGGCATGACACAATTTTAAAAATTAATATGTTATTATAAGTAACTCATTTATAGTTATATCAGATTTTTAAACAGTTGACTTTTCATTCTAGGCATGAGCTAATTGAGAATCAAAATTGAGATCAGGCATCAAGGATATTGCAAAGGTATCGTTTAGAGTTATGCAGTATAATGGAGTAAAACCTAAGCTCCAGGTAGTAAACATTAATTAGTTTTGTGACATTTATCTCCAGTTAGGAAATGAAACGTCTTGAGTCACTGAGCAGTGCTTCAACTTACACACATACATCCATGGAGAAGCTGCTGCTAGTTTGGTCACATTATGAGCTATTTCCTGAGAATCCCTTCCTAGGGTGCTGATCTCTCCACAGAGCAGGAAAATGTGAGGGGAGTGTGTTTTTCCTCCATCACAGCATATTATCTTACTTTCATGGCATTAACCAGCACATCCAACACTAACATGGGAGATTTCCAATTATTCTTGTTTCTTTTCCTGTGCCTCTTTGAAGTGCTATAAAGAACTGTATTTATTAGGAAGCAATAATCCCGGAGAGAGAATTGCAGGTGTTGGTTGGCAAGAAGTTCAACATGAGCCAGCAGTGTGAGTTTGCAGCCCAGAAACCTGCCCTTGTCCTGGGCAGCATCAAGAGCAGCGTGAGCAGAGGATGGAGCTGGTTCTCCCTCTCTGCCTGCAGGGCTGCTCCAGCTCTGGGGCTCTCCATGTGAAAAGGATCTGTTGGAGCCAGGCCCTACGAGAGCTGGAGCAGCTCTGCTCTGGAGCCAGGCTGAGGGAGCTGGGAGTGCTCAGCCTGACAAGGGAAGCTCCAAAGAGACCTCAGAGTCCTCCCAGTGTCTGAAGGGGCTCCAAGAGAGCTGGAGAGGGACTTGGGACAAGGACCTGGTATGACAGGATGAGGGGGAATGGCTTTGCAGTGACAGAGGGCAGGGTCAGGTGGGATTTGGGATTTGTGGGGGTGGTGAGTCACTGGAAGAAATCACCCAGAGAAGCTGCGGTTGCCCCATCCCTGTCCAAGACCAGGCTGGATCTTGGAACAGCCTAATGTAGTGGGAGCTGTCCTCACCCACTGGAACTGGATGATCTTTTGGGTCCCTTCCAACCCAAACCAGTCTGTAATTCCATGACCCTTCAGAGAGGTTGCACGTCTCTGAACCAGCTCTTGGTCAATCTGCTGTTAAAGAATTCCTTCTCGTTGGAAGCTGAGAAATTGTACGTGTGCATCTCTACTAAATCTTGCTTTCTGAAGGAGGCTGCAACAGGCAGAAACAAGGACTGCTGCACACTTACATAGGAAGAACAAGTAAGCAAAGGCAAAAACTTGGAGTGATCAACCATCAGCAAAGATTCCTGATGGCCAATCATGTAAACACCAGAACAAAAGGTGAACTCAAAGGAGTTAAATGTTCTTTTTCACCAACAGGTTGTTGCCAATGCTACACAAGTTACTACAAACTTTAAGTATAGAAACCTATTATGGCAACTTCAGCCATCACCCTTCCAACAGCAATTTAGAAATGACAAGACTGTTGATAAAAAGTAAATACAATTCTGCTATCCATTAACCTTTTTCGCAAACAGACACTCCAGCATTTGGCTGAAAAATCCACTGTGATCCCTCCTCCAGAGTCATGGTCCCACTCAGCATACATACCTTTGAATCAGGATTAAACACACCAGGAGCAGCTACACCCTCAAGCCTCTGATGCTGGATGTGATCTAATTCACAGCAGGTTACAATACAATTAAATCCACACGAGACAGCAGGCTGATACAACTGTAAAAGCAATGGGTCACATGTTAAAGGCTCCACTTTTTCCACGAATGAGGGACTGCATACAGAACTATATTAGAAACAGAGGCATGCATAAATAAGCAACATGACCTTTGAAATTTATTAATAGAATCAGAACATATTTTAATTTTGTTGACTTATTTGCTTCATAAATTGATAATGCATTTTTATGGCTTGTTCTGATGCTTATCTATCACATTGCATGTTCAGGTCCTAATTAACTTCCTGGGGTTACAGTACAACTAGAAGCAGAATTTCTAAAGTACTTCGGCAAAGCTTTGTTTGTATAGTAATTTTGACATAATCAGACCCAGCAAGTTCTAGAAATGCTTTATAAAATATATTCCCATTGCTCTATTGCAGTTTTTTTTTTTGTTAAAATATCAGAATTCCCTGACCACACCTGGAATAAAAAGCACTGGGTTAAACTAAAGAGAAGGAAGTTTTATGAGGGTGTTAAGGCAGTCTTCCTAGCAGTCAATTAGGCACTTTAATACTTAATCTAAAATTACCAGAGATGGTTAAAAAACAGTCTGGACAAACACATCATGAATAGACTCAAATATATGAAAAGCAGGATGTTTGTCTGGCTGATCACAAAGGCTCCCTCCACCCTGCACCTATTTTATTCAAATACTATAGCATGTCAGCCAACAACATTTTTAGGTGATTAGTTCTGAATTGCACTTCAGTACAGCATGGGTATTGCTCATCCCAAAAATCCTACTGCTTTTTGAAAATCATTCTCTTAAAAAAAAAACCAACAAAACAAACCAGACTGAGATATTTGATGTTAAGTGGAGCCAGGTAAAAATGTGAGAGTTTATACAGCAACTTACCCGATTTCAGGTCCTAAGGAAAGCAGTTCCTTTCTCACTCCATAAATGCTCATTTTAAATATTTAGTGAATAAGCTGAATGCTTATTTTTATAGACATGTGACTACAAAACATACAGACTCTTACTGAAAAAACAGTAATAAAAATTAAGCCACTTTTCACTATGTGCTAGTGCAGTATGCCATGCCTTGCTTTTCAGGAATATTGTTTTCATCTGAGGAGTATAAGCTAAAATATCAATTTATAATGAAAATCTGATTATCTTAATTGCAATAAAGCAAACTGTGCACTTAATAGGATGTGCATGCTCTTTCCAAGCAGCTTACTGTATTGCTGTATCAGTTAAGAAAGCAATATGCCATCTGCAGATGTTTATGTATGAAATCCTGCAGAGGGAAAACATTTGAACTACAGAACAGATTAAATAATTGAAAATGAAATCGCATGATAAGGTGTTTGACAGGGTGGAGGGAAGCAGCACAGTGGAGGAAAATCCATCCCCATGACTACTGGTCCTTCCTCCTCCCTGCTCACTGCTGTTCGCCTCTTCTTGGATTCCAGAGCTTGTTTTATTCCTCAGCAGCCTTCCTACAGCCTGGCAGATTGGGTACTGCTGGAAATTGGGGATCTGTGGCTTGTTTCAGACAGAGAAGAAAGCAGAGTTTAAGTATCGCTTTAGGAGACATGGCTTTGCTCTGGATTCTTTTATACAGAAAGAAGATGTGTTTGCTGGCTCTGAGAGAAAAGGAAAATTGTTAAAGGCAGTGTGGATATGACTTGAATTTTTCATCAGGTAAGAAGTCAGAAAATCCATAAAACTATGACAAAAGTTACTGAAATATCTTTTAAAGCATTATTTTATCCTCTACAACCTATACTTAAAATCAAATGTAATTTTTTCCTCCACATTTTATCTGTGCAGTACTTAGGAACTCAATAAACAAGGTTTGTAATTGAAACATTTACCGGTCACCTTTGAATGAATGGCACTGTTCATCTTTAGCATATGTAAGAAAATACTTAGGAAAGAAAGCCTTTCTGAAGGCTTTTTTACACCTTTCTTTTGCTTATGAAGGTTTCAGTAGATTTGTTTCTGCAGATAGAGGAATGAAACAAGACTAAGGGGTTTGTACTAACTTAGTGTTAGACTCTTACTGTGGTAGAGAATCTTTTCCAACAGGCATGGGTTAGGGATTGAAGTAATTAGTTCTTTCTGTTAAACACTTCAATTCTGGTATCAGCTGTAGTTGCAATTCAAGGATGCTGATTCCAATAACATTTATTTATTTATTAGATGAAAAAATGCCAGTACTTATTACAATATAGTTCAACATGCTGCAGTAAATATTAGAGCAACTTTTTTTTTTTTTAATGCTGTGAATACTCCATATGTTTACCAAGACAGGTGTAATTGTTTTATTGCTAAGGAAATGTTTAAATTGCCTTGCAGAATGGTGTGTGCTAAAGACTGCACTCTTTAACTCCCAGCCCAAACCAAAAAGTGAAATTAAATTACATTTTCCTGAGAAAAGGACAAGGTAGCTGCGGAGTGTGCCTAAAACTGATGTAGCAAGTGAACTGATTAGGTCACTACAGGGACTTTTCCCAAACAGAAAATTCCAGAGAACCTCTACCATCCTGAATTCTTGGGAGAGGACATTCAGAATTTGCTGTCAAACTGTGTTGTGCATCCATGGAGAAATCAGCACGCTTAGCAAATAGTGCATAAAATATTACAAACTTGGCTAGCCTCACGGCCTTTTGAGTCCCCACAGCTTCTCCTGCTCACATAAAAAGCAGGGAAGAGCAGAGTTTGTCTTTGAAGATATCAGATCTGTGCCAGCCAGGTGGACACCACAGGCACTGCAGGGAAAGATCACCTTTGGGGAAGAGCATCCCGACTTCAGATCCTCACACTTGTGAGCGGCGGTAAATCTCACCGGGGCAACCACGGCCACTGCGGTGGTAAATCTACCACTTAGTGCCCTCTGTCCTTCCAGCACACATCCCTTGGGTGTGACAACCCCCCCAGGGTTTGCCAGCAGAGAGGTGCCCTGCAGGGGCAGCACCGTCGGGCTCTGCAGGACGTGACCCTCAGTCGCGGTCCTGGCCTCTCTCCTGGGCTCGGCAGCAGAAGAGTTTGTGGAGGCTGGGGGCACACGGTGCAGTACCCAGCTCTTGGTCCTGTAGGGACACCTGCAAAATCTAGCAGAGCCACCAGGCTCCTGTAGTTTTTGCAGCAGGATTGTCTTTTCCCGTGTCATTCCCCAGTATGGCTCTAAGCAAGCCAGGTACATTCTTTAGGGAGAATACATGTCTAACCACAATTTAAATCATTTTTGGGATGTGTGTGTCACATATATCTACAGCCACTTTTCATTCCAACATGCTGATTGGAAAGGGTATTTTAATCGGAATGAGAGTGGCAATAGATGCTCCAAAGATGAGCATGGTGGTTTTGGAAATTTTTTAGAATCCTAATTTGAACCATGCAAACACATCAAACAGAAGTATCAGGACAAAGCAGTCCAGGATATAATTCTGGCTGGAATATTCTTTGAGTGTCTGTGGGAAAACAACTGCAGAATCATAATTCCAGTTCAGCTCTGGATTTAGTTTAATTTTGTACAGGCAACCAAACATTTTTTTTTAATTCTTAGTGATTAAATAATGGCAATAATTTCTGTGAAAGGGCTGACAAATCTACACATAAGCACATTATTTCTAGTGACAATAAAACATCCACCTATCCCTTCTTCCTTTTTGTGTGTCCTCTAAGTTCCCACAGCTTCTTCATTCTCCTTTCCCCACAGGCTCTCAATGTCATTATGAGGGGTGAAGAATGACCTCCTTCCAGTAATTTTCCAATAATTTCACTTGGGAATTAAGGTGAGTTAAAGTTGAGTTTTGAAAGGTATATGTGTAGAACACATATCCATTACCCATTTTTAAATTTTAAAATAACTTTTTCATACATAGCTATTTCTTTCCCAGGTTGGAAACAACCTCTTTCTGGCCAGAAAGCTGGCGAACCTTTAAGTTAAGATGAGCTTTTGCACTCAGTGATAAATTCAAACCCATCAAGATATTCTGTTGAACCTAACTCTTCCCATTAATATTAGTTTTTAAACCACAGAACTGTGTTAATATCAGATTGTTTTGCTTGACTCCTGTTTAAGTTGGAGCTGAAAGAGGAATAATTATCTGTATAACTACAATGTGAGCTTTATTTTGTTTACATTTTTTCAGGTTAGATTTAGGAAAAAGAACATACTATCTTCAATGCATCAGTAGAACAGGAAACTCCCTTTAAGATACCACTCACAAGTTTTGAATGCCCTTTGAGCTCAAGCACACATAATTTTGATTAACTCAGGAGGATTGAGTGTATTAACTCACATTGCTTTGTAGTTCTAAAGAAAATCTAAGTGCCACTTCTAAGTTAGCAGAGTGCTGGCAGGACCCAATTCTTCTTTTCTGGTAATACAAAGCAACAGATTATCCTCCTTGGAATCCATTAAACCTCCTTAAATCTTCAGCAGAGACAGAGCTTAGAATACTTTATTCTGAAAAGCAAACTTCATCCACAGCTGGTAAAAGAGGATTTGTATGAAAGTGTCCATACACGTTTAGTCAGAGCTGCTATCACAGCTCGTTCCTGTACATCAGTTATCGATCTGTAGCACTGTCAGTGCAGAACCTCAGTGGGGTGACACCAGCCTCCTTCCACAGAGGGACATAAACCCACTCATAACCACGTGCACTTCCAGTATTGTAATTAATCATGTTAGATTTGCTCAAAACTTAAAGGACACTGACTACAGTGACAGACCCACAGTACTCACTGCTTTGAAAACCTCCATGGAAAGTATATTCTAAATAATACCAAATTTTGTCCCTAGGTTGGAAGATGCTTCAGGATGGATAAAGCTGTTCAGCATCCCAGTGAGATCCTGAATCAAACTATCTCTAACATTAGCCTTTCTCAGTTCCTGAACTTTGATACATGCCAGCTCTCCTCCCTTGCAGAATTCTTGCTTATTACAGCTTACACGTTGGTTACTCTAGTGGGGCTTGTTGGAAATCTTTGCTTAATTATTATAATAAAGAGACGGAAAGAAGCTCAAAATGTCACCAACATTTTGATTGCCAACCTCTCTTTATCAGATGTCTTGATCTGTATCATGTGCATCCCTGTCACAGTTGCATATACCTTAATGGACCACTGGATATTTGGGGAAGCAATGTGTAAAATAGGCTCTTTCATACAAAGTCTGTCTGTCACAGTCTCCATTTTCTCACTTGTACTCATTGCTATTGAGAGATATCAGTTAATTGTGAACCCACGTGGCTGGAAGCCTAATATTTCACATGCTTACTGGGGAATTCTTTTCATCTGGGGGCTTTCCCTCATCCTATCCACTCCTTTTTTAGTATTCCACCAAATAACAGATGAACCCTTCAAACATCTGTCTTTCCACAGTGATTTCTACAAGAACAAGGTTGCTTGCATTGAAGCATGGCCATCTCTTACAGAGAGATTGATTTTCACCACTAGCCTGCTGGTTTTCCAGTACTGCTTCCCGCTGGGGTTTATTTTTATCTGCTATCTCAGGATATTTGTGTGTCTTCGAAGGAGACGAGGTAAAATTGACAGGATGAGAGAGAATGAGAGCAGGCTGAGTGAAAACAAAAGGATCAATATGATGCTGGTATCAATTGTTGTGACCTTTGCAGCTTGCTGGTTGCCTCTCAATATATTCAATGTGGTTTTTGACTGGAACTACGAGGCACTAATGAGCTGTAATCATAACCTGGCATTTACAATCTGCCACCTTGTGGCCATGATCTCAACATGTATCAATCCCATCTTTTATGGATTTCTGAACAGGAACTTTCAGAAGGATTTGGTAGTATTAGCCCACCACTGCAGATGCCCAGCATCACAAGAGGAATATGAAAATATTGCCCTTTCAAACCTGCAAACAGATGCATCTAAAGGGTCTCTGAAGTTAAATAATCCCCATGTGGATATATAAAATAATTTAATTGCAGTTTCTAAAATTTTGTATTTCGTTGCAGATGGCCTTTCTCTGCAGGTCTTGGTCATGCTGCTACCAAGTTTAGAGGAAGCCTTTGCCATTTAGTTTGGCAAAACCAGGATTATGCTCCCACAGGCATACTCTTAACAGGTACTTTGTGATAGTATTAATGCTGATAAACCACTTCCAATAGTCCTAAAGATCAATAATAATAAACAGTATTAACATCTTAGTTTTTTAATTCACAGTTTCCAAGTCACTGACATGCTACCTTAACTCCAATAAAAATGTTTCCATTTCATCCACAGATGGGGATGTCCTTCCTAAACCCCTGAATACCCTGGACACTGTGGTATTCCTAACGTCAGCAGCCTTTCACACACGGTTTTCTGGCATTTTTATTTTCCAGAGGCAGTTCACACTGTAAGGAAGGGCCTTGAAGTTATCCTAAGACTCCACCAGCTTCCTTTCAGCCCCCTCATGCAGTATGCTTTGGCTTAGTACCAGTTCAGCCCAGAAATTGTATTTTAACAAGGGAAAAGGCTAGAGCTGGACTTCTGGGTTTTTTTATTAACACTAAAACAGAATGCATCTGATGTACTTGCAAGTTTCACTCAGAATGGTGTTGTTCAAGATGAAATATATATTTAGCATTTCTCCTAAAAGCATTGCATTCTCCAAACCAGGAAAGATCTTTCTCTTGCCATCATCACTGCTCTTTACAACAGACCTTTTGGAATCTCCATTATCAAAAAACCCCACTATGAATTCAGAGTAAATTTTGTTTTAGCTACTTACTCAGATTTCTGTTTGAGTAGAAAATTAGGTTTCATCAATATTTTTCCCCACATTTTTACGCTAGCAAGAGGGCACACTTGAACAGATGTGGTAGTTTCTGTTCACAGGAACAGTTTCTGTGTTTGAATATAGTTTGGTTTGTAGCATAGTGCAAAGAAACCTAAAGGGATAATACTGAACACAACTTTTCTTAAACTAAAGCATTTTAAAAGTCACTTTCCAATGTGGCCATTAAAAAATCGCCAAACTTCTTCATCCATGATACACTGACAACATGAATAATCAGTTAATACTGAGCCGTTTAAATACAGTACTTAGAACACTTTGGTCCACAAACTCATCATGCTTCATCTTGTAATTAATTAAATATAATTAATTATTTGTCCTGCTATAGCCCCTTATTTTTTTTTTTCTTATGAGTTTCAAAACTCCCTGCTCTAACTCTTGTACATAAGGTTCCTTGTAAAGTATTCTCTAACTTTAGCAATTTATTAATGCCCCACTTAAGCAAAAAGAATTCTCATTCAAATTCCAATAAGCTCCTTGATGACTCAGCTCTGATGAAACTCACCTTGAGGCTATAAAGTTCTCTTGGAGAGGGAGCATCACCCAGTTCCTGAAGGGCTCTGGCACAGTTCTCTTGTTCCAGCATTAGTTCAGATTGCCTGCACCACCCTGCTCATCAGAGGAGCTCTGTCAGAAGAGCCTCCCCAGCTGGTGCAGATAGTCAGTCTCATTAAATGCCCCCTGATTCACACTGAGATAAAAGACCTTGGTGAAATCTCTTCATGTCTGAGCCCATAGAAGCCATAAGGGCAGCCCCACCATAGGAGCAAGAATAGCAGAATTAGTGACATGCTAATCAAGTATCAGAGTGATAGGTATGGATTAGCTTTGCCATAATTTAGGGGTTTTTTTTTCTAATTAAATCAAATATCATGCATTTGGAATCAATTACACAAACCTTAACTTAAACACCTGCCTTGTACATCATAGAAAATAAACCAGGAGACAGATAAATACCCAATAAAGGCCCATGATACAGACTGTTGAGAGTATCTCAGTATTAGCTGTTTCTGTGAGCTTCAACCCTGGTCACGGTGCTGCCTTTATTGCTGATGTACATCATCTGTTTGTTCAGCATAGCAGGCATTTAATCAAGTTAAAAGCAGTAACTTGCAGTCAGTGACACTGGGGCCATGCATGGTCACAGAGACTGGCTGTGCTTTGGTGAAGGGATGGAGCTGCTTCTCTCACCACTGAGAAGAAATCCCTGGGTAACAAAGTGATTCACTGTTTTCATTGCACCTGGCTTGACTGAGAGCAGATCTGATCCAGGAACTTTACTTTTCTTGGGGATCCCAGTATTGAAAACCATCTGCTCCTGTCAGAAGGCCATTCCCTGAACAGCATTGTAATAAATGCTGCTGTCACACCTGCTAGAGGCTGGGCTATCAACTGTGTTCCTCTGGGTTTAGAACACAAATCTCTATCACCATTTTCCTCAAATGTAAGTACACTGTTTACAGCTCAGGACCCGTGCTTAAAGCATTTTACAAGCACATGACATTCACAATTTACTCTAATTTATTAATATCAGCACAGCAGTTCAGATTACTCTCATTGGCAAATGTCTCAGACAGTATTTAGTGTTTGAATCAGGCCAAGCTGGGATCCCCATGTGGAACTTGGCCTAAGTGTCTCCCATCCCTTTGACAAGCCCAAGCATGCTTACTTTTACAGCAGAGGTGGTTTCAGCATGGTTTATCATGTCCTCAGTGTTTTTTTAAAAGCCATGAAATTAATTCTGGTTCAGATTATGCCATGCTGAATGATGGATGGTCTCTCTACTGTCTCTCCATAGAAGTGCTTGGGCAGTATGCATTAGACAGGCAAAAAATAGAAGATTGCCATCACTTTTTGTAATACCAATTGTCTCCTCCTGACATCCTGATCAGAGTTAAGCATTCAATTTTTCATTCCAGCCTGAATCTTGGTATAAGAGGGTTCTTCATTAGCAGGTGGGAGCTCTCTGAACAATGACACTGCTTCAGAATCAAAAGTGAACAATAATACTTGGGCTTTGATTTCTCCTTCTCATTTCTTTCTCACACTTTCACTTGACTCAAGTGTTGATGGATGCTCCATTTCTGTTCTGAGCATTCAGTCATCAAGTATCTCTCCTTAATGCTGCACTTGTAACAATCACTGTTAATGGAGCAGAGGACCCTCACTGTCTCGGACACGTCGTCCTCAGCACTGCACATTCCCTCTCTACATCCACTGGCTTCCTGTGCATCCTGATCCTGAACTTCTGAGCAAGTCAGCAGGAGCCAATCGACTGTGTCCGGAATAGGAACAAAGAGTAATGACTTGTTTTTAAAGAAGAAGTATTATGGACTCTGCCATGGTGTAAATGTAACTGCAATACCTAATACTTAAGGATTGCTCAAGTTAAACTGGCAAATGTTGCCCTGTCTTGGGTAATGCTGATGACTTTCTTTTCCCTTGTTTTATTGGTATTGCCAAGTAGAAAAAAATACTAACAGCCTTTCTCAGCAGAAAGTTGTTACCTGATGCAGCCAGCTGGAGGACTGTGAGCTTCCTCGGGGGAGCAGCACCATAGAATTAACTACAGAAAGCTTGAGGGGGAGCCTGAACTCCCAGATGCTATTCCAGTGGAGAAAGTCTTAGGTTTTAAAAAATAAAAACTGCATCAGAGCTTTGTCTGACTGGTTTGGTCATGCAGATCAGACCAATATATTTATAAACATCCTTGTAAATGAACTGTGTCCTTACATGTCTGTGTATTTTACGGTTGGTTGGTTTCACTTTAAGCACCTATGAGTAGGGTTAGATACTTGGGAACTGGCATCCACTGTGGAAATTATTCCATTGAGCAAAGAGCTCAATTGATTATCGACTGTAATCCTGTCTGTGGACAAAGGCAGTGCCAGTGCTGTGTGTGATTTAAAGACTTTGATTTCTCCCATTGACTGACAAATAAATATTACCCTGTGTAAAACCATCACCCTGCCCAGCTGGTGAATTGCTCTGTCTGTAACTGGGATAGGACACTTCTCTTTCCAAAGGGCCACCAAGAATCACCAAAAGGTCCAACGAAAGATCCAAAGGTCCAGGGGAGATCCAGAGCCTGCTGCATGTCAGAGGGATGGCCACAGAGCAAACAGAGCACAGCTCAAGGGCACAAAGGTACTCAGGAAGGGACCTGACCAAACCTCAGATGAGTGAGGGAGCTGCTGACCCAGTGGAGACAAATGAGAAGGAGGACACAAAGACTGCTCTGAGGAAAAAGGGTGACCTCCAGAGATGTCCTGACAAACCCAGAGGATTACAAAGTGTGCTCCAGAGATAGCAGTGAGCTAAGGTGACCCTTTAAAGCATCAGGATGAGAAAAGAAGAAAAAAAATAATTAAAAAACAACAGGGTATGTGACAAAAAAAACCCCTAAAAATAGCAATAGCCAGCTCAATAAAAGTCGACAACATAAAAAATGTTAAAAGCTAAAGGGTATAAAGCAGAGGAAGGAAAGAAAAAAGAGAACAGAGACAGAAAGGTAGATAGAAGTAGACATCGAAAAGCAACTAAAAATGAGAGTAGAGCAAATCTGTAGCAAAGCTTTGAGAAACCTCACAATGAAGGGTCAGACAGGCTGCAGAATTAAGTGGAACCTCACAGACTCCATAAACAACATTGTCCTTTCAATTCTATGCTAATAAGACACTTAGAAATATTCCACAATGGCAACTGTAGAATTATCTTGTCTGCTATCACTCATTTTTAAACAAGGTTCCTTTGGTTTCCATGCAAATGCTCTGACTGATGCCTTTTATTTAATTTTCATTTCATTTCATTTCACTTCATTTCATTTCTTTCATTTCATTTCATAGATTTCTCCATTAGTCACAGGCTATTTACATAATGTGATGGAATTGGCACGTGTGAAGCTATTCCCTGCAGAATTCACTTCACCCTCATACCTGGTGAGGAAAACCTGTGAATTCATGCAGATGTCAGGGTTGTAACAGCTCCATGAATTAGTTCTTCCAGCCAGGAATGGCTACTAGAGTCACAGGAAGCTCTGAAAGTTGGGGTTCTCTGTAAAGAGAATCTCCTGCCCCCCTTGCCAGCTCCATGTGTGGTTGGAGACTGCTGCAGTGCTAACTCGGTGGAGTCAGACCCGCGGGGAGGCACCGGTTGGGCAGAGATTTCCCAGGCACAGCTGCAGTGGGTGCTGCACAGCCTCACCTCCACGGCTCCCAGGGCACTCCCAGCACGTTCCAATCCCTCCTGTCCTCAACAAGGGCCAACAGATTTGTCTGCTAACAAGCTACAGAATGATTACTTTTGGGGCTACAATTATTTGGGTGGTATAGTTGTGTCAAGTGAGTCCGTGCATTAATTTCTACCTTGAAGCCATCTCAGGATTTGTCATCACTACAACTATGAAAACAAATCTGCGACTGTAGTCTGATCATATTCACACATTTTCTGAAGTAGTTGGCCAGTGGAAGATGTTTAATCCCCATCAGGTTATTGGGTTTGGGGGTGGGAGTGGTATTTGGGTTTTGTTTGCTTTTCAAATAAATGCAACCACTATTTTCTTACACATGAGAAGTAAACCTAGGCAAGAATCTTTGTGTGAATCGAAAATCAAAAGGAGATCCTAAAACTATTTCTCCAGATCTAATATCCAATTCTTCTGAAGTTTCCTTAACAAAACTATCTATCTGCCTCCTTTTTACATAACCACAGGAACCTAGCAGCAACTACAGCCTCGCAGTGCTTACCCATTCCCAGTGCCTCTTGGGCAGATCCCACTGCTAAAGGAGCTCTCTTCAGCTGCACGAATGAATGCCAAACAGCCTACATTTTGGGAAAGGGGCTAAACTCTGCAGTGAAAGGGAAGGAGCTGAATTTGACAGAGCAGAACAGAGCTGAGACAAGATCTCAATGGTGCTCAGACCTTGGGAGAGACTGAGGAAGATTCTGCAAGAAAATGGAGATAGATTTTACAAGTCTCAGAGTAGATTGTAACAGTATGCAAAACCAACAACAAATATGTTTCTCTCTCTCTCTCTCTGTGTGTGTGTGTGTTTAACTCAACACACTGGCAGCTCTCTGGGCTGCCAGAAAGAAGATTGTATTTGAGCATCATGTCTTCACAGGACACTTTTACAAAGAAAAAAAAAAAAAGACACAGGAACCATTTCATAATTTAACTTGCACAGGTGGAAGACCCACCTATAAACTGTGGCCATGCCCAGAGAATTACAAGAGACAGGCAGTCCTTGTACAAAGACAAAGCCATCAGGCAATCAGGCACCTGAGATGTCCGTGAGGGACTCCCAACCTCCTCCTGTAAGGCCTGGAGCTCTACCAGTGAGCAGCAGGGAGAGCCCAGGTCAGGGGATCAGGGGATTGCTCCAGCTCTGCTGCAGGAAGGGCCCTTCACACCCACACTGAGCGGCTCTAAGTTCATTGTCTCCTGAGGATATGCAAAGTAAAGGTCAGAGGGACCTCACCACACCCACAGGGTAAACCTCTGCGAGGCAAATTAGTCAGCAAGTAATCTCTTTCAAGATATCCAGGCCACTCTTTCATATTTGTAAAGAATATCTTTGCCAGTCAGCCTAGCAATGCTGTCAGCATGGCCCGATCCCCTATCCTGCACACATTTACATTTGAGCATTTAGGATGGCTGTAAGTGTCTCAGTGCTTCCAGCTCTTTATTCCCAGCCCTTTTTCTCCGTGTGAGCAGGTCGAGGTCTCACATTCTGCTGGGCCATCCACAACATCTGGGCACTGCAGAACCTCCTGCCAGCCCCCAGTGCTTGTCAGACAGAACCCCCAAAACCTAACACATATTGAGAGCATAACCATCTTTTGAAATGCTCTTTATTAACTAAATAAACCAACTATCAACTAAAGCCTGCTAAAACTTTGCGTGTGTTTAAGCATTCAAACAAAACCATTGACATACTGCACTGAGTCGTCAGCTGAAGGAAGTCCTGTGACCGGCTGGGAACAAGATTCCCAGCTTCTAATTAAAGATGAACTTGAAACTCCTTTAAAAATTGGCCACAGAATTAGTGTGGAATCCAAAAGCAAAATCTGAGTTGACGGAGAGGTCAGCAAACACAAGGAGATAATTACTGCTTGATGTTCCAGGAAACCCAAGCTCTGACACTAAATTTTAAAAAAAGCCTTTGATGAATGATAACAAAAACTTTCATTCTTCCCATCCCCATCATGCAAACAGACCAGACAGAGACATACTGAGGGCATTATGTAACAAAAACCCAACAATCACGGAAGTTCAAGTATCCTGTTAAACCTCACATCTCTATTCATTGACGTACACAAAAAACCAAATATTTCAAGGGAAAAGGATTTCTTTATTGTTAGCATCACTTACTTTGCTGTCTTATCAATTTGCAGAGTTGATTGGCTTTTGCTTTGAGCTCTTGCCTCTTTCTAAAGAAAAATACACAGTGTGTTAAGATTTTAGAAATACTCAAGCCATGTTAAAAGGCTGAGGTGAGTGTTAAAATACTTTCATTGTGTTTCTGCATGGAGAGGATCTGCAGCAGCTGTACAAAAAGCATCTGAGGATAGCAACAGCAAGTTATGAGCAAAACCAAATTACGAACAAAGAAAAACTATGAACAGCTAATTTAATCAAGGGTTACTGTACATCTGCTGACAAGAAATAATAGCTGCTTCTTGGTTTTTTGGAAAAGCTAAAAGAAGTCAGCTGCTAGTTTAATAATAAAGTAGAATTTTAAACTATGCAGAATGACTGAACTCTTGCGGATGTGAAGGGGCCTTGATATCATCTAATCTCACCCCCCCATGCTCAGTAAGATAAAGGATTTTCTCTGAAGTATAATCATGAATTTATCTAATTAAAACTTCACCAGAAAGCTGTTCCTGGGCGGGTGTCACTGAACCACCAGTGACCTCCCTGGGATGTTTGGTGCTGCTCCCCACTCTGAAGAATTATTTTTTTCTCTATTTCAGTTCATGTTGCTGACAGACTAGGAAGTCTCTCAGAAAACCCAAAATCTCCCAGGGGAGACCACTTCAGCTGCCAAGATCAAGGCAGTGGTGAGCAGACGTGGAGCTGCTGGTGGAGGAGGATGGGCCTGGTATGTCTGGGCAGATGTGCAAGCAAAAGAAAAAAAAAAGCATTTTTTCCTTGTTTTTCATGCAACTGACCAAAGCAGGGCTGAAATCAATAGAAATCAGTTTCCTGCCCATTTCATCTCTGGAATCCTGATGGATTTGGAAGTTAATAATTCAATACATGGTACAGATAGAGAAACAGACACCAGCAGAACCACCTTAGATGCCCAGAATCCAGAGATCCTGCAAATTACTGCCATCTGCATTTTATATTAAATATACCTAGAGGATGCCTGTCAAATTTGATCTTCATGAATATCTGTCAACCTTTTATACTGACTTCATTAGCTTTACCTTGAGAGCAATCGAGCTGGTCCCCGAGGCAGGCATTACTCACGTGCCACCTTTAACAATCAGATTAGCACCGTGTTTGCTCTAAAAGCTGAAGCCTCGTACTCAGCACTGAAATGAGATCTCCTGAGCACAGTCCACAGCCTGGCCCCAGCTCCAGCCCTGCCTTGGACTCCAGCTCCGTGCTCACCGTAGGGTGCTGCTGTACACCTGTGCAATTTTTTTCTAGCTTTCAACGCTATCGGAATTGTGATGGAAAGATTTGTAAATAAGGTTTTGATGCCAAGATGTCTGCTCAGCACACCATAAACCCTTTTTGCAGATAGTTGGATCATCATTGTGCTATGCAGCCATCACTGCACAGGTTCACACACCTTGTTCTTCCTTTACCCAATTTCTTAGACTTACTATTACCCACTTTGCTTTCTCTCCTGCTCTTCTTGCAAACCTGTGTGTCTGGATTTATATTTGCTTTGGCAAATTTGCTCTGACCAACCAGAGCAAACCAGATGGAAAGAAAGCTAACTTAAATTCTAGGCAATGAAAGGAGTCCTTGGCTCCTTGAACACCTCATTCTCCCACTCACCCGACACCCACCCTGAGCACAGGGTGCCAGTTCTGCAACACACACAGACCTGGCCAGCCCCGTGCCCACCACCCCATGCTCAGCACTCTGGGCACAGCTTCCACATAAAGTCAGGTGGAAAACCAGATTCTGAGAACTCCTTTTTATCAAAAGTTGCTCATATCCCAGTGTCAGCTTCAGGCAGCACTAAAAATACAATAACAGTTCACCTAAAAGCATTAATTTCTGGTTAAATTGATCTAAATAATTTTTGGTAGACCAAACACTCCTTTCAAATCAAATTATTATTGTATAAAACCCATATTTTTACCCTACTGTTCAGCGTATAGGTCAATCTCCTGTCTAGTTTTGACATCTCAGCAGCCATCCTCCTGCAAAAATGAACACTTTGCAGTCCTAGTCAAAAAGCCTTGAAAGGTTCCAGAATTCCCAGGGGCTGACAGAGGTACAATGGATTTCTCCTTCACACAGCAATGAACCTTCTTAAATGTCTCCAGCTGCAGCCAAGACAGAAATCTGGCTCACAGAAAATTGACTGCAGCGCACTGAGTACATTGAAAATGAGCAACTTTGGTGCCAGAGGTAGAAATGTGTTATTATCTGGGATGGTTACAGAGACAGGAAGGTTTCTCCCAGGATGGGTTTCCAAAATACATATGGGAAATGGATTACTCCTGTCTCAAAGGCCATCACCCATTTCTAGAGTTCTCCAGTGCTCAGCTTGCTCTACCTGGATTTTCAGATGCCCTTTCCCTCCTTCTCTCTACCACCCCCTTACTTACTGGGAAAGAGCAGAGATAACATTTCTCACAGGATTTAGCAAAAACATCTACATCATGCAAGGACCCAGCACCAGGATTTTACAACCTGTAATTCATTTAGGAAAAAAACCCTAAGAGAATGCAGGCCAGCTTCGTGCATGAGCTGCCCGAGCTCTCTGCTGAGTACCACATCATACTCACCATTCTGTGAGCAAAGTCAAAATTTCAATGAATTTTTCTCCTAGTGGCCTCAGTGTAAATATGAAGAGCCTGAATTTACGAAACAATCACATTTTTTCTTGGCTCAGTTTTGAAAAGAAGGAAGAAAAATAACCAAAAGTCTCTCCCCATCTCACTCTTTTATTGTATTGACATTTTGTTCTGTTTTCCCTGGAGCCTCAGTCACAAGGCTTGTGGAATTGCTTCAGTCCATGGTAATTACATGTCCACATCATAAACCCATTATGGCACAATTTGTCATTATTGGCATAGATTGTCATTATTGTCATTGTCTGCCATCCTTGTTTGGCCAAGGCAGCAGCTGTGGTGGTCACACCTGTACTAGGGGCTGGGTTGGGCAGCTTAGACAGCACAGCAAGAACCTGCACAAGGCATATCTTTAGCTGGGACACCAGTTCACTTTTTTTTTTTTTTTTTTTTAATAAGCAAATCAACAAAAATTTAAGACAAGTGGTCATTTTATCACCATATTTCCTGCTAGTCTTTTATGGGTACAAATTATTCTTGTGTTGCAGAAAATCAAGGCAGAATTATGCTTAGATTGTATCTAATTAATTTTTCGTACCAAGAACCTGCTTGTTGCCAGATGGATGATATGTGGCCATTTAGAAACCAGAAGGCACCAGTCAGAAAACAGACACAGCCCTCAGCTTTGTTCACTGAGTCCCTTTTTTTACCTACAGCCTGGCTAGACAAATTGTATGTGTACCTTTGAACAGGGAAGTAGTTTAAGAACAGCACAAATTTTTATGATTTTAGTGAGTCTCTCTATACTTCAGAATTATTCTTTCTCATCCAAAACTATCACTCTCCGGGGTAAAATACAGGAGGGACAGAGTTTTAACCTTAGAGTTATTTTTAGTATGTCATCATCATCTAGCCTGGGGCCCTTGAGAAAGGAGCACAGGGAAGCCAAGAGCCCGGGTCTGCTGTGGCTCCTTTTGTCACCTCCAAGGCTCAGTTTGCTGGCAAAGGAAGAGCATCCCCCCCATCCCCACCAGGGCAGTTGAGCAAGGGACAGAGAGCGCTGCCAAATCCAGCACGACCACAATCCAGTCCCAAATTTGTCAGTGCCTGTGCAGAGAGGAGCAAAGCCCCATCTCCCTCTCGCAGGTGAAACCTGGGCTTGCAGCAACAGGGCAAAGGCATTTCTGGCCTGTGTGTGCCAGCTACCCGCTGGCTAACATTTGACAGAATGTCACACAGAAAGGAAAACAGTGCTCCTTAATTATAGTCCTTCTGTTGTTCGACTCGGGGGTTTTATTAAAAGGGAAAAAGCATAGAGGTCAGCTAATCAGCTGCTCTTAAAAAAATGAAGGTCTGGAGATTGATTTTTCAAGTGATTAGTGGTGCAAACACACATTTTCAAACTCAAAATCTTTGCAATTTTATCCAACTCATGTTTTTTATTAACGAAGGAAGGATCAGGGAGGGACAGTTAACAGCCAACATCATCCTCAAATACTAATGGCTTTATTACCACAGCACACAGATTTAAAAACCTGCATTGCAGCTCTGTTCCCAAAACCTCAGGAGCTCCACAGGTGCAGCTTAATTAGAAGCAAAAGCTGCTGCTGTCCTTTGCACATGACAAGACATCACTTGCTGGACAAAACCCATCCCGGCTTGGCCTGAGCCATTCCCAAGCAGCATTTAGCACCGTTGCCCCTCTGCCTGAGCTAGAAGCTCTAATGACAGCAGCTGCCAGCAGCCTGTGGGCTGAAACAGGAATGGGAATGGCTCAGAGACAGATGATACAGCCTGAAAGCAGCTAACAAAGAGCATGGGGCACCAAGAGATCAGACAGCCTCTGAGCTGGCCGAGCCCCTTCCCATCCCTGCTGGTCCCCCCAGGTGTGCTCACTCACAGCTGACACTCACCAAATACTCCTCCAGGTAAACACCAGCCACAAAAAACTACAGTCTGCTGTGTAGATTCATAACTGGATTTAGTTTAACCCTCCAAAAAGGACTGCTTTAATAAAATCATCACTTCTCTACCACTTGTTGCCTTATTTTCTGAAGGTGGAAATCAGGCAGGGCTCACCAGTTCCTCTTGAGGAGAAGCCCACTGCCTAATGCAGGGGTCTCACAAAATCCCACTTGCCCAAAACTTCACTTCCTAGCCTGTGGCAGCAGAAGCAAGCCCTGGCCACAGCCATGGGACAGCCTTCTGGACCCCAAATGACACCAGACATTGGTGCCAACCAGGGATGTTCCTCCTCTCCCCTATGTAGCTTTAAAACCATCAAATATAAATGAATACTTACAGGACCTCGTGCTGACACAGGCTCAGAGACAATCTCACTGCAGTTCTCACAGGAGTTAATTTGTGCACTGTGGGCCCATGGTGTTATCAAGACATGAGAAGGAATGCATTACATAAATATATATTCATCACAGGGAAGAGAACAGCCAAGACCAGCTTTCAGTCTCGCTTCTGCACTTAGACATGCTTTGTAGATATTTTCCTTCAGCAAATGACTCAATCCATCACAATTAAAGTAACACAATATAATCTTTCCTTTCATTTAATTGCTCCCCTTCTGCCAAATATTCAAGTTCAAAATACATTCAAAGCAAAATTTAAAATAGGAAGATTATTTTCAGAATTAGTACAAATCTCCTAATGGGTTCAGAATTACATGCTGGGAGTCTTGCAATGCATTGGGTTTTGGTGCTTAATTTTAAATTCTTTCCAGGGTATGCCAGTATGAATCTGAGTTATTTCCCAGGGAATTCTAATGGACTTGGGTATTCAAATCCCTCAGAAGATCATATCTGCTCTCCCATGTGCTGCTGCAAACCCTCTCTTTCTCCCATGTGCCCAGGGCAGAGCTGCTGCTCGTGGATCTGGAATGATGCCCACAGCCCATGGGAGGACCAAGCCCTGCAGCCTCACAAGGCACCAGCCCACAGCATCTGCCTCTCAGATATTTACAGAGCTCAGGAGCAAGGCCATGGGGAGGGTCACAGATGAGGTCAGAATGAGAGATGCACAGAAGGACACCAAGGAGAAACTCAAGACAGTGTCCATGGCTTTGGAAAAACGCGCAGAGAGAGAAAAGGACCAGCCACAAAACGAGGCCACGTAGCCTCAACAACTCTGCTTGGACAGATTTGACATGACAGCTTGAAAGCTTTCACTAATAGTCCCATAAGCTTGCCCCAGGTAAAGCACGTGTACACATATGTTTGTTAGACAACAAACCAGAGCTGTGCTCAGAGCTTTGCCGCTCTCCTGAGCCTCATGGCAAGAGCAGAAGAGTGATTCAACATCACCACAATTAACAAATGCAATCCCTTCTGTCATTTCCTCCTGACTTCCATCTCCTGACCAGTCCTGTTTTCCACTCCTTTCCCTTGCTCTACCTGCTGAATTTCATGTCCAGGCTCTGCTATGGAGAACTGCCAGTGTTGAGGCTTCTTAGGCGAAGAACTGAGCACTTGTCAGACTGCTGGGCCAGCTGCAAACAGGGGCTGCAGCTCCTGGGCAGTGATATCGTGCACCCACACATGGTCCTGGCCAGGGGAACTGACAGAGCAGCTCATCCCAGCCTGCAGTTCCTCCAGGCTTCTGTCCAGCCCCTGAGGTGGCTGCTCTGTGCCCACCTGGGCAGCAAGGACCTGGTGGCAGCAGAAATCAAACCTTTTGTTTCTTTGTTCTGCTGCAAACCCTTCCAACCACTGCAGTGAGGCACCCATGAGGGGAAGGGGATTTCAGGTAAAACCACAGTCTCCAGCTGTCTATGAAGATGCTTAGATTTAAAGAAAAAAAAACAAAAAAACAAACCACACACACACACACACACACAAAACTCTGCTGGATTTTCCTCTGCTATGAGCTGGATTTCAGAGCTAAAATTCCCTGCTCTGTTTCAGCGGGTTGGTCCCAGCCGAGGCTGTGCTGGGGTACCCGAGCTTGGTGAGCAGCACAGGGTGCTGGTGCCATCTGCCGTTCTGGCAGCACAGGCACATCAGCAACAGCAGCACCCAAGATTAAGACTTGACCAATTCACGTCTGGCATAAATGAAAATCCTTCAGACGCCTGAGGGTCTCCTGTGGCAATTTAGGGATAAAGGAGGGTTTAGGCAAAATTTATTTACCTGGGAAATATCACAAGCAAATCCTTGTTGACATAGTCCTTGATGTTGCATGAAATTAGACACAATGCTGTTCTAGAAGCAAAGAATGGGATAGAAACAGAGATAGATGATTACTTTTAGGGTGAAATTACTTTTAGTTTTCACTTAGTTACTTTCAGCTCCTCAGCCAGGAGTACTCCTGTAGCTCAAAAATCCATCAGTCCCAAAGAGAAGAGAGCACCAAGCTGGTTTCCTAAAAAATTATCTCCTATTTAGGACAAACAAAACCATCTTTATATATAAAACCAGAGAGGAGCCCAGCCTGCTCTGATCCAGCTCCTCCACTGAAGGCATTGCAGAAGCTGACAATCCCCACCTGGAAAACTGCCTTTCCAAGATACCCAGTTTGCACCCAGACCTGATGCAGACAGCAGGTCTCAAGACATTGGCGTGACTTTCACAAGGGATATTATTTTGCTGGTCCAGATTCAGCTGTTTTGTATGAGAATCGTTTCCCCTGTCCTTACAGAGAGCTATTTATCCTGACAATTAGGCTATACCTTAAGCACTTAAGCCTGCTGTCTAGCCAGAAAACAGGCTTCCCCATAATTTCCAATTTGCTTCTTCCTGCACCTGCCAGTCCCTAAACGCTGACAAAAGGTGCTGCGCCACACGCAGAAGCCAGGAGGAATATTTCTGCCAGAGCACAAGCAATATAACTTTTAAATGCCCTTGCTTATGGTCGTGAAAACCTGCAAACTCGGGGGCCAGAGGTGCTTGTGTGTCCATCAAGAGAGCTGCAGCTGTCGGGATGGCATCCCGAGCACGCCGGGGAGCTCCTGCCAGGGCTAAAAGCAGCAAGCGCGGGCGGCGCCGGCCAAGGGCCAGCGACCCACGCTCTGCACGTGTGCTGGCCACCCTGCGAGGCAGCCCGGGGGAAAAACCTCTGCTTGGACACCTTTTCTCTGCCTCTCCTAAGCACCAAGGGGAAAACCCAGCTGTAGGAAGCACTGTCCTGATGGGAAATGGAATGAGAGATCGTGCTGGGTGCAATCCTGTCTGCGCTAGCTTAGGGAAAGGCCAGGATAAAAGATTCCTCTCTGGAAATATCTCAGCTGCAAAACCTCGACCTGTGTCCACAGGGGAAGCTCACATAGAACTCTGGCATGAGTTTTGCAGAGCTGTATCTTGATGCAGCCTGCAGAGGACCCAGCTGGGGGACACAGCAGTACAGACCCTATAGATATCAGGGCAAGTGTCCTACCCGGAGCTGGCAAGCACCCAACAATGTTCACCACGCCTCAGACTGCCTATAGACAAATCTGTATAGCCCAGAGTAGCACAGGTTTGAATTACAGTGGAGAATACATTAGATACATCAAAATACCTGAAATTAAACCCCAGGGAATGCTGCCAGAAAGCAGCACTAAGAGAGCTGTAAGAGCACCCAATAAAGTGAGTGCCTCGAGGCAGCATCCAGTAATGTCTTTATTGCAACACTCTGCAGGAACTTTCATCTGAGCCAAGCAAGTCTCCTCGCTAAAATATTGTTCCTGGGATTCAGCATGTGGAGAGCAAGCAGGCACCTCTGCTAAGTTGCTTTCAGAAGTTAATACTGACAGATGACTGAGGATATCTGCCAGCAATGCCATTTCTGTTATGTAGTAACAAAGTTCCAAATTGCTCATGCTCATCTGCAGTCCTTTTCCACCCCACTTGCTCAATCCCCTTGAAGTCTACAAATATGCACCAGCATAATTTAGAAGAGTATTTGGCTAATGTGGTCAGAGATAATCTGAGTTTACAAGATGCCCATGATAAGTACCTAGGCTAAAACTACTGATCTGTTTGGCTCACTGAGAACATCAGGTCTTAAATGGAGCAACAATGTCAGGAGAAAGGTCAAATGTGTCCCTGTTGCCCAAACACAGCCCTCACAGAAACCTGCACTGCTCCTCTGAAGGCAGAGGAGCCATACTAGCCCGAATTTGGGGTTGGAGCAGTGTACTTTTAAAAGATGAAGGCAGCCCAGCCAAGCCTCAGACTTGGTTCAGTTTAATCAGACTTGGCTGAGTCTACTGGTGAGTCCAGTTTCAGACAGGTTTGACTGAGTGTAACCAGCCAAACCTGGCAGAGTCTGGCAGAGTTTACCACCCACGTGGAGCCCCCAGAGTGGGAAGACAGGAGGGGAGGCCTGGGGAGACTCCCACTCACAACCCCTGCCCTGCCTTGGGACATCAGGCAGGCTGGGACATCCCCTGGCAATGACACCTCCGAGGGACTGCGCCCTCCCAGAGTCTCTCCTGTGCTCCCAAATGGTGATGTTCAGCTCTGCCATGTTCTCTGCTCTTGCTGAGGCTCTCCTGGAGGAGGAGCTGGCTGTCCCCAGCAATGGGGCCCCACCCTCACACAGGGTGCAGAGCTGTGCTGAGCCCTGCTCAGCATCCTCCCTTCCAGTAACCAGCCAGGCTGTGACTGCCCCAGGTGACCCTGGAAACTCTTTGGGAACCTGCTGGGACCTGCCAGCCTACCTGGAGCTTTTTTCTCCCAAAATCCAAAGCACTGCCAAGCTCCCTCCCTATTCCAAGCGCCCTTGTGACACCAGCTTATGCCCAGCTTCTTCACACAAGAGTGGAAAGATGGAAAGATGTGCTGGGTTTCCTCAGGAAGTGAGAAGTTTCTGCCTGAACTCTGAATACAACAGTCAGAATTAATTCAATTTTTACTGTCAAAACTACCCCAGACACCAACTTGCCCCTGAAGATACTCCACTTCTCTACAGGGCACATCCCTTCATCTCCACAAGAAGATTTTTGTAACCTGCACTCCTCATTCAGAAATCTCTCTGGGGGAAAAAAAAAACCCAAAAACTTAAAAAGTCCCTATTCGTCTGCCTCAGAAGTTGATGTATAAATTGAAATGCCACTTCTGAGGCCCTTGACAAAGCAATTCAGGAAAAAGGGCCCCAGCATTTGTGGCCTTTGCACCTGCTGCTTTTCCATCTTGGGAAGGGTTTAAGATGGCTGGAATAGCCAGTCTCTTCCCACCACCCCTGCATTCAAAAAGCTTCCACAGCTACTCTGGGAATTACACCCCCAAGAGGTGGATAACAGTTTAAATTCCTCAAGCTGGATTGTCTAGTGAGGGGATCCAAGTAAATGCCATTGATTTGTAGCAGAATTTCTTGCCCAGAAGAAGGGGAGAGCATCCCAACCCCATAGCCTGTGCTGGAGGGCAGGATTCATCCCATCCTTGAGCCAAAATGATCTCAGTACGATTTGCAGTGACACAAAAATTTAGCAGCAGCCATTAATAACAGTGCCAGGAGAGATGCTTTAGCCAAAAGTAATTTATACTTTTTACACAGCTCCTGGGACTCAGTATGAATAAAGCAGGAAGGCAACTGGAAAAATTTAAGAGCTTGTGCATGCGGGAAGGCAAACTGTAAGTCACGTTTTCAAACTGGGGAATCCCAGAAGAGGTAAGGAATTATCCAGTACCTCACACTTCTGGGCTGGGTTCTACAAAGCAGCTGGGCTATTTCCAGGGCCACAAAACCGATGAAGGCTGACCAAGCCAAGGCTGAACAGGAAAACTCCAGCGCAGCTCTCAGCCATGGAAGGGCACTGCTGGGGGGCAGACAAGAACCAGTTGGTTCATAGACACTTGCAGAACAACAGGCAGCTTAGTTTGGAGATCCTGCCCTTTGTGCATCCACACAAAGCAATTCCTCAAGGGTTTGGGAGCACAGGAGTCCCTGCTACACCTGCTGCAGTGACAGGGGCATGGACACAGCCCTCTACTTCAGAAATGCCCTCGCTGCTGCTCCCTCCCCACGACACCTCAGGGAGCAGTGCACCTTGTGTGGAATCGAGGAGGACAGTGGCACTGCGCCTCTGCCATCATCACGGCATCCCTTCAGCTCCCACAGACTTTACACGGCCAAGTCTGGAGGGTGGCTGCTCAAGCCAGCTAGACATATGCTGGCTCCACCAAGATATCTCTCTGCATTCCTCAGCATCTGGGAAGAAGCTCAGGTTTTCTTTCTATCCCAAGTGAATAGGAAATTCTTTACATTCCAGATCTGTATAAGAGAGTCCTGCTTCTAATGAAGTTTTTCTACACTTCTTTTTCAATGTAGAGAGCCACAATCGACCTGAGCTGGCATCTTTCCAGCACTCAGGGCTATTAGCATTTCAAATTATAAGCAATTACGGATCTGGCCACCGTTGTATCTCACAACACTGGACCTGTTTTGTTCCAGCTAATGGTCCCACTCTGCTGACTTTCAAACAGGCTGGAGGGAATAAATTGCTGCAGTTTATTCCCATACAGCTGACATTCCCGCCATGCCATCACTCACAAGCAGGGATCTGAACATTAGAAATGTAACCCACCACCCCAGACAGCCTCCAGACCTCAGAGGGGAGCTGCTGGAGAGGAAACTTTCCACTTCAAGACTCAGCACTGACGCAAATTGCTGGCAGCAAGAGCCCCAAAACCCAACTGATGGCTTATAGAGGTAAGTAATACTTTAATTTCTAGCATATTAACCATGTTCTCGGGATGTTTGAGGCTTTTCAGAGGTGGGGAATAGAGGCAAGGATATGATTTTCCTTTTCAGAGAGCAGTATTCCCCTTGCTGGCACACCAAACTCTGCTCTTATCTTTAGGCTCATCAAGGGTGGTCATTTGAGTATCCTGGCACACCAGGAGCTGCAAACCCAGCATCCTTGGCACAGTCCTGCTGCCTGCATGAGCATCTCTCATCCTTGCAGCCAGGAAGATTGTGCTTTCCAAAGCAGAGAGGGCTCCACTGCCAAGCAGGGCAGCCCAGCCCTACAGCAGGGCTACAAGGGCTGAAGCCATGATGAGCTCTGCCCCCCCCCGAACATCTCACTTCATTTGTGAGGTACTCTGTGAGCAACCAATCCACCAGTGCCTCATTTAATGTCCTGGATGAGAGAAGAGGAAACGGTCCCCACGACCCTGAGCTGTGGTGTGTGCTGGGCTGTGCAGCAGAGCACCCCTGGGCTCCAAAGCCTGCTCCTGACCATGGAGGGGAAAGAAAAGAGGCAGAGGTGCTACAGGGAAGAAAGGGGCCAGAAAATACAATACAACTTCTCAGTGAGTATCTTTTCACAGCACTGAGAACTCTGTTATGCAGGTGACCAGAACCACAGCAGGGGGATTTGGATTTAGTCTTTCACCCTGCTCCACCTTGCAGCAGCACAGGCTGCTCAGGCTCTCTGACAGCACATCATTTACAGCCACACAAGTTCACTGGCCACCAGAACACACTCCTGGCTATTCCTGTGCCACAGCCAAAGAGGAAGGACAGCCTGCCTGTGCCTCTGCAACTGGGCAGCAGCAGAGGGTGACCTCAGGGGATGGGCAGAGCTGGGCAGTGCCCTCCTCTCCTGGCCCAGCAGGGCAGGAGAGCCACAGCCCAGGCTCTAAGGCACAATTAACACCTGGCCCATCACCTCTAGGCTTAATCCAGAGGGTTGTGAGAATGGCCAAGTGTGGATGGGAGTGTGGAGCCTCCCAGCTCCAAACAGTGGAGGATCAAATATTTCCTCAGCAGATCAGGGAGTGAGGCAAACTTGAGGGCAGGCCCTGCCTCTGGAAAGGAGCCTAATTCCCTTTGTTGCCTGAGTATCTTCCTTTTCATGTTTTTCTTTTCAGTTGTGTTAATTAGTAGGTTTGGGGTATCCAAGAACTTTGTCCATAGCATGTTATGTCCTAGAGAAATTCCTCACTGCTGTTGCACAAGGCAGCAAGAGAACTGAGTGGTGTGTCTTCAGTGCCCGAGAGAGGAACTTTGTCCACTTCCCACAAACACTATTAACAAAAACTGTAACTCACCTCTACCTCTGCTGGTAATTGAACCTATAACATTTTAAACTTGTTTACTGACCAGATCTCTAAACAGAAGAAAACTTTTTATTTTTAGTAGGGAGGGCAGGCAGACACAAAGCCCTGGATCTCCTGTGCCTCTATTGCCATTTCCTAATTTCCAAAGGTTACAGAGAGCAGGGGACAGCCTCTCGATGGGTGCCAGGCCTGCAGCACAAGCTGGAGTTTAAAGCCAACCTGACATGGATGTTACCTGTGGCAACTTCCAATGCAGCTGGGTACACATTAAATAAGGCATTTTTGGTTTTGAGAGACTTTCCAATAATTAAGCAATATCAATTGCTTGTGAAACACTTGAGCTGAAGTTTGGCACATATTCTACCTCTTCCACTCTCTAGAAGACAGAAAATTAGAGTCCTTCTGTATTTTTAGGGCTTTTCTACCCAGGAAGTTTGTCTTAGCTGCCAAAAAGAAGGCAATCCAAGCATACATTGAAATCACTGCCTAGAAGTGCTCTGGGCAATTAACATGATGTCTAGGAAATCAGCTTTTCATTGTAGAACACCTTTCACAAGAGGGGAACACAGGGACTATGATCAGAAAACCTTTTCACCAGTTGCAAACAGAAACAGGTGAAATGTACCAGCAATGCAATGGATTACAGGGTGAGAGAAATAAATAAATCCTGCCTCACTTCACTAAAGAAATGGCATTAAAACCCAAGAGTTTAAGCACTGCATGTCTACAGCTGCAAATTTACAGCTCTGATTTATAATGAGTCAAGTGCAAGCTAAAATCAGGCCTGGCTTCCTAATGGCCTTAGGGTGGAAATGAACATATTTGCTTTAGCAATGCACTCGGGTTGCTGGACAGGCCCAGAGTTTTGTATGACACCAGCTGCTTCCATATCAAATGCTGCCCACGGAGTTAAAATTAGCCTGATCCTATTCCGGGGGGGTCTTGGCTGTGCATGGGCTCCTGGCTGTGAGCGGTCCCTGCCTGGCAGCAGCCAGGCACACCGAGTCTGTGGGAGCCCAAATGCCACAGCATCCATTGGAACCAACCTGTCCTCCTCCTTGGACACGGGGTGTGGCACATGGCAGTGTCCCAGGAGGTGTTTGGGAGAGCTTGCATAGCACAGTCTTGATGCCTGCTGGGCACAGACAATAACCATTAGAACTCATTTTTCATTCCAGAAACATCTGCGCAAGGTATTTAATTTTATGCAATGCTTTCTGCCAGCTCAGTTTTCTGTGAAATGGCTTGGGGTTTGTAAAGTTATTTCCCTATAAAATGCTGCCTTTGACTGCACAGTGACAGGTTAATTTAGGCAATTTGAACAATGATGGTTTGGGGAATTGGCACCTTTAACTGCTTCGTAGTCTACACGTTAGTTCCATACACAGGCTTCCAAGCTACAGTGCTTAGCAATATCCTGATTATTTACACTTTTTAAATGCATTATTTGTGCCCTGTGTAAAAGATTCCAGACAGGAATAATTTTCTTTACCAAATTTTACCGTGCAAGAGGTACATCCCTGCTTTGAGTTTTGTGGTGATGCTGCAGCACAAGCAACAGGCTGCTCTTCCTCACTTGGTTATATGGTGCATTCTGGCTCCCAGCAGCTTTGGATAATAACCACAAGCCCTGCTGCTGAATCAGAGCTCCCAGCATAGATTCAAATTCTCTTTTAAATGCTGAGACTGGCCCAACTTCTCTCGTCAAGAAAGCAGGGCTAGGACCTGAACCAGGTAGGACTGAGAACAAGTATTTAAGAGACCCCAGCTCTACCCCACTGCACAGTAGCCCTCCAGCCTCTGCAAGGTCCATGCAAAGGAAAATTATGGAAAATGCCTCCTCGTGTTGGCATCACTGCACTCCCTGCTCCCTCTCTGCCCTCACACCAGAGCACTAACAGCCTGCTCCAGCACCATTTGAAAGGTGCTTAGATTACTCTGCAGCTCAGGTGGCAGCAGAGGGAAGAGCTTTGCCCCAGCTTGGGCAGGAGCTGGCCAGAGACCCCATCGTTCAGATGCTCTCCTCCTCACTCCCAGGCTGCCCAGCCCGCAGCACTGGCCATGTGGCATGGAGGGAGCCAGGTTTATACACCTGTGATGCCCAGCAGTTTCTCCTGTGGTTCACATGCTCACCACAACCCCCCCAGCTCCTGGGGAACCCCAACACTGGTGTGTGCCCCTGGCCAGAACCTTGCACCAGCACCACGGGGACACGGGCACCACCTCTCAGCTGCCCAGACGGACAATTCTCTGACCAGTGAGCTAAAAACATCTCCTGGCATGTCAGGGAAGCCAGAGACGAGAGAGCTTTAAATAGCACTCCCCACAGCAATCAGACTCCGGGGGGATCCTGGGCTCCTGTTTAGCTGTGCTCACTCAGACCTCACCCTCTGGCTTTGCTGTGCTCGTGCGAGGGCTGGCACTGCCTGTCTCAGGTGGAGAGCTGTGCTGCTGGAGCTGAGCGAGGACAAGACCTTGGGGCCGGAATTCACAGAGGGCACAGATGGGAGGAGTTGGGCAACCGAAGGATTCCGTGCACAGCTCCCCTGCCTGGGGCATTGTCTGGAGGAGCTGCTATGGGGCACGGGTGTCACTGCCCTTCCCTGCAGCCTCCTGCATCGTGCAGCAGCAGCACGAGCAGCTCAGGAGCCTCGCAGGCACTGGGACAAGAGAGCTGACATTTCAGCAGGCTCAGGAGCTTCGGCTCATCTCTGGATCTGCCAGCTTTGATGATTTCAGGTTTAGATGGCAGAAGCATCAGACCACCAGGCAGTAACCACTTGAGGCACACCTGCATGACAGGAGATGACAGAAGCTACAGCAGGCACGTGCTGCTTTGCATAGCACTTTGGAGAAAAATGTTATGCAGGCTCTGCAAAAGCTGCCCCACATTTCTATTTGCATCTGAGTGCAGTGTAGCTACTGCTGTCACTCTAGAGACATCCCATTTGAATGTGTTCCCATCTGAGGATATACTTGCCTTTTATTTCCATGCAAATGAAATCAGCTAAGTATGATCATGATGTTTGAGGACAGAAAAGGCTCTTCCTCCATTTTTTAAATTACTGCTACAGCAAAGACATCCTGTGCTACAGGATGCTGTAGAAATTGCAATTCCTGCAGTTGGTCACAAAAATTCCTTTTTCCCTGAAGAAGGGACACATGTAACAGGTGTGGTCTGGGGCCAGTGGAGATCAGAACTCACTGCGTTCTGCGGAAAATGCAAACGTAAGGGTACAGCTAGGGCAGCAGAGTCATCCTTGGGGCTCTGGATAGCAAAGCCATGAGTCACAGTTACACGCACTGATCACACAATTCTCATCTCCTAAGCCTGCTGGAATGAGAGCCACCTCCTTGGAAGGTGTGCCCCACATGGAGTGTGGGGCTGGACAAGCTTCTCGCCCTCCTCTTTGGCCCTGTGAGGTTAATCCTCCCTCTGACGTGCAGCAGAGCCACCACTGGGCCATGGTGGGGAGGTCACCTCGCTCAGTGGCTGAACAGCACACTGCACATTTTCTACCTTAAATTAAAATAAAATTTTAAAAAAAAAAAAAGTATTATAGGTTCTTGAAGCAACATTCTTTGCATGGCACTGGATGGTCCATAGGATTCACATAAAGGACCCTCAACATCCACTAAACACAGCCTCTGGGATGTGCCTGTGCCATATAATGCCAAAGATGCAGCACAGGGCAGCAGGCAGGTGCCACAGGACATCCAGAGACTCCCCAAATGCTGTTCCCTGTATTCACACCTACACAACCTCTGCAGATCACAGCCATGGGCACCTGAGCCTTCATCCCAGGGCCTGCAGCCTTCACTGTCAGGCAGTCTGGGATCAAAATCCTTCTACATCTGTACAATGCTCTGGCATGCAAAGAAGTGGGGCAGGGTTGGGTTTTTTTTATAGGGAAGAAAGGAAGGAAATTAGCAGGATTTCTGTTTGACATGAATATACCTTAACGAGTATGGAACCTCATGACTTTAAGTGGAAGCTTAGCATCTCTTAAAATAAGCTCTAGGCATCTTTTAATGTCGGTGCTTAAAAGGGGATTTAGTCACTCGGTTCTAGGAACTCCAGTTTGACTCAAGTTTCCAATATCTGTCGGCAGTTCAGCTGTTATCCAAATAAGGGGAGAGAAAGCCAGGATTTTCCAGCCCTGAGAAACAGCTGTGCTCAGAAGAGGCATGTAATAGGAGGGATAAAGTTAATTCCTGCTCAGCCCTGGAGTGTGAGCCGCTCCCGGCCGCTGCAGGAAGGGCCCGTCCCTCCCAGCCCCCAGGAGCCTCTCGCTAGGCGGCCCCCGAGCCCCGCCAGGGACCCTGCTCTCCCCAGGGACCTTCCAGCAACCAAAAGGAGATTTGAAGGGACAGATATCTCTTCACACTGCGCTCGGAGTGGGACGCGTGCCTGCGAGCACAAGCGCCCTGAGTTTGTGCACACCTGCACCAACAGCCCACAGGCTCCACAGCCTCGTGAGCCACACGCTGGGTGTGTTTGTTCACCATCTCACCAGGGATGGGCCTTAAGTAGCTCCAAAATTAAGCTTTCTGCTGTGCTCTTTCCTATATTAAGGCTGCTGTTGCTCAAATGCCGTTCTGAGTGCTGATGCTCTTTGCTTTGCGTCACTCGCTCTGTGAAATGGACAAACCCAACTTAAAATTAGCAGTGACTTTGGAGCAGGAAACCCGGTACACTCATTCCATGCTGGTCTCCATGCTTGACAGTCTCTGCTAAGTGCTGAGGGAGCCTAGCCTTGAAAGCCAGCACACCTTTCTGCCCTTCCCAAACATATATGGAAATGTCCACAGGAGTGCCAGGCACAACTTTTGAGATGCAGATCTTCAGCCTGCTTCATGGGAGGCATTAAAAGCTGAATTCACAGAAAATGAGCCTCTGAAATTGTGCTCTTTGGTGCTACCGGTTCTGAAAAGGTGCCAAAAATAAAAAAGGTCTTTGAAACATTCTTACTTGCATTTCTACAATTTAGAAAGACTCTCAGCAAGCTCTGCATTCAACCAGGATTCTGCCGTTTCTGTGACCACCTTATCAATGGCTTCAATAAACCCTTGCAGCTATTTGATTATTTTGAGAATATCCCAACTCACACAAAATGGTGCCCCACTCCCCACCTGAAGAGCGGTGATTTTAAGAAATTGTTCCACAAATCACAACTGTCTCTGCAATCCAACTGATCTTCTTGGGATTCTTGGAGCGTAGGAAGAAAAGCAAATAAAATCACACTTTTCCACTTCCTACAGAAGTCTCATTATTCACACCCCAGGAACAACAGAGAAGCCACTTTCTAATCACACATTCATGCCACTAAGGAACTCACAGCTAGAGAGCTCACTACTGAAGGGGTGATGATTTCCCTGTTCAGCCATATGGCACAGAAGAAATACAGCTCCAGACAGAGCTTTCTGCAGCCCACTGCCATTGGGAGAGCCTCATTCCTTGCAGACCTACTCATATCCCCGTTAAGCCCTGCAGAGTAGTGCCACAAGATACTCAAGTGTCTAGCACACACTCCCAAAGCTTGAACACCTCTGTAAAAATGAGTAGCACCATCAGGTACGTGCAGATGGCTTGCAAAATGGATCATTTTCAAAGTGATTGAAAGTGAGTGTTATCCTGTGTATCTATTCAAGCCAGTTCTTGAAATAAAAGACAAGCTGGTACATTAAAGTGATGCTGCAGTCTAGCTCTGCCTCACTTCTAAGTGTAAATTTTTAAATGTACTCCCTTCCTCTACACACACTCTTTGCAATGCAGTGTATTCCAGATCCACCAGATGCTCGTCTTGTTCCTAAAACAGATTTAATGTGTTTTCCATGATCTAAACACCTGGCAAAAAGGCTCTGCGACGATTTAATACTTTCCTAGCCCCGTGTTAAATTTGTCCTAGTATTGCACATAGCATAATTCTGCAGCCATGTCAAATATTCAGGCAATGCCAGGATGCCGTCATTACGGTTTGTGTCAACAGCGTGATCTGTATGTACCTTGTAATCATTCTGGTGTTGGGTTGCAAAGGTCCTTGGGCTCTTCATTTGGCTGAATCTAATTCTGTCCACTTCACAAAGATCTAGAGTTACACTAAGTAAAGGTTGACATTTACATGAGACACTAGGACTGCTAGAATGACTCACCAAGGTAAAACCTTGGCTAGATATTCTTTCAAGGGTATAAATTGTAGGGTGATGGTTTTCACAGACTTGTAAAACCACAGAATGGTTTGGGCTGGAAAGGATTTTAAGGACCATCTCGTTCCAACTCCCTTGCCATGGGCAGGGACACCTTCCACTAAATTGGTTGTCCCAAGACTCATCCAGACTGGCCTTGAGCACTTCCAGGGATCTAACTTCTCTAGGCAGCCTGTGCCAGGGCCTCCCCACCCTCACAGGGAACAAGGTCTGCTAACCTGCTGTAGAAAACCTCTCTGCTTAGCAAAACAAACACAGACAGAGGGGCAGCTCACACACAGAGCTCCTCAGGATGCAGGGTCAGGATCTCAGAAGCCTGAGAACTGATAGTTAGAGAAGCCTGGAGCATCACTTATAAGGAAAAGGAGATGCATCAGAGAGAAAACAGATACCTCAGAGTGACCTTTCAGTGTTTTCTTGAAAGCTGAATGACCTCCTCTCATTTTTACTGCTGAGTTGGAGAGCCACACACACAAGACAGCTTTGGCCTCCAGAAGCCTACTATTCCAACCATGTGAAACCATTCAGTAGTAGCAGGGCTAGTCAACACTGAAGCCAATGCCCAAATGCTCTCAGGACATTTACTCTCCCAAATACACTCCACCCTTTAAAGCAGCACCAGCCATCATGTCCAGCAGGCTTGAAAGTCTCCTGGTTTACTCAAGATACCAAGCCCTAAGGTCATTAAATCTCAATCAAATCCAGGGAATTCAGACTAAAGCCATGGCTCTCCCAGTGCTGAAGCTCCTAAGCCTTTTATCTGTTTCCATGAACTCTCCTCTACCTAAATCTAGTATTAACAGTGAGAGCATCCAACACACTCGTGAGAAGCAAACTGTGAAATGGAAAGACCACACAAGAGGAGGTGAGAAAGGAGCGTCTAACGCGAACCACGTGTGTGAAGGATGAGTTTGTCTACAAACAGAGGTGCTGCCAGCAACGTGGATTTCAAGAACGGCTTCTGCTCTTTGGTAGATACCTACAGCAGCCAAGAACAAACAGAATTCCCAGTGATGGGGTCTTCACTCACTGAACTAACAGGGTTTGCTCTGATGAGAGGTTAACCCAGCCTTTCTCAAGCACTGGCAGCTGCAGCAGCCCACGGAGAGCCTGTATTAACTGTGGGAACACTGGCTGCCTGGTGTGTCACAGGGCATCAGGCCAGGCACACTTGCAACCCTGACAGCCACCATCCCTTGGCCATGGCCTGAGCCATGTCAGGAGGTCTTAGCAGCAATCATCGCATCGAGGAACTAATGCCATGCAACTGAGTAACTGTCTTGAGCACAAATTCATAAGCTGATGCTATTCCTGCTTAGTGCTAAAGTTCAGAGCCTCTTTCATCACGCTGGAAACTTGTCAGGAGCTGCTCTTATTCAGTTCAGTAGAGCAACCTCTCTCTAAGACCTTGCTCCTCACTCCAGATACGGTGTGTGCAACTCCTCCTGCAGCCCCTCACTGTGCTGTGGTCCTGAACCACAGATGGCCACGGTCCCCTCTGACCCCTGCACAGGCCAACCTCTGTGCCCTCTGCTCCTGTGCATGTCTTGTGTGAGTCCAGACTGGCCACAGACTTGGAAACAGAGTGGAACATGAAGAGTGATGGCTGTCCTGAGGATAATGAAGTCTTTTGTTGTGTAGAAAAAGAATGGGCAATGGTCCTCCGATGCTGTTATGTTAATGGGGTCTCAGGTGCACGGGACACTCTTATAAGCAGATATATCAGTCTAGGAGCCCCTTTCATAATCGGAACATGTGTGATTTTTCATTATGCTTTTTCTTTAGAGGTAAATTAGGAAAACCCCAAATCATCTAGTATTCCAGGTTCTGAAAACTGACTATACCAACTGTTACCTGATAGACTGGAAGGCAGCACTGCAACCAGCACCACAGGAATCTGTGGTGGAGTCCAGCCAGGGTTGGTTTGCAGTGGGAAACCAGGGTAACTCGAAAACATTGGCTTCCCAGGCCGTGCTCCCACATCCAAGGGTTTGGGATTATCCAGCAGCTCTTGCATCACAGCTCAGCCCTGTTGATGGCCTCATGATATAACCTTGGACAGGAGCCATCCTTGAACTGCTTGAGAGACATTTATAAATCAAGAGCAACAGCTCAGAATATGAAGGCCATGGGTGGTCCAAGTCCACGGGTAGCTGTGCCTGGGGCTTTCAGGGCTCAGTAACACACTGCAGGTGTGACTGAGACACACAGGGATATGTTCCTATTTTAACCAGGCAAATCCAGCTAGACTGCAAAATATCCATCATGGTAATTGGGTGTCACTGTTTTGGAGAGTGCTGGAAAGCAGAAGAGAACTGATCTCAAGTAAATTATTTGAACCAAAGAGCTGTGCAAAGCCTCTGAGTTATTCAGACACGTACATTGATTTTATTTAATAAAATGGGTTATTTGTAGCCTACCGATCTCTTCAAGGTAACTAAATCCCACTCTGCTGAGGCATCTGTCTCTCTACACCAGGTACCCATCTGAAACTCCACCAGGATGACTCCCAGACAGGGTGATAGCCAGCTAAAAGATCTCAGGTTTGCAGTTACTCTATGTAAGGCCTAACAAATGCTGTAAGTGCCAATGTGAGATTGACAAGGGCAAGACCTGAACCCTGAAGAACCACCCACGCTCTTCTGACTTAGAGCACTGTTGGGGTGACAGAAAACAACTGCAGCCCTAAAGAGAGTTAAGGTGCCCGACCATGACCTCTCACATCTGCTTCTTCACAGACAGCAAACACAAAGCAAAACTGCCACACAGGCAGTGGCTCAGGCAAGGAGCTCCCAGGGGAACACTACAGTGGCCTTAGCAACTGAGCATTCCACAGCAAACAGCAGCTCTGCAAACATCTGCCAATGCCTTCGGGGGCTGTCTGCATGGCCACAGGCTCAGGCACAGACAGGGCTTGGCTGCACGACATCAGCTACCACACAACGTGGAATTTAATGCCACAGGCACCAGGAGCAGGAGAGGGTGGAAGCTGCCCTAATGGATGGGGAATGCAAATCCCAGGGCCCGCTTGTGCTCCCCAGGATTGCATCACAGCAGAGAGCAGCAGGGAACCTCCACGGCTCCTGCAGCCAGCAGAACACCAGTTCAGGCATTTCCATGTCTTCTCCTGGCTGGCAAACCAGGCTCCATTCCTTGCCCACAGCTGTAGGCACACAGGCACTGGAGCACTGTCACCATGTGTCACACGTGCTGCTGTCCCTCACCAGGGCCACAGTTCTAAGGCTCACTGCAGAAGCAGAGTGTGTGAGAACAGCACTGCTGCTGTTCCTGCAGGGTGTTTGTCCAGGCTGGCCCTTGTCCTGGTGCGGGTGGCCCCAGGAGAAGCAGGGTTGGCATCCTGTGGTACACCAGCAAGAGCAATCCCTCCTGCTGTAGCAAAAGGGAAGCAAAGATGAAACCCATAAACCTTTAATTACCATGGTGAGCTATTAAGACCTCAATAACTACTTTTTCTGGGTCTATCCAATATCCTGCAGTCTTCATGCAGAGGAACGTAGAAGCTGGTTTAAGAGGTTCCACTTTTACTGAAGTAACAAGATTTTTTTTAGACTTTCCCATCCAATTATAGGAAAACCCCAGTTCCAGCATGAAGCCAAGTTTCATGTGTAACTTGGGTCTTTTATAGAGGTCTCTATCAATAATCTTGTTAAAACATCTCCATGTTCTAGCGGTGATCTGAGCCTACTGTCAAATATTCTATTTCCTCTGGCACCTCTGTGTGATCCCAACCAGCCTAGGCTCATTTCACAAAACAGTCATTGCTGTGTTGCAAGGAAAAGGAGATAGTTCTAAACACACACTGCTTTATGTTTGTCCCTCCAGGTTCTTAGGGAAAATCCAAAGGCTAAGCCTCCTTGCAAGTCTCAGCATCCTGTCGGGGCCAGAGGAATGCCACAGTAAGTGTAAATATTATTGGATCAAGTATACTCAGCCTCCTAAAGCCTCTGTCTCCATCCTGCCCTGTTTATTTTCCCACACACACTAGATAAATGCAGAGAGCCACCAGAATTGTTCTATCCATTTGTTCTACAGCCAGTTCTGTATCTCACAACCATTCAGTTCACCAGAGTTACAGCACTTTAATTCAGCCTTATCTATTGACACTTAAAGAACAGGTTACACATGTTTCAAACCATTATTTACAGCATTCTAGAAATACTTTGCAAGGATCAGCTCAGGCTCATCTTCAGCAAGTGTCAAAGAGGAAAGGGTCAGCATGAATATCGAGGTGTGGACCCTAAGCTCTGGAACAGGGCTTTCTGCCTTGGAACATTTCCTAGCCAGAATTGCCAAGAGGTGATGGAGCAGGTGACAGGACTGGAAATGCCCAAGGGGCTGCCACAGTTTAACTTCAAAGATTACTTCAAAATAGAGAGCTGGTTTAAAACACATATGTGGCCAAGAGCTGGGCAAGTCAGAACACCTAAAGACAGATTCACATCTTAACCCAGGCTGGGTGGGAAACAGACTAAGGTTGGTTTCTTTCAAAGACAAGGTTAAAAAAAAGGCCAGTGACACAACAAAGCAAACCCAAGCTCTTCAGTTGCACATTTATATGCAAGACACATGGTTCCAAAGCTAAAGGAGCCAGAGATGAGTGCACATCAACACTTCACCATGGAACAAGGACATACCTTGCGCTGCAAATATTTGATCATCTGATCAAAACTGCTTTTCTTGCTTAATCAGAGACCTTACTGTAACTTCTGCAACAGCTGAGCTGTAACAGAGGATGTCAGGGCAGAGTAGAAAAATCCTGCTCATTTCTCTGCGTTCAGCCTCAGAGTATGAACCATAAGCCAGGGAGTTCCAGGGCTGGGATCAGCTCAACCAGGTCAGGATCTCTGTACAGGGGGACAGCAGCACTGATCTTTACACAGAGGCTGCAAGATGTGATCAAGTAATTGGCTTAAAGCTCTGAGAAACATTTACTGGTTATGGGCTCCTCTTCCCACTAACTTGGTGTCCACAGGCCAGGGAGTGGTTTCAAGCACCTGAGTGGAGGAGACTCTCCATGGGGTATTTATTAGCCCAGAACATGAACAACAGATAAAACACTCTGAATCTTCTTCTCCTTCAAAGTAAAGCACCAGCAACACAGCCAGGTTTCTGCTGTGTAAAACATTCAATCTATAAAAAAACCTCTTTTTTTTTTTTTTGCCATCTAGATGCAGAGTCCCTCGCTGAGCCTGGCTGGGTCTGCCTATGGAACCACACCTGTGTTTACAAAGGTAAAGAGCACAGGTTGTCTGAACGACACAAGGCTGTCCTGCAGCTACCAGCATCAGATTTTGCATTTTCTTGTTCTATCGGAAGGTATTTCTAGGCTGGAACATTGGTTCATTTACAATTAAAAAAAGCTAGCATGCTTCGTTAGCGATGCTATCAAAAAAAATCTTAATTGGTAAATGATCCAGACAGACAGAATCACTTACAGGAATTAATCTCATTTATTTCCTGCAAAGGAGGCTGAAGTGCAAACCTCACATTGTACCCACCCTTATTAGGTTGCCTCCAGTGGAATAGATGTTTTTCCTGCATTTTTATCTTTATTTGAATGCACAAGCAAGGCTTTAATGAGCGCTGCTCTCCTGATGAAAAAAACTTCCACTCACAACCCGCTACAAATGCATTTAAAATTCAGACACAACTATTGTAAGCAAAATGAAAGTACAGGCGAGACCATCTTCCTCACTGAAGGGTGCATCATTTCCTAATAGACGCCGCAATGGGGAAATACTCAGATCAGGCATTTCACACAAATATTTTCTCCTCCAGGGTCTGCAAAACGTAAGAGCTGCCAAGGGTCAGTTGGTGGTATTTGAGTGCCGCATTCACTCCACGCCTGCCCTGCAGGTTCACTGGTACAGGGAATATGATCAGATCGTGGATTCTGCCGATTTCCGAATACTGAGGAAAAGTAGGTGCTGCTGCCCCTGTGTGATCACAGATATTTTAATGGGACGGGGTACGACAGGAATGAGAACTGCCATGAAAATCAGGGGATGGCGCATAGAAGCAGAGTTAAGTTTGCAGTATCAAATGACCCAAAGTCACAGGCTGCTGCACAGTCTGCACTTCCCCTGGCAGTGCATGGGTGGCTCAGGCACAGCAGGGGCAGATTCCAGGCTGTTAGTTATTAATGACAGCCCTACTGAGCCATGGAGTGTCACCATAGTCTGAGTTCATATCCCAGAACTAATGTTGAACTCGGGGGAAAAAAAAGCGGAACCTCACTGCAAACAATTTTTTATACTCCCAGGCATGAGGTCAGAGCTCCAGAGGGCCAAACCCACAGCAACCATCTCCAAAGCCAAAGTTGCTCTTTGTGCATGACCTCCCTGGAGAGTGTTTGCACCACCAGGTTCCCCAGCCACAGCTGGGCTTTCTCTGTGCAGATGCTGCTCCTTGTGATAGACAGAAAGGGAGATGGTTCCCTCAGAACCAGGGCGACAGCTGAGGTGGGAAGGGGAGTGAGGGCTCAAGGGTTTGGGGTTTTTTCTATTTTGACGTTATAATGACTTGAATTCTTTCTCTCTTTTCTTGAGCAGAGGCTTGTTCATCAGCAGTTCCTGGTAAGTACACTGTGCATTTTTGTTAGACCTCTCACTACACTCAGTATTTTTCACCTCATCCAAAATAAAGAATAATGTCCAATGGTACCCAGAACACAATAGTCAATCTGGCCAAGAGCTTTCAAGTTCTTAATTTTCTGCAAGCACCTGAAAGGCCCTGATTTTGTTCTACAACACTTGGGAGAAGGTATCAATCCTTTTACATTCAGCCAATGAAGAGTACTCTGTGCTAAGAGAAAGAATAGCAACCATTCTGACCTATAATCTTTTAAACTTGTTCAAGAAAAGACAGAAATTAACAAAAAAAACCAAAAAAAACCCCAAAAAAAACTAAAAACAAAAAACCCCCAACAAAACAGAAACCAACCAACCAAAGCCACCAAAACAAACATAAATAGACAAAACACCCATTAAAAAATGTGCTTTGTTTCATTAATGTCACAGTCTTCTTTAGTCTTGCTCCTTCTAAACCCCTTGACCTCCTACGCCCTCTACATCTTTTTTTTTGAACTTCATTAGTGCCAATCTCCATCACTAAGTAATAAGTCCTGTAAAGAGCAGTTCCTACAGGTTAACATTTGCTTCTTGTGGTACAACCTCATGACTGAATTTCTTATTTCAGAGGAAGTTTGCACCCTGGTTATTACAGAAGCTTTTCCAGAAGACTCTGGCATATTTAAATGTGTTGCTGAAAATGAATTTGGGTCTGCAGCATCCAGTGCACATCTCTCTGTTTCCCCAGGTAAGCACATGGATTTCTGTGTTGGGCAACTAAGCCCAAAAGAATTTTCTGCTGTTCAGCATCAGGCAGAATCACTGATATTTCCCAAGCAGAAGCCAGACCCAAACAGTTTTGTAGGCTCAAAAGAATAAAAATTCCCCAAAAATGCAGTCTGCTTGGGTCCCTCTCAAAGCTAGATGCAAGCTGTTCTGTGCTTTTGGTCCCTCATCTTCCCCGACAAGGTGAAGGTGTTGTTCCCTTTCTCAGAGGAGTCTCACCCCTGAGCTTCATCCCTCCAGGGATTCCTGCTTGGCCCAACACATTGGCTGTGTCTGTGCCTTGTTTATGGAATCACCTGACCTGTTTGGCTCGTGCTGGAAGCCATCTGCAACCAGAGCAGCACCTGGCACGTACCCACAGCTCGCTGGCCCTGGCCAGAAGTCAGGTTTGGCTCAGGCAGCTGGGCAGGTTTCAGTCTGTGCAGAGCAGAATGAGCCTCATCCACCTGCTCAGACATTCCAGTTTCCCACCCTGGTACTGCAGCACTGTACTGCTGGGCCACCTCTCCTTCCTACCTGACGAGGGGACAATTCTCCTTGCAGGAGCTAAGGAGCTGGAAGGCTTTGGAAGTGCTGCCCCCAGGCCAGCCGTGCAGGTCACCATGAAGAAACCCACCTTCCCCAGGAGCAGCCCAGCAGCAGCCAAGGACCATGGGGCAGCTGCTCTGCCATCCTACAGCCCCGAGAGCCCCGGGCTGGGCACTCGAGCAGCAGCCACAAGCTTTGGTCACAACTCCAAGAACCAAGCTGAAGATTTCCCTTATGAAAATTCACCTCGGGCTTCACCTCTGCGGTAAGACAGAGAGAAAATCACATCCCTGGGTTAGCTTTGTACAACACTTAAGGCATGAACTGTCCAGTGATCCCAGCTGCCCCTTACCCTGGCAGGGATCAGGCACATGCAGTAGCCTGAGCTCTTTGCAGGCTTGACAATGACAACGTGCAGCTCCAGCCTGGCAGGTCACAACACCGCTCCATTTGACCACGTGTGTGACCACCTAAAGCATCAGGGAAAAGTACCTGATGTCGTTTGCAGGAGTGCCTATTTGTGGGTAACTTAAAAGCATCACCCCAAATAATTGTCCTCTAGGAGACCTTTGGCTCCACGGCAGAACATGGGCCAGAGATCGCAGTACCTGGGAAATCTCAAGGTACAATTCTGTTGCCACCACCTTCCTTGATGGCCTTGGCCAAGTGGCATCACCTCATGTTTCTGTTTCCTCTTCTAAAAGAATAGGAATACAGCAATAAAACTCGAGATCCTGTAAGCTGGTGCAGACAGGACCTGCAAAGCACTCTGTGGAGTAATAAAGTATTCCATGGTAGAGCAAGCCTTGAGCCCATTTCCGTCCCAAATGCAGCTCTCAAGTCGCTGTACGCGTGCTGCATTATCAATTACCCGGGTTGATTGCTCCAGAGAAACAAAGCAGGTTGGAATGCATAGATTGGTGATGCCACCCACAATTCTGGAGGGTTTCTCAGGGGTTTATAGACATAATAATGACCCCAAATGGTGGCAGTTCAGCCATCCAAGCCCACCAGAGGATTTCCTCAGTCCTGTCAGTGACAGCTACGTGGAGGCAGACGTGTGCCTGCTGTCCCAGCTGCAGTGATCCTGTTACAGAGTGTGGAAACTGCCCCTGACAGAAAGCATTCCCTGGCTTAGAGATTATTTTTGGATCTACTCAGCCATTTTAACTAAACCAGTTATTTTAACAATTCTGAATACCCTCCTTCAAATTTTACCATGGGAGAGATGGTATTTCAATATAGATGTCCCCATGCAGCAGTTACTTTTTTTTGCTAAATCACTGAATAAAAATGGTTTTGCTTCAATAACCAGCATGCAGATCATGAAGAGGAAGCTCTCCGTTTGGCTTCAAGCCCTTCTATGAAACCTAGGCTCGCTCCAGGGAAATCAGCTGGGACCCCAAGCAGACCCTAGTGTGTAAAGGGATTTATCATGCCTCTAAAATCAGCTACGTAATTGCTTTTAAAAATGTAGGTTACATATATATATAAATGGAAAAAAAAGTATTAACTAGTCCAGACTTTGCACACATCTCAAAACACAGAGAGAAACTATTATATTTCTGGATATACCCATCTACGAGAATTTAAATACCTTTAAATCCCACAGACATACTGCCAGGTGCTTTGAAACATAATTGTGAATGTGACTCAGCATTGTAAATGTTGCTGTTACCTCAAACTCAGCAACCATGGCTAATGGCTGGCTGTAAAATAACTGTCTTGTTAGTCAGATTTAGCAACAGTTCCCTCATGTAGTGTGTGTGGTTGGAACTGTATTACCAAAGGGAAATACCAACAAAGGCGGTGATGACAGAACAAAGCCATTACTGGGAATAGCTATAAAATGAATTAAATCCTTGTACCCATATTCTCCCAATTATTGCCTAGCAACAGGTACTCTGCAAGAGCTAGAAAATGCAGTTCAACGAGACTGTCACTGCCAGCTATTCCTTTCTGAGCCCTTTACACCTGCAGCTCACAGTGTCCTCAGTAGCCTTGAAGAAGCAGAATAAAACCATTTTTGACTATTAACTTCATTAAAGAAACTCAGCCCAAGCAAAAGAAGAGGCTTCAGGCACTAATATACTGCCAGGTATTTTAGGTAGCTTTTAAGTATGTTCATTAATAAGCAACAGATCCTTAATTCTTTTTCTAGACTTTTTTTTTTTTTTTTTTTTTTTTTTTGATTTTTTTTTTTTTTTTTTTTTTTTTTTTTTTTTTTTTTTTTGCTAACCCAATCAGAAACAGCAGGGCACCATTCTTAGAGAGTAAACTGAAGCAGGACAGAAAAGTTGATTTCTGACACCTCGCAGTGCTGGTCACAGCACTATTAAGTTACTTGGCACAGCAGATGAAATTTATTCCTCTGCCTTCATCAGCTCAGCTTCCAGTTCTTTCACCTTTTTTCCTACCTTCTGGATGTCACGTTTTTCTGTTCCTTCTCTTTCACACAAGCTGTCCCGGTTGTGTCCCGTATTTTCAGTGTATAAAACTGTCCTTAAATTGATGCCTTGCAGCCAACTTTGGTGCTAAGTTGAGGTTGGTGGGCAGCCAGGGAGCCTGACCTTTACTGCACTCACAGCTTCCTGCAGGGCACTGCTCGCGATCCAGGCGCCCTTTTCTCAAATACTCGCTTCTCTCTGTGCAAACCACCCCTTTTTAATTATTTAACTTTTTTTTTTAACTTAAAAAAGCAACTTCTCCAACCACTAGGAACGAATTCCCTCCTTTAATCACTTTCACGCGAGGAATTGATATAAATTAGCACTCAATTAACACCTGCTCTGGAGTTTTAGTTCGCAAACGATGGGGCGATGTTTAAATACAAACACTAGAGGTGGATTAACCTCTGAAGATGGCTGTGCTGACAAACTCACGGGCACAGAGAGGGAGATGGGAGGCAGCTGAGTGCCCCCACGCAGCCCAGCTGTGGTGCTTTCGGGCTTGGGCTGTTTTTAAACAATAAAAAAGGGTTGCCTTCTTTTTTACTAAACAATAAAAGGGAGTTGCCAAAGTATAATTAAGATATTTCAAACACTATAATGTTAATTTAGGATGTAATTAGGCATTGAAGCTGGTGATTAAAGGGATACGAATCACCTAACCTGCCAGCAGGATCTGCTGCTGTTCTGGTGAAAACACCACAGCTGCATTTTTTATCCACGTCAAGAGCTGTAATAACAAACACAAACAGCAAAATATCAACATTTACCATATTTTTATCATATTCTTTCCACCGGGTTAGTTTAGTTCCTCAGTTTCTGACTGTTCAGACACATCCGAGCTCGGTACAGGGTCAGGGTCTGGGTCGCCCTGGGGCTGGGGGAGGTGGCCCTGGCCACGGAGGGAGGGCTCGCTGAGGGGATTTAAATCACGTTTAAATCTGCCTCCCGAGTACCTGTTGCCTTTAAGTGCCCAGCCTTAAAATCAGTACCAGAGCTTTTTTTGTCATACAAATACAGAGGCAATTAGCTACAAGGTAAATGAATTAAACAAGTAATTCAGAACCACAGAATGGTTTGGGCTGGAAAGGACCTTAAAGATGACCCTTCATTCTGTCATGGGCAGGAACACGTTTCACTAGACCAGGTTGCTCAGGGCCCCATCCAACGTGGCCTTGAACCCGTCGCAACTTCTCTGGGCAAGAATTTCCTTGAGAAAACAAAGCGGGATTTAGGGACTAATCGAGCAAATTGCAGCGGTCCTTGCTCGCTGCCTCCCGGTGCTACGGGCCGAACACCTTCCCTGTTCAAAGCTGGCGACCTCCTCGGCTCTGCCCCTTCTGCTGAGCCTGGGACGCGCCCGGGAGCGGCAGCGCTGAGCCGCGGACAGGGACAGGGACAGCCGGGAACGGCCGGGAAAGGGACAGGGACAGGGACAGAGCAGGGACAGAGCAGAGACAGGGACAGAGCAGGGACAGAGCAGAGACAGGGACAGAGCAGGGACAGAGCAGAGACAGGGACAGAGCAGGGACAGGGCGGGCCAGCCGGGAACGGCCGGGACAGGGCAGGGACAGGGACAGAGCAGGCACAGAGACACAGCAGGCACGGGGACAGAGCAGAGACACAGCAGGCACAGGGACAGGGCCGGGACAGAGGGGCAGCGGGCTGTCCGCTGGAAGCAGCAGTGTGTGTGGGGATGCGCTGCCCGCGGGCACCTGCCCAAGGGCCGGCCCCGGGCGGGCTGCGGAGACTCTTATTGTGACAGCGGCGGCGGCCGGGGACAGGCCGGGCCCGCCGTGTCACCGCTGGCAGCACATTAAAGGCTCCGGGCTCGTCCCGCCGCGCAGAGGGCGGCTATGACAGCCCGGGCCGGTGAATGACCGTCCCTTCCCAAAATACCGGCCACGGCCCAGGTGACAACTCCTAGGCTGTAGGTAAGGTTTTGCTGGGTTTTTTGGTTTTTGTTTTGGTTTTTTTTCCACGTCAGTTTTCACTCGGAAGCTGGTCAGGGAGGCGGCGTGAGGGGCGCTGGGAGTGCTGAGGTGAGCCCGCACCTGAGGGCGCGGCGGTGCCGGAGGGAAGGAAAACACGGTTTGTTCTCAGACAGGCAGCCTGTCCCTGCTACGGCTCACTGTTTTCGTCCTGTGAGGTCAAATGTCACTTTGGGATTTTTAAAATTTTTTTCTTCCCCCCCCCCCCCCCAAGTGCAGGTGGAACGGATTGAGGAAAACGCGGCTTGTCCCTCGCTGTGAGAAGTGACGCTGTGCATCAGAGCTCGGCTAAGGGCCGTGTTCTAGAAAACAAAATAAACGCTGGCCGCTGCCCACAGCCCGTGGTGCAGCGAATGCACAGATCCGTGCACAGCTCGTGATATAAAAATGGGATAAAGACACGACTTAATGAGATTTCTGCACCAGTGAATGAGGACGTAGTGTGGACATGCTCCAAAAATTGGAGCCAGCTTCAAATTGCAGGAGTACGACAAGGGAAAAATTAAGGAATTTTTACTATGAGGCCTCTGTTTACTTACAGCTCATTCACAACTAATATTGACGATTACCTTTAGGAAATTAAAGTTATGAGTCTTTAATATCAGGGCAATGTCTGCAGTTATCTCCCCCCATGGGAATTTATGACCTCACAGAGCCCTTCTCTGGGCTCTCCAACAAGAGCAATAAAATATACTGGGTATATATAGCAGTGAAACAGCTGATCTCAGTGGGACAAGATTACCATTTTTTCCAGCACATGTAGCTGTGGGGATTTATATTGTCTCTCTCTCTCTCTCTCTCTTCTTTTTTTTTATTAGCGCCTTTATATTTATTTTGGGGGATTATTTTTTTATCCTGGAGCTGAAGTCATTTGTCCATTTTAAAAAGATTGCCTAATGAAACTTTCCTGGGTTTTGACAAAGTTCACCCAAGTGCATCAAACACCTTCAAAATAAATGCAGGACTCAGAGCAGCTCAGCTTGCCCTGCCTATCTTGCAGTTCATGTCATTCTGGCAATGAGCAGCCTTAATAGCAAATCTTAGGAAATCACCTCAGAGACACACAGCCTTTGGCATTCTAATCCCAAATCTCAGCTGAATATTAGAAGCTCTGAATTCAAAACCCATCAGAGAAGAAACCAGGAGATTTGGTTTCAAAAGTTTAGTTTTAGACTTACAAGAAAGTGAAACATTCACGGTTCCCTATGGTACGAGGAATTTCTTGGCACAGATAGCTGGTTCTGGGGAATAGTACATTTAGCACTTTGACAGGGCATAAACCAGCAGGATCCAGGGATCTTTATTCAGGATGATACACGGGAAATTGCCTGGCTTAGCAGTAGTATCTGTGTTCATTAGTAGACTAAGGCAGGTGGTTAACCATTTGCTATTTCCTTTAGAATTTACTGGGCTCTGCCATGTAAGACAAGCACCGTGATGATTGCACCTGAGGCAGACAGACTGCGTGGCTTGTTATTGTAATCCAAAATGCTCATACGGTTGTGGGACAGTTCAAACAAATCCCAAATAACTTTAAGTTCAAGCTTTAATTTAGTTGAACTTTAACGTCATAGTATTTGGATTGCTAATGACTGATCAGAAGACAGTATTTTTGTGATTCAGCTTGTGACGTGCAATTTATGTTATCTGTATTGTCTTCCTTAAGGGAAAATCCACTCCAAGAAAGCCTCTATTCTGCAAGGCAAGGGTTCCATTCTATCCAGGAGCCCAGCCAAGAAAACTTTTGTGGCCTACCACCTAGCTTTTACCAGCCACCTACCCAAAGCAAATTACCACCAACAAAACCCCAGGACAGCCGTGAAACCTCTCCTATGAGTGTCCCTAATCTCCCGTCCGTTTCCTCTATGTGCCAACCAACCATGTTTAACTACGAGCGTCCAAAACACTTTATCCAGTCTAAGAATGTGTGCCAAGGGCAACAGCAGCCTCCAGGACCCGCAGCCTCTACAGAGCCAAGCAGAGAACTCAAGCAGTCCTCCATCCTCATACAGCCTCGTAACCCCAGCGGGCAGAAATTCTCCTCCTCGTCATCGCTGAGCTCTTCAATCACGCTCTCCTCGCCTTCCTGTAGCGCCCCTAAGGAATCCACATATCCCATCACGCCTGCATCTGCACAGTCTCCTGCTAGCTCCTCATCCGGGCAGAGGCTTCTCCCCATGCCTAACCAATCCCCCGCAGCCTTCCTGTGCTCGGTGCTCCCCTCGCAGCCCGACTATAACAGCCCAGCTCCTTCTCCCGTGGAACCTCAGTAAGTATACGCAGGCTTCTAACCCCTGACCCGTCCCCAGCGCCGGCCATCCCAAACCCCGGGCCCTGGCCAGGCACCGGGCTCCTGCTGGCTGCTGCTGTTCAAGGCAGAGCTCTGCCCCAGTGAGGGGGCTGAGGGCGAGCAAGCCCTTGTGTGGGAATGGAACCACACAGTGGGCGCGTCGCAGGCTGCTGTGGGGGTTTCCTGGAGCTGGCTTGAATTGTTTCGTTTGATTTGACAGGGATGTCTTCAGGTTATTTAGAACAGAAGACAGGCACCCATCTCAAATTAATTTATTCCCAAAAACGTGGCTTATGAACAGGGAGACGGAGGGAAGGCAGTAATATTCCCAACACATAAACAACTTAGAGAGTCCTAGAAAGTCTCAGCAATATTTTCAGGTTCCACATCATGATGTGGATCTAAACTCACCTACAATACCCCTTTTATTAATCATACGTGTAAAAGAAGCAGCTCCTTGAAAATCTTACCCTTTTAGACCAAAGACTAAATTCTTTCCTGAATATGTATTATATCATTTTGCCTTTGGGCTGCAATCCAAATATCTTCCAAGGTCAGTGAGATCTCAAAGGGAGCTGGGCCTTGCCTTCTCACCAACTTGTATTCCTGCCAATATCAGCTGGAGGTCCTGGGGAAAGTCAGGGTAGAATATGCACAAAGTGAGATATTGGAAAGTTGATAGGGGCAGGGGGTCCTGCTGACTTGGATATAAATCCAGGTTTAAGGGTCAGCTTGCATTCAGGAAATCAGAATATTTCTGTCTGTTTTCTGAATCACAGCAGTGAGGGAGGGGAAAGGTAAGATGGGGAGAGTTAACTGGGGAGCGTTTCCTGAGGTCCTGCGGGAGGGTGGGGGGTTTGGGACACGGCTGGAGGGACTGCTGGGGTTTGTGACTGTAGTGTGGGGTTGTTTGTTTCCGTAGCAAAGGGCTTGGGTGCCTCACTGTGCTTTTCATATAAGCTGCTCTTAAATGCAACACGTGGTGAGCTGAGGAATTATTTTCCCAATCATGTTACTAATGGGCAAACAGGGACACGAGATGTATTCATCTGTTGGGAAAATCACTAATGTTTTAAAGTTACAACTCGCATTAACTTATAAAAGTCCAAGCAGTGCTGGGAATATGCTGCAATTATAACCCCTCTAGGCAGCAGAACAAATTCCCAAGCAACAGGAGAAAGAGGGTTTGGAATAGAAGTAATTTCTGAATACAAGTGCAGCACAGGAGACGCACTGCAGGTCACAAACCAGGTTGGAGCCTGTCAGCACAGAGTGCTGTGACCTCCACCAACCCGTTCTGGTGGATGCTCCTCTTTTCCTGGCACCTTTCAGAACCAAATGTGGTGCCCAGCTACAGGAGCTGTGTGTGCTGTGGCTATGGATTCAGCCAGGCTCTGAGGGTATAGAGTGCTACACTGCAGGATGGAGGGATGCTGAGCAAGGGGTGTGGGAGGACACAGCACCTCGAGGCTTCTTCCCCTCAAGGTGTTGATACTCAGTTACCCAGCTCGGTCTGTTCACCTCCCAGGTGCTCTGTAAGTTCTTTTGAACCACAGTTTTTAGGAAACTGGCTCACATTGCCGTGTGCATTCTGTGAAGCTGTAGCAAATAAACCCAGCAGGCCTACAGGAATAACTTTGTTTTCTCTTCCTGCACGAGTAGTTACTCACAGCCCATGTACAACAAACAAGCCAGCATCAACTCTATGCAGAAGACATCAGACCAAGAAATTCGAGGAACAAAAGAGGCCCTCATTCAGGACTTGGAAAAGAAACTCCGATGCAAAGACAGCCTTCTCCAGAACGGCAACCAGGTAAGGGAATAAAGAACTCTCAGTAGTGCAAGCAGGGGTGCACAGACTGCTTCTATTACCCCAGAGGCTGGAGCCTCTGTACTGGGCTAAAAGCAGAAGGAAATGCAGGAGCTGCACTGCCCAAAGAGCTTTACTCAGAACCTCAACAGATCCCACGGGAGCAAAAGGCATTGATGACCAGAATATTCTTTCAATGTGAAACAAAAAGGAACATGTCTAGAGCTGGGGCACGAACTTGATCTCACTTCTGGATATCCTGTTGAACATCATGTCCACAGAAAATTAAAAATCCAAGAAGAATGCCTCAGTTCTCTAGACATGACTCCAAGCTGGTTTTCAACACTGGAGTTAATAAACATCTCAAAATCATTAGAACCTGAGAAAAAAATTGGAGTATTTGAAAATTCATTCTAGGGACTACCACCACATAGGGTAATTTTTTTCTTTTTATATGACCGCTACCAAATGGGGTAATTTTTTTCTTTTATATTAACAACAATAAACAAGAGAAATTATATGAGCTTTTATGATAAAGCCTGTCTCTATAAGAAGGACTCTCAGTCTCAGTAATTAGTTATTTATTCTGCAGAGTCACAATGGAATCCTCTTTACCAAGATACCAAAATCTGGGGGGAAAATTTTCTACTGCAGCAATCTAGAAGCTAGAGCAGGCAGGTTTCAATGTGGGAGCCTTTCTGCTGGCTGAAGGCAGACTGGTAAAAGCCCAGTGTTTAAAGTCTCCATCTTCTTTCCCCTGAAGTAGGAAGGAGTGTTTTCATGATCATCACTGAGAACAGGTTTGTGCCATATACGTAATTTAAAATACTGAACGGGCAAACAAATAGGTCAAACCTGACTGAATATGCCCCTAAACAGGAAGGTCCTATGTGCTGTAAGAAAGCTTGTCATAGCAAGTCAGCTTTTCTTCCCATAGGAAGCCAGGCTAAAAATAAGGCTTATGCAATCAGCACTGTGTCCTCCTCCCCTTGTCCTCCAACAGCGTCAGAGCCAACTGGCCAATCTCAGCCACACTTGATACACACGTAAGGACCTCAGGGATATTCAGCTCTCACAGGTTTTGCTAAAGGTCTTGTGTTCTCTTCTAAAGAAAAGTCCCACAAGGTTCCCCAACCTTTCCCCACCCAGCAGTAGACACACGTGCACCTGTACAGAGCAGAAATTCAGTCAGAGCTCGTCCTCGTGTCACAAAATCCAAACCCAAGTTGAACTCTGTGGGCAGCAAAGTGTCAGGTGTTCTGGTGCTCAGGGCAGTAGCATGCTTTTCTAGAGGAACCCAACTGTCAGAGCTTGAATTTAGCTCTGCTCATTTTTTTCCCTGTGCGCCACATCCAGATTGTAGGGACTTACTGCGTCATGCCTGAAACACGTCCTCGTCTCCTCCCCAGACAGCTCACAGCATTCCGACCCTGCAGGTGTGCTGACATAAACCTCCCAGGGCTTTCAGGGACAGCGGTGCTCCCCCTCGGGCTGTGCCTGCTTCTGGTGCGGCTCTGGCTTTTTTGGGAGCATCCCTCATGCCTCCAGCTCCACAGCTGAATGACTTGGGAAGTTTTCCCAGCCCTAGCAGAAAGGTACCCTGGGACTTACTCTGGCTTCTGAGGATGATGCCATCAGCTAGCCATAAATAATCCCAGCAGAGAAAGAGGAGGAGTGGAAGGCCACAGATGGCATTAGGGAGGCTTTGATGAACAGGCAGTTTAATCTTTTATGCATTTCAGTGCTGTATATATTGAGGCTGACTTCAGTTGGCATCACAGACTGCAAACCCTCTGGGCCAGACGTGGGGCTTCTGGTCAGTTCCTGCTTCCATTGAGAACATCCTGAGTTTGTGGCATATTAATGTGCTCTTAACGAGCTGATCTGAAATAGCGAATGGACTTCTGACTGGAATTCCTCCCCACTCTGCTTTCAGCGATTGACTTATGAAGAAAGGATGGCTCGCAGGCTGCTCGGACCAGTGAATGCTGCCTCTGTGCTGGACACACAGGGTGAAGACAGCATGCAGAATGCACAGGTAACTGGGCACCTGTCTCTAGAGCAAGGATTTCCCGTGGTTCCCGTGGCCTGCTGGTACCTGGATGGGGCAGCAGCGGGGTTTATTTGGTACCAGTGCAGGTGAAGGGACGGCTCTCAAAGGCAGAGCTCTCCATGGCAGGGGTTTGGTGTTTTCACAGGGTGATGGCAGAGGGGGAAACTTAGGCACCGTTCCCTTGCTGCGCCTGATCTGTAGGAATGACCTCTCCAGGGAGGAATTAGAGCAGCTGCTGCACAGCACAGTAGCCAGTGCCTGTGACGGGCAGGGAGCAGCACCAGGAGGGAGCCAGGTACCCACTCCCAACAGCCTGAGTTGCAGGCTGGGCCAGGACAACAAAATTTACACCTGTCACTGTTGGGAATTAGTGACATTGGCTTCAAGAGGTCACGGCCTTGGGCTGGGATTGGTTGGGTTTTAGTTCTTCCAGGAGGCTGCAACCATTAAGAGAATGCAAAAACAGTTGTTTCAGCAGCCCACGTGCTGATAGACAAGAATCTGTCACTACTGGCATTTTCCAAAGTGTTTTAGTCGGAGACTTGCATCATTTGTTGGTTATTCAGGCCAGTTAGAAGCTCTCTTTGGCACTTCTGTGCTCCGAGTTAGTGGAAATATCCGTGGTATGGCTGAGTACCTGTGCAGGAAAGAAAACTCCTCCTGCTGCAGAGAGCCAGGAGCAGGCACACACCTGCCAAAGTGCCCTCAGCAGCACTCCTGCATGGAACAGACACTTAAGATCACAGCACAGGAAGAATACGCAGTTTGAACTATTTCTGCACGGTAATCACCTGGCAAGAGCAGGAAAGAAGGGAAAATTACGAATGTCAGAAAGCAAGGGAAGCCTCATCTTCTGCAAAGAACAAGGAAATATTCAGTCAAAACAGGATGACTGACAGCTTTTCAGCATGTGTGAAATGCTGCCCTAAAAAAATGATCACTGGTAGCAGAGATTGGCTTATGTTTGGGACATCTTACTCCCATTTTTCAGTCTTGGTTTTAAATATTGTAGTCACTGATCCATTCAGCCTCCTGATTCCTCAGGAACTTAACTCAGTCAGTCCATGTAACAGGCCATTAGAATCATCAGCAATTTCATCACTACAGCACCATTTCACAGGACAAGTAATAACTGTACAGAACTTGTGTCAACGACCAGATACAGGCAATTGCCTTTGGACTCCACATTGAACTCAGCCCAGCAAAAGCCTCATTCATGTAATGTTTCCCCTGAACTTAAGACTGCTTGAAGTTTAAACCCAGGCTTAAATGTTCCACAGGACTGGGCTGCAGAGCACAGAACCCAGCACTGGAATGGCTCAATGCAAGCACTCCAGAAATTTCCATGCAGCGTTTGCTCTCTCTGACTCCATTGCTAAAACGAGTCGCTGGCACCAAACTCTGTCGCGTTTTCCAAACACCCAAGCTCCTAACAGGAATCAATCCTGGGTACTTTAGCAGATTTAGTCATGTGATTGCAGAGTTGTCAGCGAGCTTAGCTGGTGCTGTGATCTAGAAAGAAAAGTATTTTCCAGGTCAGCATGTGTCCATCGCTGCTGGTACCGTATTTAAGTGGGCACAATACAAGGCTCTTGCCAGCAATTCCACTTCTATTCCTGCTGTGGGGAAGGACACCCTGTACTCAGCTCTCAGTTTAGATATTGCCAGGAGTCCTACTCCTCTCTAACAAAGGTTATGGGCTGGCAGAAAACTTGGTGTGCCAGACAAAGCTGCTGCACCATCACCTGGGCAGCACCGAGTTCTGCCCTGGCAAAGCCTGTGGTGAACACAGAGGGTGTCAGGTCCTCATGCAAGTTCCTCTGCCTCCTGTCCCAATGACTTCTGAAGTAGATTAATTTTGGTTTTAAGCCGCAGTCAGGATATGAACTTAAAACTGCTTCTCATTCAGTCTACAGATAAATCTTTCTAAGTGAACTCACCTCTCCTCTTTCTCTTCCAAAGCACCAGAATGCAGAAAACGTCAGGCTGCAGGTTCCTACAACACATGTAAGGTAAAGCAAAAACTTGTGCTGTGCTATTCTTCAAGATCTTATTTCAAACATTTCTAGACAATGTTGGTTTAATCTCACTACTTATCACTTCTGTTAAAGTAGTAATTACTAAATTCACTCCCTTTCAACTAAAATGCTACCATCTGTGGATGGGTGATGATGCCTATGATCTTAATCCAGTGAATCCTAGGCATACCATTAGAGGTTTAAAAACTCCATGCACCTTGGGAGAATGTTCTTTGTATTCTAGAAGATCCATTTCTTGTTAAAGAAATAAAAATATTTAAATGAATATAAATTATCAAAATGAAACACAGCCAAATTTCTCCTGTCTATTCTTTTGGATATTAGGTCATAATGAAGGTTATGTTTCTGTGTTGACTTGAACAACTTGAGCAAGAGAAGTGGCTGATTAAGGTTATGATTTACAGCTGAAAAACCGACCAGAACTGCAGTGTTGGATTCCTAAAGGTGTTAAAGGACTCCAGCTGCAATCAGAGCTTTGATGTCCCTTGTGCTACAGTAGCTGTTACACAGTTAACTGTTCCTGTCCCCTTTTCAGGAGCCGACCATCCTCAAGAGGCGACGATCGTGGACATGACTCAATCCAGGAAAAGTTTTTTCAGCCACGTTTTACACAAGTGCCTGAAGATGTGGTGATTGAGGAGGGGAGGTTCTGCAGGCTTGACTTCAAAGTAATGCCAACCTCTCCCTTCCAATTCCAATTCCAATGCCAACCTCTCCCTTCCCATTCCATTCCCTCTTGGGGCGTGGGGCATGCAGAGAGGTCTCTGCAGTGTCTTTGCACTTTAATAAGACAGAGCACTACAAGCAGATGGTTCAGGGTCTTCCCAGGCCATGGAAACCAAGAAATAGGAGATGGCTAAATATTTCACCATTTTCCCTTGGAAAATGTAAGTGGAATTAGCTGCATAAGATTATGATTATAGCTAAATAGTGGTAAATACAGACCACTACAGAATCTCTAGATTCTGTCTCTAGACCTCCTTGGGTAGAATGAAATTATTGCCCTGCTGAAAAAAGGCTTTTTGGCAGGGAACCCAGTGCTTGCACAGGGGCTCCCCTGCTTCAGTGGACACATATCCAGGGAGGTCTGTGTAGGACTCAAGTCCCTTTAAGGAGTCTTCCCTGAGGTAACTGTACCCTTGCTGGAGCAGACAAGCAAGGAAATGCCCTAAATAGAAACAAAACTCAAGAATGGCCTAAAACTTCATGGCAGCTGTACCTGGGGTAAAAAAGGTGCTGCTCTCTCTCACAGACTTGGATTTTTCTAATGACTGCCAATCTCTTTGCTTCAGTAAACTCTGACCAGGCTTACACGAGGCCTTTAGCCCTCTTCCTCCAGGTTGCCTAAACTCCTGAATGCCCTGGAGAATTCAGGCATTATTTACAGCATTATTCAGACTTATTTACAGCCATTATCAGCTCTGGGTGCCAGCACTGTGGAGTGACAGCTGCGGGAACGAAAGGCTGAACCCACAGTGAGCATCTTGGGCCTGATCAAAGCCACCCACAAGAAGGGAACAGCAGGGAACAGCATCTACTGCCTTGTAGCTAAAGCTCCTCTTTCCACAGCATTCCATGAGCCTTTCTGTGCAATAGCACATTAAAATTCCAAACTAGGTAACACTGTTTCAGTTTTGCAGTAGAAACACGGTTTGATCTCCTATCAGTGCCAAATTCCCTGTAGTGCTGGAGGGATTTTATTGTCTTAGAGGTGTTTAACTCTTCACTGCTCTCCTCTCCCTCACAGGTTAGTGGGCTCCCGACTCCAGATGTGATGTGGTACCAGAATGGAAGGATGGTTCATCAGGATCAGTTCCATAAAATGATAGTGTCAGAAAAGGGCTTCCACTCGTTTATTTTTGAAGCAGTGAAATCAGCAGACGCAGGCACATACGAATGTGTGGCTGTCAACCGCGCAGGGGAAGCGTCTTTCACAGTGAAAGTGGAAGTGATTGGTAAGGCTGAGAGCACTGACAGCTCCCTGGCCATGCAGGGAAAGGGTCAACAATCTACTGCTTTCCTCCCTGTGTCTGGGACAGTAAAGGAATGAGGAGCAGAGGTAGCACTCCACATTTTCAGGATCAAACAATTAAAAAAAAAACCCACCTTACCTGTTCTGAGAATATTTTAATAACTACATCTGGGATGCTGTATTTCTTCAAGCCAGTTCTATCAGGATATTTAGATACAGTGAGATGCCCAGAATTAAATTCATGTTATTAATTTTCCAGGATTGATAACATATGTCAATTGACCCTCCTTCTAAAGAGGACTGCATTTGCTGCACCTTTATGCTCATGGGAACTGCCTGCAGGCTAAGGAGATGCAGTGAGGACCGTGTGTCCTCCAGAATTTAGCATCCTGAAGTCTTAAAAAACAAGCATGACATGAGCATTCCGCCCTTCCAGTAACTCCTCCTTATCTCTCCTCTTTAATTTAGCAAAAGAACATCACATGCCTCCAACTTTCATTTTCAAGCCACAGAGCAAAAAGGTTTTTGAAGGAGACACAGCCAGACTGGAATGCCAGATCTCTGCCATCCCAACACCTCGGATTTACTGGAAAAGAAACAACGAAATGGTACAATATAATACAGACCGAATAAGGTATCCTACTGATGAGCTGGCCATTGGTGTGCTAGAAAACAACAACCAGTATTTGCTAAATCAGATGTGCGTGGGCTGGTCCCTAAAAGCAGCAGGCCGGCAAGCTGGACCTGCCCCTCGTGTGTGATACAGGCCCGAGTGCTGGGAGCCTGGTTTTGGGGGCACAGAGGGAGAGAGCTGTGCCCAGGTGCTCCTCTGAGTGCCAGCAGCAGCAGAGGGCCCATGGAGCAGCACAGCTTTAGGGCTGAAACGAGCAATGTGGGGCTCCACGTTGATGCCACCGGCACGGTGCGGAGATGTGAATCACTGGTGGCTCTAACAAATGCAGCGTTTGTGTCTGAACAGTGTGCAGTGCCCTGCAGGAATTGTTCTGGGGCTTTCTCAGCTCCTCAGCATATAAACTGACTGTGCTTTCTGTCCTTCCCCCTCAGAGCACTTAGGCATTAACACCTTCCTTTTTCAGCTTGCTCCATGACAATACTGGGAGGATTTGCCTCCTGATCCATAATGCCAACAAGAAGGATGCTGGCTGGTACACCGTGTCTGCTGTCAACGGGGCAGGGGTGGCCACGTGCCACGCCAGGCTAGAGGTTGCAAGTAAGTCCCAGCTCCCAGTGCCACAGAAAGTACATCTTATATTCAGAACTGGCCCTCAAGAATAGTCTCATGAAGTTCAGACTGCTGGGAGGATTTATTTCCTAGACAAAAAGTAACTAACCTGGGAAAAACTCTTTTGTTTAGTACAGGACACTGTGGAGTGTCCTTTTGCACTTTTAAAGACAACAATTTCCCTGACACAAAGCAAGAGGGTGAATCTTAATCTCTGGTGTCTGAGACGTGGGTTTGTCTGCTAAATTCTTCCCAAGGGCTTGCTGGTTGATATTGCAGGCAGAAAGCAGTGGGGTTGCTCTACCCTGGGTCTCTCTGCACTGCAAAGGCACTGACAGAGGATTTTTCTCTCTCTTCCAGCACATGCAAATAAGCCACTTCCAGCCCCAAAGCAGTTACGGGTTCGACCAACTTTTAGCAAGTATTTGGCACTTAATGGAAGAGGACTGGATGTGAAACAAGCTTTCTCACCAGAGGGGGAGTTTCAGCGTTTGGCTGAGCAGTCTGGACTGTATGAAAGTGATGAACTTTAACTGGAAATGAAGAGGAAAACTCACACCTATAAGAGACAGTTGCAACATAGATGCAGTTAACTGGTGATTGCTCTAATTAGCAAAATACCTACTTACAGATTTTTACTTTGACTCTTGCACATTCAGCTGTTCCTGTTTTACCGTGTTAGATTTTATTTATATGGTTTGGTGACTGTAACCATTAACTGAGTATTGCATTTTAACTAGAAAGCCTAAGAAAGCTGGTTAATTCGTTTTCACAAGTGTGGGTGGGCTTAGTCCCACCTGTGCTTGGTTCCATGCTAAGGTAGCTTGGTTTGTACTGCTTCTCTAATATCACTCATGATAATATCAGAAGTCTGTACGGTCTGAATACTAAAAGCAAATAGATTAGAGTGTTTTTATGAGAATAAATTATAGGCAAATAAAATTTTAAATAACCAAAATCAGCTGTCACTCTTCCTTGCTTGATCTGTTAAAAGCAGCTTTTTCATGCCTGGCATCAGCTGCAGCTTGGGAAAGATGGATTCTTACCCTCCTAAGCTTTCCACTCGTCCCTCCCCTGTCTGTTCCCACTCTCATTTGTCATCTGACATATATAAAATATTTAGCATAAACCAAATGCCGACACCCTATTAACACTACACTGTGCCAGCGAGGCAACACCAATATTTCTTCTCCTTGCACGCTTGGCCCAAAAGCTGCCCTGGATGATATGAATCATTTGGGCTATCATGTTTTCCCTCCTTTAATCAAGGAGTGGTTGCAAGTTATCTTGATTTTATCTTGACTCTCAACAAGCTGGTGATTTGAGTCACCCGAGTGGTTTGTGTGCTGCTGTTCACAGACACCTTGTTCAAAACAGTATTAAATGCCATGGAATGTGATTTTGCTGAACTCCAAAAACCAGAACTAGAGACCTTTCAAGTGTACTTACTACAAGAAAATTTGTAGGGGTTGATTTAGCCTGAACTCCTCATCGAGGTGCACAATCAGCAAACCTCTAAAGCATCTTTCAGAACAGGAAAATACAAGGCCTCAGTTTCACCCTGCACTTCCATACCATTAAATAACCCCCCAAATCTGAACTGCATAACACTGACTATGAAATCCCCCAAAATCCTGCAGCTCTACCACCACGTGTCTCCTCCGGGCTGCCCAAGGGATGAACTGCACTGAGGTAACTCCCCTGTTGCACATTTGGGGATGGAGCTCTGAGTGCAATCCAGTACCCAGTTTGCCCACAGCCTCCACTGGAAGGTTGGCAGGTCTGCACCATTTCTCTGACAGATGTCTTTACACACAAGTCATGAATAACCAAGGTGACTCCCAGTCTTTACCAGCAATCAGCTGTGTACTCACTCCTTACTCCACACATCATCCACCCAGAAACGCCCCCGCAGTGGAAATGGCTCTCCATTCCCAGCAGCACGACTTAGTGACTACTGGAAATGGCAGAGCAAGGTTAGAAGCTGTTGTCACCCTCTAAACTCAGCCTGTGAGTGAGCCCTGCTTGCCCCTTCTCTCTGGTGATGATGATGCCGAGCAGATATTTCCCTGAGCAAAGCCACGTCCTCTCTGCCCAGAGCCCTCCTCTTCTGAGGATGACAGGAGCAGTTCTGGGAGCTGCTTTCTGCAGGGCAGGGCTTTCCTTGTAAATATGTTTTCATGTAAAAAAACAAGTGATAAGCTCCCAGCTTTTGTTCAGAGCAACCTTGCCTCCTGGTGCTCCTGAAAACCGTGTGCTAAATGTTGTGCTTTCAGCTCAAGAAAGGCAATGAACTCCTTCAAATGCATTTGGAGAACTTCTGGGCACAAACAATACTGATATTTCTGAATAATCAGCCTTGGAAAAAAACAGTTCAGCTAATTGCTACATCATATACTCAATACAAGGCTTGGTCTGAAAAAGTCTCCACTAAAAAGAGACCCCTGTTGGATAGACTCTGCTGGGGAAAATGCCCTGACAACACATTATCCCTCCCAAACGACAACTGCCATATTTACTACAAGAATTTGCTGTTGGGAGTAGCCCAGGCCCACCAGCTGAAAGGAGGCAACAGCAGATCTGTCTACCTGTAATTCCACACTTTTTTAGCATACTCACAGCAAATGTCATTGTTGAGTTGAGGACAGGTCTGACTTCAGTCTAAGGAATCAATCTAAGCAAGGAATCCTGCCTGAGCACAGAAATGTTTCTGAAAGCACCACAGTTCTGTGGCTGGTAACAGCCATGAGTGCAATTAGCTGAGCTTTTCTCTTGTTTACATTGAGATAAGCCATGGATTTGTTTTTGTGCCAACATTAAAGATGGGTATTGGCATGGGAAACCCATGGCAGAGAGACAGGAAGAACTGGAAAGAGCGAGCAGGAGTGTGTTCCTATCTCCTCTATCATCTCTGGGGAAATCAATTATAGGAGGCCTGAATTTAAATCACATATTTATAAATTGGTATCAGGCAAAAATACTCTGGAAATGCTCTGTTTCACACACTTCATTTAGCCCTGATTTAGCACAATGAGAGACCACATGAACACGTCTAAGTAACACTGAACTAAGTAAACCAGAGCTATTTAATTTAAGGAAATTAAATAAGGTTTTAAAGTAATAAACTGCCTGGCCCATGTTGGGTGAAATCCAGATTAATAAGCAATTGTTTTGTGAAGGTATTGAGCAACTAAGTAAAGGCACTGGGAATATGTTAAGGCTGTATACCTCGTGAACACTCCATGTAAAGAAAAGTGTTATTTCAAGGTCTGTCTTAAGTGGCCAGCTTTGCACACAGAAGAACATGAGAACTAACAAGGATTGCAAAATAAAAGTTAAGGCTTACGTCAGTTCAGGTTCCATAAGCTGAGCTGCTTTGTTTTCCCATTTCTGAGAGATGAAAATACACCTCAGCCCCCTCGTTATCCCCACGGAACCGGGGTCAACGGGCTGGTACAGCAGTGGAGGATATATCTTCACCTAATCAAACAGGAGAGTGTGGAGAAGTTGATGTTTCTCAGGCAGAACAGCTGGCTCTCCAGAGCAGCCAGAGCTGCATTCATCATACTTGTGTTTGTATTTCATAAACATAAATGTATATGCATTTCTCAAGATATAATGCTAACGTGAACCTCTTCTGGATAATCAGGTGAGCTCTTAACTTTACTATGTGTGAAATCCAAGTTACTGAGGCACGATGCTTCCATAAAGACACAAGGAAAGGCTGGGCACCTCAGGCATATGCTTTTCCCCAGGTAACAGCTGGCAAGTGAGTAATTAATTAAGAATTCAGAAATCCAGCTAAGTCAGGGGCAGACCCAGATCCATCCTTCCCACCTTTTGGTGTGTGGTCTGTACACTAGCTGCTGCTGGCTGTTGGAAAAGAATTCTTAGCCTTTTTCAAGGCCAAAGACTGTATTATTAGTCCTTGTTATTAGCAATATTAGACAATTAAGGCCTGAGGGATCCAAAGGGGTGTATTAATCACCAGCCCCCAGTTTTTCCCCTGCCACTGAGGCTGCTCTCAGCTCCCCACACACCTGCTATGTGAAGTCCATCAGATCACTCACGTGTCAGGATTAATTCCTGTGTCCTCGCCAAGTCTTGTGCTGCCTCTTCGTCATTGCTCCCATAATCCAGGGAGCTACAAAGACAGTAAAACTGAGAAAGAAATGCTTCAGAAGTGCCCAGAACTGGCTCGTTTGCTGCTGGGGGGATGAGTTACCCCTTGACTTCCACGTCTGTGCTTGCCAGCCCAGGCCAGCACTGGCTAAAGAGGCATTGAGGCAGAAGAGCCCCAGTCTGTGCCTGCTTGGATTGGGTCTAACCTGTCCTAGCCTGAAGGGGCTGCACAGAGCAGGGTCCAGCACACCAACTGTGTGGCTGCCGTGGCTCTGTGTCCTCCCTGTCTGTTTTAGCCTGCATCCTCGCAGAGCAGGGAAGGGCTGGAGCACGGCAGAGCTGACACAGCAAAGCTGGAATGTGTGTGGCGTGTGACACAGCACGAGCCCAGATCTGGCCCAGCACAAGCACAAAAGGTTTGGCCAGTGAAGCCTTGCATAGAGAGCTTATGACAAAACATCCAAAAAGATCAGGTTCTTCAAATCTAACCACGGGCCCTTGGAAGCCAATCCAGCCTTTCCTGTGCAAAATGAGAGCCTGGAGAGAGGGCAGGGAGCTGGGCTGGAGTGTCCCTGGCTTCTGCTTTCATTCAGAATCCATCCTTGCCCTTGCCTCCAACACCTAGGGCACGGCAGAAGGGGCCCTGCTGAAGGAAGAGCTGCTGGCTAATGCCCATGCCAATCCAGATTGCTGTTTCCTTGCAGCCTAGCTCTCTACAACAACACATTGCAAACATGCTGTCAACATCTTCCTTCCCCAGATGAAAATATTTGCTCATATTCCCTTTCTCTGCACTCAGGAATCGCAGTATTCCTAAGCACAGGATAAATGTTCACTTTTACCTGTTCATGGGTGAGCTGCAAAAGTGGAGCTCAAAGGGAAAATTCTATTTATAAGATTCCAGAAGAGTTTAAAGTTACCTCCCCCTCCTGAACATGGGTCACGCAAATCCCAAGCTCATCTAGAAAAAATCTTGCACGTGGGCAGCTGTCTCTGTTGAAGCAGCTGGGAACTCAGCACAGGCAAAGTTCAGCCCTTTCCTAGGACTAGTGTTAGCCAGCTGTGACCTGGAGAGATAGCCCGGCTGTGACAGAGGAAGGCAGTCACAGTTCTGTAGCCAAAAGCTATGAAAGAAGTGGCTACTTCCTAGCTGCAGAAAGAGGCGAAATGTTCATGATAGAACACCTAATGTAATTGTATTTTTATTTGTAAATACATCTACTGGCCTCTGGAGAGAGAGCGCAAACCTCTCCAAAATTAGGAACTACCTTTGTTCCTAAAACAGGTGCTCTGGGGCCAAAGCAATGGATGCAGTGCTAAGGAAAAGTCGGCTTTATTCTTTCCTATAATCTTAGAAACTGCTGGTTGTGTTTTGGAGGTTGAAGAATACAAAAGGAGTCACAGGTGTCTCCACTGTGACTTACAAAAGCTATTTCTCCACAGGATGCTATTATTTTTAACATCATAGGAATAGCAAAAGCTAAACCTATAAAAATACAGGAAAAATCACCAATGATGCCCATAAAGTCAAATAAAAGCTTGCTCAGGTCAGGTCATACACTGCAACGCTACAGCAGGGTGAGACCAGAGACTTTTAGCAATTGTATAAAGTTGTGAGCTGGACATTTGCCCAAAAATTAACCAGAAGCAGATGTATGGAAAACAAAGAAGTTTCACAGCAAACTATTGGGTCACAGGCTGCATCTATTGCAAGAAGAAGTATTACTGCAACTTTCCTTTGCTTTGCTAAAAGGTTTCCAGCAGTCTTTGTTTCAGTTCCAGAGCTGGGGTAAGTCTGTGTCTGTACACCATAATTTTATTTTTAAATCACTTCTACAAAAAGAAAGGGAAAAACCCCCAGGCTGGCTATAAACATTACTGCAGAACAGTCCCAGCCATGTCTCTCCACTCTGAAAAGAAATGTGTATTTCTATATCCTGTCTTTTTGGAAGGGCCAGAAGGAAAGTGTGCTTTCAGCCAGATGTGGAACATTTTTCCCCACAAAGCTGCTGTATCTCTTCCTGCAGGAGCGATTGTGGTACTGGTGTCCCAGGCAGCCACGCCAGCTTTGTTTTAAAACTTTTCTTCTTAAAGAAAGAAACAAAAATCCTTCTTGTGTTGAATTTGGAGTTATCAAAGTTACAGGAATGGAAGGAACTTCATCAAGGGTGTCCAAGCTCTGAGGACAGAGACTCGGAGCTCAGAGCGACATCTCCAGCAGGGTGTGGCCGTCTGCTCCTGCAGATGTTGCTCCCATCCCCGGGCAGCTGCAGTCCTTGCTGAAACCTCACTGAGCAGCAACCTGAGAGGCAGAAGAACTGCTCTAAGTCAGTGATTTTAAGATATTTTAAGTGTTTTTATACTGGCTGACAACAGCTGCCCTCAGGGAGGGATGGATTTAGCAGATCTTCAGGAAAGAGGGCACAGTAAAATATGAGCTCAGGTGGTCACAGACTGTTCACAGACTTTAATTAAAACCAACTACCCCCCCTTTTTTTTGTTTTTGATTTCTGGGCAAGAGGAGCAGGACTGTCCATAAACGTATAAACAACCACTGCTCCTGGGGTTTCTCAGAATGTTTGAGGTGCAGTTCTAAGAAGAACTGCCCAGCCCTGCTGGAGCTCTGGGCAGGCACCTCTACAAACACCTGAATGGCACCAACTCCTGCGCCCTGCTGCGGGCTGCTCGGAGCCTCAGCTCTGTGACCGAGGGAGCAGATCCCGAGCCCTGGCTCCGTTCATGCACCAGCTACCGAGACTAATGCTTCTCCCTCAACAGTTCCTATCGCGGGTATCTGCTACCTGCAGAGAAAAAAGAATAAATTTTAAGCTTTCAGGAAAACCCAAATCTCTTTTCCTGGGCTCAGGAGCTCACGGCTGTCGGCACCAGAGGGCGCTTCATCCTTGCAGCCGGAATTCCGGGATCATCCTTCTTATTGCCCAGTCCCTTTATTCCTGCAGCCCTGGGGACAAGTTCTGCGCAGAGCAGAAGCTGTGCACTCCCAGGCAGTCACCGCTGTCTGTTTCTCGCTAGGACTCAGCTGCAGGAGAAGGAAAACGAGTCCGGGCGCCACCCGGACAATCCCATCAGGAAAACCGGAGCCAGCACCGGGACGCAGCACCCGGTCCCTGTCCCAGGCAAGTTCTGCTGCTGCACATCTCGGCTCCTGCATGGCGCACAGCCCCTGAACCTCAGACAAATCCTACAAGTGGCTGTATTTTAAAGCCGATGCTGCATTGTCACGCTGTTACATGGGCTCCATTCTCGCCGGGTCTAATCCCAGTGTAGAGGAGCAGAGTCACAGAGAAGGGAGCAGAACCCCGAAGGGTCCCAGGAGGGATTTCCAGCCCAGTCAGGGACACACAGGACACACAGTAGCTCTGCCAGGGGTCACTGATGTTGCACTTTGGTCTCCTGGCCAACACAAGCCATCCGCTCTCTTCTAAAGGGACCCGTTTTAAAAACAAAACCCCCTCTTCCCTTCTGCTCCAAAGGGATCTTGTTGCCAGGCAGTAGCCCAGGACACTTGTCCCAGAACACTTAGGTCACTGACGATGTGTTTATCCTGATTACTCCACAGCCTGACAGCAGGAAAACAGGTGTGTGGCACCTTTGGCACCTCCAACCTTTCCTCCAGCTGGCAGCCCCTTCATACAGAGCCTCAGAACCTTTGGACACATCTCCTCTCCCAGAACTTCCCAAAAAGAGCCTTCAAGCACCCCTCAACCTCACCCCACTCCTGGGGCACAGGACACCCTGTCCACACCCTGGCTTTTCCCTGCAAGCCCTGTGCCCTGCAGTGATACAACAGCTCAGGCAAATCTGTTTGAAGAGGGAAAGCTTGGAAAACTCTAGACTTGCATTGTCTCAGAACTGGTTCTTCTGGAATGGATTTTCCTAATATAACCGAGCTTTTTGCACCCTCAAAAACACGCTTCTCCTCTATTTTGACTAATAGTGCTCAACACACTTATTTTCCTCATTATAATCTTAGTTCAATGCACATCAGTTCGCAGCAGTTCCCACTAAACCAGTCTTTGAGGGAATTTTGTTATTAACATCCTGATCTCAGCAAGCTTCATTGAATAAATAATGTAATTAAGGAAGACTGGGGGACTGTAAACAGAGCAGAAGGAACCTTGTTCATTCTTCAGGCCAACGCCCTGAGAATTTCTTCTCCCTGTTTTCAGAGGAAGGCCATGTGATCAGAGGGAAGGTTATTCTGCCCCAACACAAAGAACATGCCCAAAGCTGCCTTCCATCTCCCCTCCCTCACTTGCTCCCTCAACTTCCTGGCTTCTTGTTCCCACTTTTACCTGCAGTGCCACGCGTCCACAAGCACAGTCTTCACCTTCAGCTCTTCAGCCCCTGCCACACCTCAGGCTGAAGAGAGGTGGATCAGCACAGAACACAACACAAGAGTCAGCTTTAAAGAACCTTAATCACCTTTTGTGAACTCACGACAACATACTGTGAAATAAAGGCTGTTTGGTTCAGAGGAAAAGCCTCCTCTGGTGTGTACAGCAGCGTGCAAGAGCAGTAACTGCTGCAGTACTGACGGCAGGGCTGGAGATCCTCATGGATACAGTGACACAACCAGGGGGCATTCGGTGGCAGCAAGGAACTGTCCCGGGGGCACCGGCCCCACCTCACAACACGGAGCAGCAGAGGACTCAGCACTCCTGTCTAAGGATGGCAGTGGAGGAGAAGGCACAAAGAAACAAAGACACAAGGCAATAAAGGTTAAGGTACTTTTATTATAAAAGTCTATACAATGAGCACCAGACATAGCAATGCAATTACATCTGGTTTAGTTATATATATTCCATATCTATATATCCATATAGATATATAGGTTTTGCTTTTACCAAAGTAAAACTGTTATATCACAAAATGCCTAGTTCTACCATTTATTTATTGCTCAACAAGGATGGCACAAAACACACTCAGCATAACTGTTGCCATGCTTATCTACTATACTGAATAAACAGCCAAACACTGCATAACAAACACAAAGCAGCTGTTAATTCTGAATTGGAACCAGTCTGATCACTCACTCACTTATAAAAATATTGGAATCATATAGATTTAAGCATTATAAAGGAGGAATATATTATTTAAAACATTTAAATAGTGCATATTGACATTTTGCATGTGGTATATAAAACACAAACATTCATGTACAACACTATACAGTACACATTAGTTTCAATGTTTGGATACACCCGTGTCTGCAGACTGATAGAAAAGGAACTGAAGTGTACATTGCACAATGGAACTGAATAAAATTGGTAAATGGTCTCAAGACTATTCAACCTCATAATTCTCTAAGGTAGCCAGCACCGGGACGGTTAAAAGCAAAAAAAAAAAACCAAAAAAAACCAAAAAAAAAAAAAAAAAAACCCCCCCAAAAAAAAGAAAGAAAGGCATACCACCAGTGCTCAATAGTTTTAGTGCTTTTTTTTTTGTCTGAATTCCAAAATTACATGCCTACAAGCATAGTAAAACAAACCAAGAAGTATTCTACGGTACACAAGTGAAATCTGAGCACTAAAAATCCTATTTGCAACCTATTTCATATGCTTCAGGACAGAACAGCAAGTCTCTGAGGTTACGTGCGAGCCATTTCTTACATTGTGAGAAAGTTCATTTTTGGTCTTTCATAAAGCAGAGTGAATTGAATCGCTGCTATGTCGACATTAGCCAGTCATAAAAACATGCAGTGAGAGTAGGTGCATGCAAAAACGTGGCCACAACCAAACTGATACACCGGAATAAAAATAAAATTTAAAAAAAAAAAGAAAAAAGAAAAAAAAGAGAAAGCACCAGCTGAAATTAACATTTTGATTTTGCCAGATCAGAAACAGCTGCGGATGGCTGCTGCAGAGCAAAGCTAGTCCCTAAATCATCATTCAGCACAGCAGATGTGATACTCAAAACATTATTTAGATTCAACTCTGAAGCTAAATCATGCAAGGCCCATAAAACTGTTTTGCTTACATCGTAAGGATTAGATAATGTATTTTTATTCTCCAACTGTAAAACAAAACCGTGATAAACAGCAGTAATCTTTCCACTCCAATCCAACCGTTCTCCCTGCGGTGCGTGTTAACTACACTGATTTTAGCCCTTGACACCACACTCCTTCCAGGTACAGTGGGATTTTAACTGTCCTAAGCCAGCTCCTTGCTGTGGAGCCGCACAGCTCTGAGCGCCACCAGGTTTCCCAAACACCGAAGCGTTCCCCGTGCTCCAATCGTCCGAAAGCGGAGATGCCGTATCCAATTCAGCCCAAACACTACGGCACCACTGGCTGATAAACAGCAACCAAAAAAGGGATCAAATCAACAACAATGACATGAGTCCTGTAGGCAGCGTGTGATTGAACTGTTCCGTTCTCCAGGGTTTAAAAGCCACTAAGAAAAGGTCACTTTCTGGTTTGTCCACTGTCATCTTTATCAAGGAGGAAACATGACCGCTAATGAGCAAAATCCATAGATGTTAATTATTACTGTGTGTAGGTGCAATTTAGAATACCAAAAAATCAAAGTTGTTCCACAGCAGTCCTTTGAAAGGAATTACAGTCTGTTTAAGTGTTCCAGGAATTAAGAGCTGCACCCTTAATTTGCTGATTTTTTTTAGGCAAGAGGAGTAGTTCGGTGTAGCATTACAGTATTAATAATTCCTTCAACAATGCAAAAGGTTGGTAATAACAAAAGTCTCAAAAGTTCCTGAATGCTAAAGAAAAAAAACAAAAAAAAAAGCTATGATTGTTTTGGAACAGGATGGATGCATCTGGAATACAAAACCTCGATGGAAACTGTGTTTGCTAAAGTTGGATAGAGCAGTCTCAAACTCAGAAACCTTATTTGCTCTCTAGACAGAACCTACTTACCCTTCACACATGTCCTAGTGGCACCACAGTAAAGTGCACAAACTGGATTCTTTCAACAGTGCATGACACATGAACACAAGCACCCAATAAGTACAGGGGGAGTATATGAAAACAGCATGTTACTCAACAGGTTGGAGGAATATAATTTAAATCGATTTTGAAGAATCTTGTTTGCTGATAAGGACTTCTAACAGCCTCAGTTTGGCTTTGATTTTCTTGTACTCCCTGTACTCATCCAGCATTGGGACCCGATCTTCTTTCTGTACGTTCCTGTAAAAAGAAAAACATCAAAGTTTCAACTAAATCCTCCATCCTACAGCAAGCCAAACACAGAAGAAGCTACAGGAAGTTATTTTAGGGCAGAGGAAAACAGTATTGGCAGCTTGTTCAACAATAATAGGCATGACATTATATTTTAGCTTATTGTAGTTTAAACTGACACCACCTAAAAAAATGAATTGAAAACCCAGCAGCATTTATTCAGCACAACTACTGCAGCAATGGGTAATAATCGTTGCCCTAAGCTCTTCTGGGAATTTCGCTAAGAGGATATGAAGAGTTTCATTTCAGATCCTGTGTACACACTGCAGAAAAAGATAAATTTAAGTCAATCTACATTTTTTACCGTAAGTAGATTGACCCACAAATTGGCAGCAGAGCATTATTCTTACTGAACTGCATTAAACTATCTATTAATATGATTAACCTCATTATTTGCCACTGAAGTCAAAAGGAGTTTTGTCCCAAATTCAGTAAGGGCACGATGAAGCCACGTTACTGGAATTTGTGTGACCAGCGGCCCAGGAGTTCGTAGCTCAGGAGAGGGCACAGGCAAGTGAGAGCATTTGCCAGCCAAGAAAGTGACCTCTTAGAAGTGATGTTAGTTTTCATGACATGAGACATCTCAAAAATACAACGGGCAGCACTGCAATCCAATTCATAAAAAAACTAATTCAAATACGAAGTCTAAAAGAACTAAACAATGTGGAGAAGAGTAAAAATTATTAAAACCTTAAGCGGTAAAGCACATATCCACTGCTATCCAGAACTGGCCTACTGGAACAAGGGGCAAATTTCCCTATCTTATGTTACAGAACAGGGATAATATGGAGCTTTTTTAAATTTAAAAAAATCATACTTTTTAGTAGGTATTTTTACATGCTTTTTTTTAAAAAACAGAACTGTTAAAAAGACATGAAGTTATCTCCCTGAGGAAATTATTCATAGCGGATCAAAACAGATCAGATTCCAACTGACAACATTCAAAGTTAGAAAATATACTTGGCTACATAACGAGGCTGCAGCCCAGCATCTGGTTTTGTGCTTAACAAACCTTCCATTCTGCTGATAAAACTCCTCTTCAAATTCTCGTAATGTCTTACGTAGCTTCTTTTTCTCAGCTCTGGCTTTCCACAGTTGCTCCAATAATTCAGGCCTAAAAATTTCAAGTGAAAGAAAAATATGTTGGCCATACAATAGAATTTAAATTCCTCAGAAACAACTGAGCTAGCTGCACTAATAATTTATTTATCTGGCTCGTAAGGAACATGCTGTCAGTTTGAAAGTGAAATATTGAGAACAAACTAGCAGTTAATAAAGAGGTATAAATTTTCTGCTGTCTAACATAGCTCAAGTAAGGCTGAAGAAGGTTTAGAAGATATCAAATAATTCACTGAGTACAAAAAGATCTTAGTCAGACATGTCAGAGCAAAGAACACTCATTCAAATCCAAACATTTCCTGAGAAGTGCTGAACATGTCACTCCCTTGCATCCAACATCATAAGATTCAGTATCATGACTCTAACTACAATAATTACAACTACTACAATTAAATTATTCACTGAATTGTTCATACATAGAAGCAGCTCGGGTGCTGGAGAGCCTCAGGTCCCGGGTGAGTTTCTCTTGACCATCTTCAATATCAGACTCAGAGTTTTCAACTGGGCTTAGAATGGGCTGTGTTTGGGCAGCAGTTTTTAAGATCTCATTCAGGTCTGTAGACAAACCATCACTTTCCTCCTCTTCTTCCTAAAAGTGAACACAGAAATTCAAAACAAATATGATGCATTTCAGTTCCCTTTTACAAGTGCTGGGAAATCTTTTTTTAAATGCACTATACCTACCTTAATTTCTTCAAAAAAATGGGCAGTTTCACCTTCAATAATGGGCTGTAACATCTGCCCCCGCCTCTTGGTTGATGGTGATCCCTGAAAAAATGGAAAATGATTTCAAAATGTACAGTAAGATACCAAGTGCTGCTCAAAGTTAGAATTATGTTGAAGTCACCCAATATTCCTCTTTGAGATGAATATAAGACTGCAAACATACTTACAGAGTACAAATAAAATAACCACACAACCCAAAAAGCTCAGATATCCAAGGTATCCTTGCCACAGAAATGAATGTTGTAGCTTATAATTTATTTTTAAAAATTCATTTTCAGACTTAAAAGAAAATGCATTTGCCCTCTCCATGTTTTGTAGAAGATTCATAAAGTGCAACAACAGCTCTGAATTTTGTGCTTAGTCTTGTTCCTCCCACACCAAAGCACAGTTAGAGAGGCCAGAGCTCTTATCTCCTGCCAAACATCCACTGGGAATAATCCTGCCAGGTTCTTTTCCAGATCACTCTGAAGCCCCACAGTTGGAAGTGTGAAATCAGAGCTATCTGTTGCCACCTCAAGAGTCAAACCCCTTGGAACTCCAGCCTAAAGCAGGTGTCCCTGTGCTGTCCAGGTGCCTGCTGCACACCTGCCACAATGTCCTGCTCATCCCTTATCCCCAGACAGCAGAAGCAATTCCAACAGATGGTCTCTGCACAGGAAAAAGGTGAAACACAAAGGCCACGCAGACAATGACCTGTCAAAAACTTTAGTTCATGAAAGGTAAATAGCCTCCAGCTCCTCTGGACATTTCAGTGCGTGTCATCAGTGGACCACGATACAGTAAGAGGTATCTCATGGAAACAATTGTCATATAAACTTAAAAATCCATCCTTGAAGTATCTGGCACTGAATAGAGATTATTGAGAAGCTACCAGTGAACAACCCTTGGCAGTAAGAGAGAGCTCCTCATATCTCTTTTACGTTTTCAAAAGCCTTTAAAAAAGACTTTACAGGTGCTGTCTACAGCACAGATCAGGAATCATGTTACTGACATCTCCCCTGAATTTGAAGTCCTTCTGGTGGGCTACCACCCATCCCTTTATTCCACAGCCAAAACCCCCAGAATGACTATGGTACAGTCATAAAAGTACCCAGAATGTAAAACCCATCTCGGCTGAAGAGTCAGATTTCTGAGGGGAGATGGGCTAGAGCTCAATCAGCCAAGGGCACCACCAAAAAGCTGTGACCCACCAGCCACAGAGAGACAGATCAGTGCCTAAGAGCAACCTGTGTTTATGGAGTTCAGAAAGGGATCCTGATATAAAAGCCCTTAAACTTGACTGTGATGCAAATCATGTTTTTCCTTAAGAGGAGCCACCAAAAAAAAATGTACATGCGAGAAAGGCAGAACCTTGAACTGGCCCCTTTATCTCAATGTACTCCAGCTTAGAAGGGAGAGCAATGAACTGCCAGTGACAATGTAAACACCAGATTAAGTTCCTGCTGAGTTAGCCCAGCTACCTGTGTCTGGGAAGAACTGTCTGTATGCAAAGAGATTATCTCCCATCAGGTATGCAGTGCCTTCCTTCCAAAAGGGTCAGCAGCCAACATCCAAACAGGTATTTTGCAAGTCTGGGTCAGTATGCAAGGCTTGGATTATGGCTCACGCAGAACAAAACCAGCTGGCTGTCATTCCCCAGCTGTTTCACAGTTACTATAAACAAGGTTACATCAATTTCCTTGCACAGCATGAAAACTTTTCTTCCTCATCTCTTACAAGACCACAGAGAGAGGATAGAAAATTCAGAAGGAAATGAAGTGAAAACACAACGAAAAAGAGTGTTGTGCAGATGCTGCAGGTGCTGGTAACATGTCTCTCTCTGGGGAAGCATGAAGGAATGAAATGGTGCTGATGGCAATCCTGTCACTCAAGCCTCTGGTGACAGCAACCTGCACTGCAACTGGTGTTACTATTCTGGGGAGGACTAAAAGTACAGTATGTCCTGTGGATCCATACCTAGTACAGGCACTTAGGAACATCTTAGCCACAGCAAGTTTCACATGGCTCACTTACTTCCACAGAGAACCATTTAATTCCCAAGAGCCATCAAGGTCACAGACAGCTTGGAAGTGCTCTGCTCTCAGCAGTAAATCAATCAAATGCCTCAAGTACAATGACAGCAAGATCTTATAAATCCCATGAGAAAGATGTTTCACAGGACAGTGTTACTAGCTTTTCTCGAGGCAGCCTCAAAGTTCAACAGTGGGAAAATAAATAGAAATAGCTTTGTTTTACTCACAAGAATAGGAGTAATGCTTGCTCTAGTTAACATTTGTTTTACAAGTCTGTATCTGTCATAAAGTGGCTTCACAATATGTCTTTCTTCTCTAGTAACCTAGAGGCAGAGAAACCACAGAATTAATTATACCGGTCACTCAATCACAGACAAGCAAACACAAAGCCGTGTGCTTCTCCTGCCAGGTCACCAGCATTCCAACTAGGAATATAAAACTACCTAAAACTGTGTGTATGAAAGGGGGTATATGCAGATAAAAGGGAATAAGTGGGTCTTTTCCTGTTCTCTCTCACTTTAACAACTTGTACTTTTTAGGCAAGAGATTCAAACGCTTTCTAAAAATTAGGGGAGCTTCAGCACAGGCAAAATCTCTGTCTTTAAACATCCATGGAAAAGAGGCAAAAAAGGGACCAAGAACTGGGGGGAAAAGATGTGTGCCTGGCAATGACGATGGTTCTATAGAAATGAAAGGGAAAAAAAAAAAAGAAAAAGATGGAACTGTAGAGAAGGGGGGTGGAAACTCTCTTTTCATTTCTGTTTCTGTGAAATACAGAGCAACATTTCCATTCATTTCCCAGGAAATTCAATAATCTTGTTTATTTTTAAGACATCTCTTTGCCTCACAGACATATATAAGGCAACAAATGACACCCATGACTTTGCACACTCCAATAACCTGCTGATTTCTGAAAAGGGGCCTATTAATACATACTTTTTTCTTTTTTTAGAAGTCAATGCAGCAAGTTCCTCAGATGGCAACATGGAAGCCAATAGAGATACCTTTGTGTTTTGAGAAGGAAAAAGAAGAACACCCCCCCACCAGTATTAAATTCTGGTCTTACTACTGCTCAACAGTTACTGCTGTCTGTGCACACAATGACACAGGTTGAAACAAAGCCAAGCATTACCGGCCGTCCGTGCTGGCTTTCATAATACAGGAGGCTCTTCTGGAGAGATGTTTTCTCTTCTACCAAATGGTCCTTTGTCATTTTCTATCAAGAATAATTAGCATTTAATCAAACACAAGTCACTTTCACTCGCTATACAGATGCCTAAGCCAAACTTAGCTTAGTTAGCATCATACAACCCACCTTCCTCCATTTATAGCTGTTCAATATTGTCAGCACATACTTGTAAATATTTTAACAAGGAGCAAGGAAAATGTGGTCCGTGTTGATAATTTCCCCACTGGGTCTGAAATATGATGGCCTGGCAAAGGGCTGCTAGCCAGAGGCATCACCACGTCCATAAAGTGGTATATCTCATGTGTCTGACAGTGCTCTATTCCCCCCTTATTCTCTTAGAAAGAGCCTACCCATAACCTTTATGCTTACCTTTATATCTTCTGGTAAACATCTCTCAACTCGTTTTTCCTTTAATCTTTTCAAAATGAGTTCAAGTGTAGCCTCCTTGCTGGGCTTCTTCTCTTTCTGCACAACCCGCATTTCATCTTCATTTTCTTCATCCTCTTGGTCAAGAGAGGAACCAAAGCTTTTTGGAAGAGTGTTACTTCGTGGACGTGTTTGAGGTATGAATTCTCCCTCTGAACTCCTCTGCTTTGCATCTGAAATGGGGAAAATTGCTCAGTCCAAACGTTTAAAAGAAATAACACACTCAGTTTGTTTAACTGCAAATCCAGGACCATAGCAATTTGCATAGGGAAAGTTTCTCTCCCCTAAAGAATGAAAAGCATAAGAATAATTTGATTTTTTGAGAAGTGCAGAATGCAGAAGTGAAACACTTCTGTGTGCTGTGGAATTTAACTGATTGACTTAGCCATTTCTGTCTTGGAGATAATTTGTGTTGGTAGAGAACGAGAAACTGTAGCAATCTCTTACCTTTTATTTGCTTTCTCAATTTGGTAAGTTCAGTCATCCATTTTAAAACTTTTGGATTGGCTGCAATATCACTATAGGAGGGCTGAAAAAAAATACAAATAAACTACATATTAACACAAACACACTAAAGCTTGTTTATAAATACTTCTTTCAAGATCTGGTAGTATTTATGACGGTGAACGTGAACAGTTACAGGAATGTCACTCAGGATCAGATCAGATCTCAATGCCAACATAAGGACAACACTTGTGAAAATAAAACTGAAACAACTTCAGCAGCTGAACCAGCGAATAGTAAGACAATTCTGCTCTTCTACACACCTCATTTGAAATGCCCCCAGTCTCAGAGCAGAACTGTCACTCTGTCCTCCTTTGGCTCTGGCATTCTGGCCCATTTTCTAATATTGCTTCCTTTTGCAGACAGCAATATTCTCATTTGTGAACAGTTATTCAGTGAGAAACTGCAAGAGTCACTTAGCCCCCCCATGCACTCCTTTACCCTGAGTAAAGACAGAACTGCTAACGTACCTTACTGTTTTTCTCTTTTTCAAACTGTTCCTCAAATTGCTTTATTTTTTTCTGTAATTTCTTGACAAGCTGATAAGGTGTCTTGTCTTCCCTTTTGTCATCTTTTGAGCTAAAGGATGCTCTTCGTGTTCTGTTTTGTAAAAACATGTTTCAAATGTCATTTAGATAATTAAATGAGCGCCAACAACATGTATATTTAAGTAAGAGATGAATAATTTCTTTTTTTCACCAGTTCATAATCCATTAATCTCAAGTTTTCAGAGCTATTTACTCAAACTGCTTTGAGCTGCTGCCTTCAAGATGTGATGTCATTTTTGTCTCCCTAACATCAGTAATACCCACAGCAGGAAAACCTGCATTTGAAATTCAAGTGTAATGTATCATTAATTGCCAACTTTCTGATGCCTGAGCTGTTACCTAAGTTACTATAAACTCAGTTGTTCTTCAAGTACTGGGCAGAGAATAAAGCCTAGGCTGGAAAATACCACTGAACAATCCTTGGTAATTAAACAGCTTCACTCAACTCTCTCAGGCAAGTTAAGAGATACTTAAGCCAAAAAGTACCCACATAATTTGTGAGTCTTACTACTAACAATAAATTTCTTAAGTTTTACTAAGAGACTTCTGAAGTATGTGGTTTTGGCTTTATATCATCTTTCACACAGCTCCCTGACATTCGCTGCTCTTGCAAAGCACTTTTGTTTCAAGACTGACATGAGAATTTTCCAGAACACTTATTATACAAGGTGCCTGAAACATCCCTCAATGCAGCCTGTGACATCTATGTAGTTCAAGATACTAGCAACACTAATCTAATAATCTACTAGAGCAGATCCTTATTAGTTTTGGAGTGAGGAGAACAGCAATTATCATCAGCACTTTTCTGCAGGTCAGTCTTCTATGTAATTTTAACAGTACTTGTTAAATATCTTCTGTGGCTCATTGGAGAAAACTTGTACAAGGATCTTTTTGCATCAATAAATCTGTGAGACTGACAACAAGAAACTCTAAACTTGTTCCAATCTCCTGTTTCAGGTTCTCTCATTTTTATGAGATTATCTCTTCTCTAACAAGCATGAAAATTCTTCTCAGCTTCCCTTTCCCAGTAAAAGTAGCTGACAGTAGAGATCACAAGCTATTTACAATTTTGGAGAGTCACACTGGCCAGTTCATAGAAAAATACTGCAGCTTGTTTAGTGACAACTCTACTTCAATAAACGAGGTTTAAAAAAAACAAGAAAAAAAAAAAAAGCCAGAGCTTACATAAAACCACAGACCAGAGTCTAGCAAAGCCTGGTAAACAAAGGATATAAATACTTCTTCAAGCCCAGGAAGTGCCATTTGTCCGAAACCCTGACCAAATGCCAGGGAAAGCTCTGCCATCTCGGCCTATTTTTATCCTCTTTCCCTCAGCATCTGTCAGTGGCCACTTGGAGAGACACAATCCCACCCCAGCTGAACTTCTGCTCCGACTCACTGCAGCAGCTCCTGGGCAGGCAGAGCAGCCACATGGCCACGCAATGCCACGTTTGACCTTGGTCTTCAGTTCATCCAGATCATGAAAACCTATGGCAACATCAAACAGCTGGCTTTTCACCCTGGCAGTAACACTTCCTGACCAGCAGACTGCATTCAAATACACACCTAACAAAAGAAAGTGCTTTGGATGAAGAGTCTAACGTTTCTGGATCATGTAGGAAACGCTGGCTTTGCCCAAAATCCAAACTCCGATGTGACAATATGGGATGACAGTCCTCTTCCAATGGATGATTAGTCATCCTCCCAGCCTGTGGGGAAAGCTGAGCTTCTCCAGATTCACTGTCCTCCTGCCAAGACTTGAAAGCAGGAAAGGGATCTAGAAGATAAAAGAAAAAAAAAAGACACAAAATGGTACTTTTCTGTAAGCAGAACTATAAACAAGAGTTGAAACAAAAATGTGAACCCAATGCTTAGTCTTGTATGCTCTAAAGGATGTGGTGTCATACACAAAGTGAATAAAAACAGTGAAATACATCAGAAAGCTACAAATTCTGTCATATAACTGAAAGAAAAAGGTACTGAAATGAAGTATGCACACTAGGATCCCTTTTTCAAAGTGTATCTTGGGAGTATGCATTTCTGAGCAGTTCAACAGTGTAAAAGAGCTTTATTTATGTATCAGAAATATAAAATAAGAAGAACATGTTTATTGTCCATTGCAATAATTTTGCTGTGGAAATTAATTTTCATACTGTACACATGCACTTTGAAAGGTTGTCCTCTTGGTTTTAAAGAGGGTAAGTCTGACAGTACCTCTTTTAGGTACAATGCCCATTTGCTTATGTCTTTTTCAAGGAGTGTTTTTGGGTTTTGTGATAAAATCTATCTTGACACCACTGAGAAAAAGAGATTTCTTAATTTGTGGAGGGTGATTTTTTTAGGAGGGAGATTCCAAAACAATCAATTCTTTCAAATCCTTTGCCAACATCCCTTATAATTCTTTGACATGGTTTTCTTGCTGTCTAAAAAAAAGCTGACATAGCCTTTCAATCACATTAATTTAAAATCCCACCCCCCTTTTACTTCCAGAATTGCTTAATTTTTTTTCTAGTTCAAATCAGAAATTTGAAAACTGGGTTCAAAGTGTGCAGGACAACAATAAAACCCACAAAGTAATCTCGAAAAAAAAAATAACCCTTGTACCTGCTTTCCACTGCACATTTACTAAGTATGATTGGGAAATTTTTTTGTGGTTTTTCAGCTGTGATCTTGCCTGCTTGCACAGTACAAGATACAAGAGGGGGACCTTTTTGAATCAACAAAAAAACTGCAGATCAGAATATTCCCAAGATATAAGGGACAGCAGGTGAAGGGTTAGTTAGAAAGCAAACCATCAACTATCAAAAGGCAGATAACTGAACGTATGGCGAACCATACTTACCCTCCCCTTCTCTCTGCAGATGCATTGTTTTGAAATCAATGAGGGGGAAAGTGATAGGGCATGGCGCTAATAAAATGAAAAAGAATGGCAAAAATACTAAAGTGAACACACAGCACAGTCAGAACAAACTATACATAACATGTAAAGCAGGAAGATACAGTACCAGGGAAAAATATCCCATCTGTTTGGACCAGGCCCTGAGCACACTCAGCTTCCAAGCAATTCCCATGGCAGGTAAGGATGCTCAGTCCTCAGCCAATTGGAACTTTTTACTGGAAAGGTTTACAAAGAACTGCTAGAGGAATAGTAAAGGCTTATTGCAGTTTAATAAGAGACTCATGCATCCTCACATGAACAAAAGGGAAGCTCTAATGTTTTTGCTCAGAACTTGTAAATAACAGAGATGGTGGTGATTTCCAAAAAGCAGGGCAAATGCAGAAAAAAATACACAGAGATATAAATCAACCATTCTGCATTTTTGCCTTGGGCCAGCGGGCATCTGATGCTGAATTTCAAGAACTCTGTTGCATACAGGCCTTTGAGTTTTCTATCAGATTGGCTTTAACAACCCAGATCTTGTAACTGAATTTGGATTAGTACAGATTTCTTAACAAAGTCACTCTACTTCCATGGAATGCCACAAGGACTTGCAGTGCCTTGGAAGGCTGAGTTCCTAATAACCATCCTAAACAGGACTTAAGAATAGTCAACATTCAAATACTTCACAGTGAATTAAGACCTCTTGCAAAGAACATGATTTAATACCAAGAAGTTATCAACTTATAAACAGATATGCTGCTTTATTTTTAAAATAAGGATCATAAAGCTATTTGGGGAAGTAAACCCAAAATCAATTTCATGAGCAGAATTAAGGAAATAATGAAAATGGATGCCACAAACCTTCTGAGAATACATATTAAGTCGTCTTAACACAAATGGAGGATGCAACAAAATGCAATGTGCAAGTAAGCAATTAAACTAAATAAAACACTGAAAATACAAGCAATATTTTAATGGTTGTTGAGCTTTAGACTATTCTTAATTGGGGAACAAGAATAAAAATTTGGACTCAGTGTCTTTGGGTGCCTGCAATTTGATTTCTGTGTGCCATGACATACCCTGAATCTGCAGTTTGTTAGGGCTCAAGAGCACCAACCAGCAAATATTGTACAACATGAACGACGCCAATCACGAGTCCCAAACCTCCTCATTTGCAAAAGGGTTAAAAGGGAAGTGTGGACTCATGAAGGCAATTAATTTGCAAGACAGTCAACAGCAGTGACAAGCTAACAATCAGTTCTCACCACTTGAGCTTGAGGACAAAGCTGTGTGTGCTGACATGTGACAGCTCTAAGCTGCACTGTTCCAGAACATGAATTCCAGCTTGACCTCCCTCGTTTTTGCATTTCCAGCACTGCAACCACAAGTGCACTGATTCCTTGGCACCAGTGTCTTGCTAGGGCTTCACTGTGACACTTAAAGGCATCTCAAGGAACAGCTGTCACTGGGAGAGCCTGCTGAAAGTTAAAACCCTGTCCCTGCAGTTTACCTGCACTACATCTCTCAAGTTGTACTGCAAGTTTTCCCAACCAGAAACAAGTGTGGTTTAGCAGCTTTAGAATACTTTCATTTTTTAAGGTGTGATGACTCCAAATACCAACACCAGGAAGAGAAAACACGATATAAGGAAGATATAAAAAGTATTTTGAAAAGAAGGTATTGACAAGAGTGTTTTGCTCTGGTTACAAAGGGCTTTTGGTTGTTTTAAGTAAAACAAAACTCTTAACAGTTACTACCAGACATTTGAGCAATAAAATTCAGTCAAGTCACAAGCTCACGGGATTGCTAAGCCTGGAAGGCAGTGAAGAATAAGGTACAAACATAGGGAATCCTGTCTGAGAAAAAACTGTTACAAGTATTTTTCTTCTCTTAAAATGCAAACTGTGGAAGGAGAGGAGGCACAGAAGAATATCCATCTGCAACTTCAGCCTTTATTTGAAAATGTAGAGCAGCTTCAAGTTGTCCAATGACATGGAAACCAAAACAATTGACAGATTTTTCAGAAAAATTGAAGTATGAACTACTGTGTTTGGCAGGTTAGGGATTTTAAGTCAAATTCAGCTAATTCAGTAGTTTACATTTAATAAAACAAAGACAAATAAGACATATGAGAATTTTAACTAAATGACATTATTAGACAAAGTGTTTTTAAAGACTTGGATGAGAGACTCAGGGTCATGAAACTTTAAAAATAATAAAAAATAAAACCAAAAAAAAGTGCCATCTAGAAAGAAACTTGGACTTTTTTGCTTTCCTTCTTAAGTTTTTCCTTATATTTTTAAAGGTCCTTAATTAAGTTGCAGATGGTTCTGAAGAAAGATGAGATCTACATCATGACTCGGTTGATCTTACCACGTGTACAGGAACATGTTGTTGTCTGCTGCTTCTACTTTGAAAATTGTTTTATTTATCACTCCTCCCTAGCCATACTGTGAACTAAAGAGTGAAAATTACCTTCCCATTTGTCACCATCAGACACATTCTTCAGATCCAGATGTGGTACTTGGGCACCTGGAGCTTCCTCGGGAACATTCATGCTGCCATCCCCCATCACCTCTGAATCAGTGTTTGCATTAAGATCACAAGTCTGGCTACTTGAATCCTGTATTCAAAGAACAAAGCAATTTCATTATTACTTAGCTGGAAATCAGGTACTTAATCAGTTCCAGCACTTCTAGAAATTTTAAGGGAAAAAAGAAATATTTTCAAACTCAAGGAACTAAAAATGGAGACACACACCCTAACAGCAATCAATTATTTACATTACAAAACACTTTTTACATGAGATGCATAAACAAACCTGCTGTGCTGCCCTAAGTTTCTGTGAAGTGATACCACAAGCTCTCTAAGAGAGGTCTTGCAAGCCTTGCAGCACCAACCACAATAAGATGTTAAAAGCTAAATTTATTGTGTTACTTCACATTTGTATTTCTTACATGATGCTGTGCATCTGTACATAAATAAAATCTTTCTTACCAGAAATGCCTCTGAAGATATTCTATCATTGCCATCAAGCAATATACTATTTTCCCTAAAAAGAAGACACAGACCACAGTATCATTTTAAATGGATGTTATCATTTAAATGGGCAGCAAACACTATATGCTCCCCTTTTATTTTTTTTGCAAACCCCATGCAGTTTTAGCAGATAGGCAATGTATTTACTTAAGGCAATAATTAAGACTCTGCAGGATAAAAGTTATATTATTTTACTTTCCACTTGTGATCTTCACATTGAATTTCAAGTTGCAGCATGTAAACAACATGACTTGAACAAAGCTGGAAATAAAAACAGCTTAGATTCTCAATTCTCAAATTGAGAGTAAATATTACAAAACTGAACCGAACTAAAACTGAAATTTCAATCACTGCTAAACTAAAGCTGAAAATTAACAAAGTTTGCTGGCTAGCCACTGTTGCTAACATTAATTCTTCAATCATTAAAAGCAATAAAATGTTCCAAAATATTTTGAAGAAAGTATATTTTTATTCTCCCGTTTCTCTTGCCCAGAATACAGGGTTGCTCACAAAAAAGCTGTACGTAAATCATATATTGTATGACTGTGAAAAACACAAACCTTTCACTATTATTTTCTCCATCAACATCTTCATCTTCATCACATGGTTTCAATAATATGTCTGCAGTCTGTTAGGAAAAGTATGTTTAGAAAGATTTGGGAATGTCTCTCCCAACAGAAAACATTTCCATAATCATCTCTGACCACAAAATGCCCTCAAGAACTAAAAGCTTCTTGTGTGTGGGGATGGAAATCACACTTTTTAACCAACTGACATTTTTGCATCTCAAGTAAGGCCAGTGACAAGGTGTTTTAATCACCAGAAGTCAGACAATGGCTTTTCATCTTCACATAAACATTTTTTTATTATTTCTTTAATAAAAGTGGTACCTAAAATTGTCATTGATGACATGAAGTTTATGGTGACTAAAATCATGGCAGCTTGTACATCCTAGTCTCAAAACCAGTTGTGCCCAGCATATATCAAATGAAACAAGTCTGACAAACTTTTTAAAGGAGTTACTAATCCCTGTTACCAAATAAAGCAGCAACAGAATTGGAAGAGGATGAAGAGGCGCTGTCAGTTCTAAGATGCCATGTCACAAAACAAGTTCAGATGAAACCATGTCACCGCTTTGTTCACTAAAATATTTATGCCAAAGCCCAGCACTTGATTTCTTCAGAAAAGTGTCTTATTTGGGAGAATACAAGAAATTTGAAATATAAAATATGTCATTTGGTTTCAGACTTCAAGTATTATCACAAAATTATCTTTACAGTGTCTGAATATAACATCAAGTTACCAGGAGACTTCAAACACACCAACAGTTGCCAGCTTTATGCTGCTGACAGCAACTGACACATCAGAAAAAACACCATTCTTCTGTTGACATTATTTCAGTCCTCAAGTCAAATTCCAATTTGGGGAAACAATTTTTAATTACAGTGCATTTGTCATACGCCAGTAGATAATTTCCACCCTGGAGATGAGCTATCCAAGTCTTGCATAGCCACACTTACTGGAGTTGTGGAAACAGCTGCTTCTATTTCCATTTCAGGCCCAAAGGAGAACTTGTGCACATCTCTCTTTTCCTACAACCCTACACCGTCCTCTCAAACTCTGCCCACACAGGAGAATCACCACATTTCCCTTTAACCTCTCCCCAAAAGGTACAACTCTCCAACAGCATTTGAAACGGTGTACTAAAAAGACTGTAAAAGTTACATTGAAAGAAAGAAACAAAACTTCACACCAAAATGTCACCACTGGCAGCAACGGACAGAAGTCTACCAAAAAGCAAAAAAAAAAAAGGCCAAGAATGACACCAGGTATGACAAAAAAGGTATTTCTATTGTGAATTCCCAAGCATCATGTTCCCCTTTATATCCAACACCATGTTTTATGCATTTTGTGCTATAGGATAATTAATTATGTTTTTAGAACAAGTTTTGGCACTAAAGCACAAGAACCAGGACAGTAAATACATTCTGTGAAATTTATTTTACAGAATGGGATTCCAAAACAATATGCTAGTTTGTGGGAACAACTAGAAAATTTGGCTTGCTAGGTGATTCAAGAGTTATTTGGGATCCCCAAAAGCAAAGAGAAGCCCAAGAGCAGAACAGATCACAACCATGAAAAGCACTACAGAAACATTTTGTTTTAATAAAAATATGTATTCCAGACAACTCAGTTTCACTATGCCAAGGTATCTATTCCCATCTTTTCAAGTTCAAAGACACATTAAATTCTTCTAGTTAATTTAAGTCTACTAACAATAGGTTCGCTTATCTGGTTGTCTTTCAGGAAACCCTCAGGAAGATTTATGGACTCACAGGCAAGAAGCTGAAAACCATTGCAGAAACTTTTCTACACACATACAACAAACCTCTCAACCCACAGCATTCACCACTTAGATTTATGACAAATAAAAAAGGAACTATAGATTTTTTTTACATTTTTTCATTAGACAGGCTTATCTGATGGCTTATGTGCTGCTTGATACAGAGTGGAAGAACACTCTCCTCTCTTGCACTTTACTCTTACACTTGATTTCATTTCTGTCAGCATATATTGTACAGAATTCCTTGATTGCATCAACTAGGAAAGAGCTGAAGATGTGTTGAAAGGAACAGGATATCTCTGCTACCACAGAAGAAATTGGAAATTGAGAGGAAAGGCTGTAATTAGCTAATGACAAAACCACTCCTTCCTAGCACAAGCACAGCCAAGAGGCTGCAAAGTCTCAAGGTGACTGCTGCCCTCTCCTGATGCACACAAGGTGACTGTGGGCTGTGCTGCAATCTCAGCCCTACAGCCTCTGCTCCTCAGGAAGCCTCTGCTAACACACACGCTGCTCTAACCAGTGCCATGCTGCCTCATACACCAACTTACCTCAGCAGAAGGAAGGGCTGGTATCTGTGAAAGAAGAATGGAAAAAACATCAGTCAGGGTCCAAACGAGTCACCCCAAAATACACAAAAATTTCTCAGGAAAACAACTGACTGCACAAAGCAAGAGCACCGTGTAATGCTACATCAGAGCTCTTTGGAAAACCTGGATCTCTAGAGCACTAAACTTGCAGCAATTTATGGTTCGATACACAGGAATGCTCTCACCTGAATGCTTTCTTCTTCCTCAGTTACAGTATCTTGTTTCATAGCTTCACCATCTAAATCAGTGCAAACCAATACTTCAGAGCAGTCTCCTGTATTTTCACTGCTACCAGTGTCATTATCTTCAATAACATCATTCCTAAAGATACAAACAGAAAGACTTCAGAAACATGCTACACCTTTCAAAGAAAAAAAAATTATTAAAAAACACTTTTATTTTTCCCCTTAAATATTATCAAACATCTGGATAGTTTTTTATTTGGGCTTTTTTTTTTAACAGAATTATTCTAACCTGTACAGAAAATTAATTATTCATATGATGTTTGTACATCCATACATGACAGACATATTAAAATGTATTTATTTGATTCTTGTCTGAAGGGCCAGGCATACACCTCACACTTACCACCTAAGAAATTAAAATTCAACAACCAGAAGCAATGACATCCTGAAACCACAGTGGCTCGATGACATTGCTGTGGCTACAGTACTGAAGCCAGCTCGTTCATAGCTACTGTCACTGTGTTCCACTCCAGTGAGAAATCCCATCATTTCTAACATTTAATCTGCCGAGGCTTCAACTTAAGGCAGGTAGCATTACAGCCAGATTAAAACTCACTGACACCATATTTGTATTCAGATATATTCTTTGTGTGCCACCCACCCCTGTTACCACATGACTCTGTCATTCATCACAAGCCTTTGACTTCTTTGCCTTCCTTCTCTTCATTCAAAAAGAATTCCAAACCACATTAAGAAACCTCCTTCTCTATCAGATTTAGAGAGAATAAGCAGGATGGGTTGAGAATTAACATTTTAACTTTTTTTTCTTAATTCCAGCCGTTGGGTTAGTACTAAGAAATCGGCATTGGATCACTGCTTTTTTCAATTCTTAATTTCACTGTGTATTTGCCTTGTGCACAGTCTGCAGCTTTAAAGAACTCAAACACCCCCTAGAAGAATGCTATCATGTATCCTCTCTTACAGTTAATCCACAGTGGAATGATGATCAGAAGCATTTGGAATCATGCCTGTGCCAGAGGAGGATACTGGTTTCAAACCAGCAGTGATGGCACTTGGAGCCTCCCCCTCTGAGATCAGCCAACCTTTCCAGCACTTACACTGGGACTGAAGGAATTCAGCTGCTACAGGGCTGTGAGGCAATTACCCACTTACAAATTACTTCAAAGACATTGCACTAAAACTCAGATTTAATTGATCATTACCAGCAATGATTATTACTTCTATAATCCACTGCAAACTTTATTCCTATCTTCTAAACCCACTAAAGACTGAACAATTTAGAAAAGAACATTTGAGTTGTTGAACACTTCAGGTATTTCAGGCTCTGTTCACATATTCCAGCTTTGAGTAATAAAGAAATTTAGGTACTGAAATCTTAAAACCACATTTTTGATGTCTGGATATTAATCACAACTACTTATTTTTAATGAAGCAGTAAAATGTACCAGCAGCTTCTAGATGCTGCCATGGCAATCACTACACTCAGAATCTGGCCTGAGTTACAAAAAAAAAATAAAATCTGATCAAATAAGGTTGGAACTTTATGCAAATAGACCCACAGTGGTCATTCTCTCAATTTTTGGCTGTTTCATTTGCTCTGGCAGCTAGAGCAGTGAAGTCACTATGTTGACATGGAAGGACAGGGTTAAGAAACTGAAAAAGAATCAACAGTAGCTTTATTATGTTAAAATTTTTGTCATAAGTTACATTGGTGAGATAAGAATGAAAGCACCTGAGTAAACTTAAGTTCCTGTGCTACTTGCACAGAACTCAGCAGTAAAGCAGATACACTTCATGGCATTTTTAGCTACAAGATCAATTTAAAATATTTGCTTCAAGAGCCATTGATTACTGGCACCTGACTGAATTTGATTGGCTTTAAAATAGATAAAACTGAAGTCCACAGCCAAAGTTCATAACTTTAGGTGGAGGTGGGTGATTTAGGTAGATTTTTTTGGAGGAGTTAAGATACACAGTCCTACAGAATTCATTACAGACACAACAAAATCTTACTGGTTGTTAGATCCTTCCTCATCCCCACCGGGATTTTTTGTTTCATTGTTACAGCCCAGTCGTTGTTGCTGTATGTGTTTCAGATCGTTATCTAAGCTGCTCTGCAGGTCGAAAAGATGCTGTTCCACAGCTGCTCTGATTGTTCTTTCTAAAATGCTAAAAGGAAAACAGACAGGAAAGTCCTAGTAAGAGCTCTGCTTTTGCATTGACTGACTACACAGAAAGGCAGAGATAAACTTTACATGAGAGGAATCTTTGATGGCAGTACTTCAAGGCAAAAAAGAGACTAACTTTTCCAAAATGGTAGTGGAAATCACTATACTTACTATTCTTGAATCCCTAAGATTTACATAAAATATGATGAAGTTTATCAACAGTATTTGAAGAGTAATCGACACATTACAGTAAGTAACCTATTTTTTAACAGCTATACACAAAAGCTTCTAAAAGATATATTAATGTGACAGCAAAATCCTGTGTCTATAACAGGTCAGAATCAACCCTGGAGCAGTTCCACTTCATCACAAGTGGTTGCACCCTCTCCTGAACAGGGTTGTCATCTTAAAAGGCAAAAGCCAACAAACAGCAGAGACAATCAGCAAATATCCTGTGAAGGACACAGGATATACCCAGAATTTCATCAAGAAAAGAACAGTATTCTTTAAAAACAGACTAGTCTGCTGAGTGCCTCTCAGCCAGCTCATCCCCAACACACAAGAGGCCTCTAAAAATCTGGCTATAAAAATCTTAAACTATTTAATCCCATTTTAACTCTGAAACGGTGCTTTTATTTTTCCTCCACATATGTATAAAGAATTCCACTGAACTGTACTTAGTATCACTGGTGCTAAAATCGTAATATGAATGCTATTATACGATTAAGTAAAAAACTTGGGATGTATTTAACTGTAAAACCAAAGTTTTGCACTCTGGATGCAAGCACACTCTGCTCTCATGCTCCTGTAGTCAACAACACTGGCAGGCATTTGGTATTTCCTGCATTAGTGTTAAATGCCACCAGTGAAATCCCTCACACTAAAGTATGTTCCTTCACAACTGCAATCAAACCTACTGCGTTTTCTGAAAGGATACATCATTTCTATGCATGTTGTAATAAGAGCACGATTCAAACATTTTATATCTCCATTATACTTACTCTGCAGAGGCTGGCAAGATACTTATGGGAGAGATATGAGCACTGCAATAAAGAAAAAAAAATAATATAATGTAAAAACTTATCACGCTAAATACAAGTCTTGAAGTCAACAGACAGCAACCTAAAAATACTTCAATATTGCATGTGATGCAGCTAACAGAAGTCGAATAAACATGGAAGGAACACCATTTATTATTTAAATGACAAAACCTTAAGGAGCATCATCACAAGGCAGAAAGTTGTAGAAGTAGCAATGCAGATTGCTGTCCCCCAAGAGCCAATATTTGTTGTGTTATCAAGCTCCAAGCTCGCAGATGGATGGTCTTTCCCATGGGAAATACTAATCATTCTGCAGTCAAACATTTCCTGACACCTTGCTTAAGAATGCAGATTTTAACCTTGCTGCCTAAAGCAAATTCCAAATTACACTGCCTTCCTCCACAGGTTCTTCCCACTCGCATAATTTTGTTCTGCAACGCTCAACAGATCTACACTCTCTGAGCACAGCTACAACACTTCAACTGGAAGGCAGATTTTGGGACAGGAGCCTGACTTTTGTAAAGCATCTGGAAATCTCCAGGCAAAGCCACTTCAGCCTAGAATGTTAAAACTCCTCGAGGAGGGGTGGGAGGGTGGAAATCAACATAACTAACACAAGTCAGTTAATTCATGCCTGTGTGGTCCCTCTACAATTTTTCATTAATAAGACTAAAATTTTATTATAAACAGAATACTTAAAACTTTGGACAAAGTGACTATAAAGAATAAAGGATGAGAAATCTACAAACAGCCCTGAGTTGCAACGCACACACCTCACTCAGAAGAAATTAAATATTAATTTCAGCTTAACTTGGAAGCAGGGAGGGAGGTAAAGAAAGGCTTTTTTTTCTATTACAGATAACTAAGCTCAAAAAACTGAAAAATTATTTTATTCTCCTCTTTACCATGCAACAACACTGTTGCCAAAGTTGATTTAAAACATCATTTTCATGAATGCATAAGGTAAACCCTGAAATACAAGGCAGCTTGCCACTCCCCTGGAGAACTGAGCAAGTTTTTACCTCTGTGAGGTGCCCCATCAGTTTTGGCTGCTGTGAGCCTTGCCAGCAGTAAAAAATGCAGACAGTCTCTCTGTTGACCCAAGAATAGTTTCAACACAGCAAAGAATACTTTGGTGAGAACTTAAGAGATTTATTAGCAGTTCTACCACCAGAGAGAGAAATCACCTCAAGCAGACTTTCTATTTTTTTCTTCCTCCAAGTAGATGAAACACAAGCAATAAAGGGCTTTCAATTAAACATAAGCTGATAAAGAAAGTGATTGAAGTATTTTTTTTGGAAATAACTATACCTAGACACCTTGTACTGGGCCAAGAGCAGAGTGCACAGCATTGGCACCCCATATGGCACAAGTGAACAAGCAGGTGCTCATAAATGCTTTTAATTTCTTCTCTTCCTTTTTTTTTAATGGAAACTGACTGACAAATCAAGCTCATCCTATGATTTGTGTGTGTGTCTGCCTGGTGAAAAGCCAAAGCTGATCTATTCCAAATGCACTGACAGAAGAGGCAGCACTCAACTACTATTTCAAAACAGACATAGCTTTGGGAAATTAAAACACCTGACATAGAAGCCAGATCCTGTAGCCACTGATCAAATAACTGAGGAGAAACACGCTGACATTTTATATTTTTCTAACAAACAAAGAAATGGCAGGAGGTGGTTTACAGCTTAGGATATTTGCATTTCGTTTGTATTTCCATGCACAGAAATTCGACACAGCCCTACGACCTGTATGAAGTTGATTTTCTGAAAAACATATTTATATTAACAATACTTGAAATGAAAATATGAAGCAACAAGTTTAGCTTCATGAACAAAGCAAGAGAAAAGAAGCACTATCTTGGAAAAAAAACCCCAGTAATACTTTTAAATATGAAAAATGTAGTTTTAAGTATCCATCTCAGTAAGTTCTACAAAAGTTGCATTATAAAAGATATGCTTGTATTCTAATGATACAAATACATAACTGTGTAGATTGAAGTTGATTTACTATTAAAACAGTCACTCCATGGACAAATTGGGAGAAAAAAAAATGAGGCAATTAGAGCACAGAACACTGCAACACCCTAATTGCAAAAGAGAGCAAGGAAAACTCAGTCAAGGACACAAGTACAAACACTATTTATAGGAATCTGTGATGACTTGAAACCCTTTTATTCTACCACTTGAGACAATGAGGAAATGTGTCAAGAATAGGGAGAATCAGACTCATCTCCAAAGAGTCCAGATGATTTCAGCAGTGGTTCAGAACAAAATTTTCCATCCTAGTGTGTAACCTTCAGCCCCCAGCACAGGATGGTTCTCCAGCACCTTTACTCAACACGTTTAAAAGCATTAGAGGTACTCAACAAAAGCTGTGCATAAATCAGCAGCATTACAAAGCCTGAAGAATCCTCTTACTGCATGAAGAATATCTTACATCTTCAACAAATCACTTTAGCAATTAAACACTTTCTGAAACAAATGTGAGAAAAGCCATTACAACTTCTGAGCCCACCCACCACTACTTCAAGGATATTTTTTAAAAGCTGTAATTTACAATGCCAGACAGAACCTCAACGCAGCATGACACAGCAAGACACAGAAAGGTAAACATCTTTGTTTCATAATGCTAACTCCCTCCTGAGAATCCCTTCGGCACTGGCTCTCCGTCCAGAAAAGGTCCCAGTAAAAACCTACCTTGAGGAGAAAAATACATTAACTGGAGATAAAACATGTCCAAGTTTTCCTCAGTGATTTTCTGACCGTACACAAAATTCTTATTTCTCATTAAAATAATCAGTCGTGCTATTATTTAATTTTCTATCTCCAAACCACATTTAATTTCACAGAATTTTCAAGTTAAAACCTTCCTCGCCATCCTATCAAAAACGACATTTTCTTTTCATGTATTTACCTGTGCAGCAGAACTTTGCAGGCCATCCTGATAATTTTTGCTATCCCCAAAGAGCACTTCATGTAAAAATGCTTCATTTGGAAGCCAGCAAGGCGTGCTGCAGGCTGCTGGCTGTGCATGCTGCTGCCTGTGCTCCGGGGGCTGCCTGCGAGCGGCACCTCTGGAGTGCTGCACTAAACCCTGCAGTCTAAATAGAAATCGACTGCAACATGAGGTCACTCCTGACAATAAGCTGCCCAATCAACACTTGAAAGCTCTCCTAACGTGCTGCTGACAGGCTTTTCCGGGATGGAAGGAGGAAAAAAAGTCTTTGGATGCTAAAAACAGAACTACATTAAAATAACAATGTATTTTCTAGCAATTGAGGCGGCTCTTCTATTCAGTCAGCTATACCACGGATTTTGTCTCTCTGGGCTGGTGTTAATTTTATCACTTCTCTAGGATCAGAGCTAATTCAATCACAAAAGGGTTAACAAAAATATCACAGAATTAGTGAGGATGTTGCCCGTGTCACTGCATTTAGTAGAAACAAAGCAAACTGTTTATACAACTTATTGCCCCTGTCACATCTCATATTTTTACACGTATAATTTTGAAAACTCCAAAACCAAAGAGTTTTTTTATTAGGCTTCTGACTGACAACTTATTTGAGATAAACTGCCCAATTAAAGCAAATACTGCTTGGCAAGGCTCAGGGAGGAAAAATTTGGAATGATGACAGAGAAGGATTCTAAAGTACTTATTTCAACAGCATGTCTTAAAATTCAGCTGCAATGCTGAGTCAGTAATTCTTTACTCCAAAAGTAAGGACAGCAGAAGGGAAAGAGCCGTGGGGAAAAGGCTTCTGGTAAAGTCTCAAGTTTCCTTTACGTGCTCAACACCAACCTGCGAGCAACAAATGCTCCCTGCTGGGTAATGGGCTCAAAGATCACTCCACAGGTTTATTAGAAATACCATTTTCAAGCCGTCACTAAACCAAAGTGCATTAATGATTATCCACATTCTCACAGGATCTCTAACTCAAAGTCAAATTAACATCACGCAGTGCAGGAAGGTCATAGGTTTCAGCAAGAACAAACAGAATGAGTAGAGAAAAAAGGCAGTAAGCAAAATTAGAAGCAAGTTATAGCCAAAATAACAAGGAGGAAGGTCAGATGCCCCATAGTTTATTTTCATTTGTACAATTTCTTTGCTGCTCTTCATTGAGAAAGCAAAATATGCAGATATTTGGTTCCCAAAATCTGACAACAGCAGGAAGGCTGTTACAAAACCCCAGCTTAAAGAACTGCAAGAATCATGTTTAAGTTCTATGTCTCCTCCTCCCTGTATAAGCTGCCACAGGCTCTACACCAGGACAAAGATAAATAATCCAAATAAACCTGCAATATATTTGCCTTTTTTTTTTTTTAAACATCGAGAAACTAAGACCAGAAAAGGCCACTAAACGCATATATAAAAGCCACTAGGTTTGGGAAAATATTTACAGCATTTATAGTGATTAAAAGTTGAATAAAGAACACTCTCATTCACTTTTCTTCTTTTTAAATGTTTCCTGCAGTTGTTCTGGTTTTACAGTCAAAATTCTCCTTCTTCTAAAGGATTCCTCCATAACCTTCCCCACAAATTATGTAAAATGCCAACCATAATTAATGCCTATTCATTTTTAATTAACCTTAAACATCAAGTAAAAATGTTTTTCACTTCAGGCTATCCAATTTAAACTCTCAAACATGTTGAGTTTGTCACTACTGCTGTGTTTACACATTCTAGAAGCAACCTAATGCCTGTGAATAGTTAAACTGCAACTCTAAGATTTAATTCTAACTAAAAATAAGAAGCTTTATTATTGATAAAGATAATTAACTACTAAAATATTATTTTAAACAAACTCATGGTGCTGTCATTATTTGGTATTTTACAGCTTCTTGCCACGAAGCAGAATGAAGTAAGCATCCAGCAGCCAAACAGATTCCAACCAAAAATCCATATTCTTGAGACTACCCATTCTTAGGCAGCAACTTGTTTGTGATTTTCCCTGCAGTTCTTCTGCTTTTAGCTACATTTTTATTATAGATTCCTCCTCACTCCTCCCTACAAGTTCTTACACGCAATGCCCATACCAAACACATGCTGTAGAGGCGAAGAGGTAAAATTCACCATCTGCAGATTGTAAACTCTAAGTACAAGTAAAGCAGACTTAAAAATAAAACCTTGCGTACTACAAACAAGTAAAATACAAATCTGTGTTTTACAAGCAAGTACCAATAAGCTCTCAAATGAAAGCATGATTTCATGTTTACATACACTTTTATGAGAATTGCTCTTAGAAGCTGGGTCACCCTCCAACATTCCTGCCTACGTCACATTTTGCAACTTCCAAACCTGCCCACAGCTCTCCAGCACCATGTGACAAGAAACAGTCCCAGGACTTCTCACTGGACGAATGGTACAGAACAGGTTTGCATCTACCAGAATGCAGATTCTTGTTATTTCTGCTGTAAGACGTACTGCTTAAATACCACTTGACAGTTTCACTAAAATATGCCCTTTTTACCTTTCCCTGCATAAATCCCCATACTTAATCTCATTCTGCAGGCATTCCTCTGCTGAATTTGGGAACAGTTATTTTAACCCATATTTTACTATTATAAGAACTGCACCTACTTCTGAAGCTTCAGTTTGTAGACACCAACACTTCTCTCAAAAGTCTATCAGTTTCTCTCTCCGACAGAATAAATTACAATCCAAACTTTAAATCCAAACTCCAAGGAAGAACCAAGTTACCTTGTTGATGCTGTAACATTCCTGGAATCTGAGAGATTCCCTGTCATATCTAGATGCACCACAGCTGGCCTTTCAACAGGTTTCTCTGTGCCATCTTCTGGAAGTTCTTCCGACTGCTCAAGCTTTACATCTTCCTCTTCTTCCAAGAGATCATTGATCTAAAAGACATTTAATCCAAGTTAATGGATTGTAAAGTCCCTTTCAAGAGGTCCAAGGAATTAAAAGAGCATGAAAGGCATGAAAGTAATGTGAAGAAGGAGAACACTTCTCAATTTTAGGAAAAAATAGGCACACTAGACTTGCTTTTATGTAAAACTGTAAATTCTGCACCATTAAAAAGCTGCTCTTGAACTGAGAAGCAAGAAGCACCTCTGATGCCATAACTGAACATAAGCAGAAGAAACGATAAAATCCCAACCACACTGAAATCATGAACTAAAGAACTTCTCTTCTTCTATGTCTAAAAGGGATAATTCTTCTCTATTCCACAGGTAGCCTTATTCATATATCAGAAGCATTTTCAAACTCTCCTAGGGAAGGCAACACAGAAGTCTACGAACCCAATCTTCAAAGCTGGGAATGAACACTTACAAAGTTTCTGTGCTCTGGTCTATTTTTGTTTCTTTGTTTCCAAACACAGATGTTTTCACTGAAGTAGCAAAATATAGTCAGTTTAAAAAGCAAAACAATATAGCCAAGTGGCAACTCAAGACAGCATTTTTTTAAAAGCAACTATGTCTAAAACATAACAAGGTAAAGAGAAGAAAGTGATTCTGTTTGACTCCCAAGGTGCCTCTATGATTGATTACTTATCTCCCAATCTTGCAAACCCAAAAATTAAAGCAGCAGTCTCAAGAAGATATACTTTATACTATCTGTGACTGGCGTAAAACCGAAACACTAAATTAAGAAAAATTGAAACTTCAGAAGTTTAAGATAACACAGAAGACAGAGAGGATATATTCTTTAGTTTTTAAAAGGGGTGTAACGTGTTATATGGCACTATATCCTGGGCAAGAAACATATTTATCCCTGATTTTCCTCTGTAACTGCAAGAGGATGTGCCAGTGGAGCCAAGGCAAGCCCACCCACACACTGGGGCAGCTGCCAGCGGGGCTGTGCCCGGCGGGGACAGCCGCCCAGAGAAGTGCACTGTTGACATCTGGTGGAGACACCAGGAAACTTAAGGGACACCCCACCAGCCCTCCGGCTAAGGGAAAAAACAAACAAAACCACACACGGAGCAGATTTTGTGCTTAGGAAACCCTTTTGCTTAAATATATAACGAGGCACAGCCAAGCCAGCAATTTCCAACCACGAGAGCAGAGAGCAGCTCCGGTTTTCAGAGCAGTTGTCCCGACTCAGTGAGAGCCTCGGGCTGCAGGAGTGCGGGCCCAGCTTTGTTCAGAGCTCCCTGCATGCAGCAGGGCTGTGGCAGCTCTCAGGGCCAGGCAGATCCTGCATGGAGCTCTGCAGAGCGGCGGCGTTTGCACGAGGAGCTGGCGCAGCAGACGCTGCTGCCCACGCCTGGCACACCAGAGCAGCATCCAGGGCAGCGAAGAGGAAGCAGCCAGCTGCCCTGGTACCTGCCTTACCTGTCTTGCTAGAGGAGGAGTTTGTGAGATAGCCTTTAAAATTCAGTACTCTTTGTTACCTACCTTAGCAACTGCTTATTTTTTATCCTTTTCCCTCTTTACAGAAAATACACCATTTTCAAGTCATAGACTCAGAAACACCAAAGCTCAAAAACTTTGGCACAGGAAAGCACCACTGATAACATTATTAAGTGGAGTGCAAGACCCTGCATGTTCCTGTAAGACACACCTAGAAATACTCTTGACCAAGACCTACAACAGAGTCATTCTTCATTTGATCAAACAGCAGTTCTTAATTTCTAAGCTGATATTTAGAAAGCTATTTATAACAATGTCTCTGTTGGCCAGGATATCACTGTTGGTTTGGTTCCTACATATTTTTCAATACAGCACGGCTATACTTACTATAAAAGAATTTCACAAGCATTAAGAAAATCAAGAGAATGCCAGGTTTTGTCAGTTTGCAAGACACTTTAAGTCATATTAAAGGAACTGGATTTCAATAAATCTTGCATAAATATGTGTATAACAGAGAGTTAAGTGGTAACATATAGCCATTCAAAATATTCTTACCTGCTCAGTTATTGAGCTTAAATCATTAGTAGATGAAAAATCTTCCTCTTCATTTTCAAAAAATTCATAGTAGTTCTCCAGAAGTCCCGCCATTATTCTGCTAACTATTTCTTGTTCTTTCAGATCCTCCACATCTGTGTAAATGCTAAAGATTTCAACAGTGTTTTAGTTTAAAAATCTAAATGCAACATTTCCCCAAAGAACACCTCTGAATGTCTTCTCTAAGTGCTACTCTTCACACCACTATCCCCTACCCATTCTGAACACACAATATTTTAAGTGTGTCTTCACACTACTGCTTGATAAACCTTTATATTATTTTATAATTAAAAATTATGAGTTAGCAACTATTTAGTCAATTAACTTTTCAGGAGGCATGTTTAAAAGTCAAATATTTTCCTGTGGAGGGAAAACAACAGTAAAAGCTGGTACTTTACCAGCCTTCTCCTGGAACTGTATTCTTGCTACAAATAGTAGCCCTCCATACTATCACTAAAATGTTTGAACCTCAGAATAAATACAGTAATGCAACAATCACAACAGTGGTTTCTAATGCCACAGCTCAGAGACGAGCTGCTGTTTAAACCTAAGCAAGAATTGTAAAACCAAACTGGGGTGAGAGAGTGGTGGGAAGAGAAAAAGATTCTGTCTGAAACATATTGTGCACTTTGTTACTGCTGGTCACAGAGCAGGAACGACTTGAAACTACAGAGAGACACTCAAAATCCCATTACAAACAGTGAATGAACTTTTATGATTAACTTACTGAAAGACATCCGGGCCAAAGACTGCAGCTAAAGAACTTGCTGACCAAATTTCCTCATGATGTGATGCTACGTTAGCTAAAAATTTACACAGGAACTTTAACAAACTGTAATTAACAGGTGGAAGCTGCTGCAAGAGGAACCTCAACTTTCTTCCAAATTCATCTTCATTATTATAATCTGAAAAAGTAATAAAAATATTTTAGCGACAAAGAAAATATCTTTTTATATTTGACAGCAATCAGCTTTTGGCCTCTGACAATTACTTACTTCTGAAAACACAACTAATTTGGTCAAACTGCTACCTAAAATGTGAAAACTGACTTGCATTTGTTCAATATTATTCACCACATTCTCCTCTGCTGCTTTCCCCAATTATGCCCACTCAAATTCCTGATTGCAGCGGGCTAACTACCTATGTTTTTGTTTTACTGCTCTCACATAACAATTGCAAGAGCTCTAGAGACAACAACAGCTCCAGAGTGAGTTAAGTGCCATCTAGTTCAATTCTTCTGGCAGACAAGCTACTTGGACTCCTTTTCCTGTACAAGCATCCCATTCTTTTGTAACACTTAGCTGATGAATCCAAGCTATCTCATTTTAATCATCTTCACACGTGCTTAGCTTGAAGCTTGCTGATTCAATTTCAGATGTGAGAAAGGGTCACCGTAAAATCTCCTCATTCTCACCCCATTTAACTATACTCTTCATCAAAATATGTCCCCATAAATCTTATTTTTTACCTCATCAGCCTTACAGGCAGCAAGGTTGAAAGAATTTACAGCTGTTTGTACCTGAGAAATTCCATATATAGGAAATGAAATGTCAGGAAAGCAAAATGGGGAAAAAAAATTGATACAAAGAGGCATCCCCTTCTTTCTCACACTTGAAAACTCAGTTCTAAGATCAGTTAGAGAGGAAAAAGCACGTTTGAAGATGATGAGCCATCTCTGCCTCTCTAGATGAGAGAGCAGAGACATCCTAGTCCTTAAAAATCAAAGCAGAGAGTCAGTAAATTCCCCGTTGAGCATGTACAGGAACACCAAGCAAGAACTACAGGATTTCATTTGTCACACACAGTCAACATCTACAACAGCTGAATACAAGCAACCAAGCACAGAAAATTATTGTCTCAACACATAACGTGTTAAAATGAACATTTTATTGACAGTTCTTACTCTAGAAATGCACTTTGTAAGCAGAACAGGAAAAAAAAAAAGACTTGAAAAGTACTTTAACAAGGTAGACTTTTAAAATGAAAGTGAGCATGGCGAGGCAATAATCAGACCACTCTGAACCCACACATCCCCATGTTTTGTGTAAGCAATCCATCCTGAATTTTAAGTTCTAAACAGCCAGAGACTCAAAGGCAGAATGTTCTTACCTCTACCTGAAGTCCTCTGGCACTAAGGCAGGGACCCACTTGTGGGTGCAGGCCCTGGGATCACCCACTGCCAGCTCAGTTACCCAAATCACCTGTCCTTGAGGAGCCACCTGCCTGCAATGAGCTCCTAACGAGGCACACAGGCCACACCCCGTGTAATGAACTCACCCTGAGGACTAAGCCTGACCTAATGACAGGGAAGGACTGCTGGAGGAGGAGGAGGAGACCAGAACTAACATGGGTCAGCAATTACTACCATCTTCTGCATGTCTTTAAGCAATTCCTCTGCCTCAAATGCTGCTGATGATGTAATTCTGAAAACTAGCTGAGATATGTCTATCAGAAGAAATCAGAAGTCTCATTTTAGCATTTGAAAACACTGTTAAGGGTTTATGTGGTTTGATTACCTTGTTAGAGATAACTTTAAAGTTTTCTGAAATAACTTTTACAGTTTGAGAAAGACAATAAAGACAATAGGCTGCAAGTTTAGAAGTTTCTCTACATATTTAACAAAAGGGACCTAAATGGGGACTTGCATGCTAAAAACAATCCATATGTAAAGCAATCCGCAGTGCTCTATTTCAAGATGGGAGGAAAAAACTATTCTTCATGCTAGATTTTACTGTCATAGAATGGAATTCTGCTGTCACATCAAGTAAATATACCTCAATCCCTTTTCCAGTTCTGACAGATAACATTGCAACCAAAGTGCACAGCAGTACCATCATTATTATTACACAGAGCACCAAAGACACCTTAGTGCCACTCCAAATCCCAATTCAATACTGGGTTTTACTATAAAAAATCATAAAATAAAAATACTGAATCAAAAAGAGTTATTACCTTGAGAAAGTTGCATCAAATGTATGTGCAAACTGCCTGGAATAACTGGCTCTGGAAGTTCTTGAAGAAAAAATCTAAGAAGGCTAATAGCTGAGGGTACATCTGCTTCTTTAACCAGGTCCACATCTTCTCCATTATCGTATCGTTGCCGGAGCCACTCCACTGTCTCAGCATTCCCATTGACTTGGAAAAGTCCTTCTTGTTCCAGACCCCCTGAATTAGGAAAAAAAATTGCAGAAATAAACTTTTAGTTCCCATACGGAGGAATATATTGGAAAAAAATACCATTAATCAGACAGGCACAATTCCCATACAGACTGAAACGCTTTCTGGAGAGCAGTTTTGCAAGACTTCCACACATTCCTGTGCCCAGAAACAAGGAAATAAAAAGGGAAATGTGAGCAGTACCTAAACCACAGCATTTCCTATGAAGTGCCCTGCAGAGCTGACTACATTACTGCTGGCTAGAAAACAGTGATACACATAAGAGAAGGAGCAAAGAAAGGAAGTACCCAAACAACCAAACCACATCCAGCTGAACAATTACCTTCAGAAAACAAGTGCTCTTGAAACCCCACAATCTATTCTGAAAGAACACCAGTGAAATGTATTCTTTTAAACACAGCAAGGTGGTACATACCATGTTCCTCAATATAGTCCACAACATGGCGGACTATGAATGGAACCTCATTGTCTGGTTGCCCTTCTTGCTGCAGCTCATCAAGTGGAATTCCAAATATTTTGTTAGCAAGAACAGAGTTGCAGTTACTCAAGGAAGGGGAGGAGCTCTTCCTCATATCTTTTTGCAGCCAAAAATCAAAGCTGTCTTTTCTGTCAATAGGAGAAATTAAAACAAAAAACTCCACTTCAATATAAGTTTTTGAAAGCATTGATCTGTAACACCAAGTGTTTTAATTACCTAATGCAAGCACTCTCTAGTCTGTCTGCATCCATTCACTGCTCTGATGGACAGTTCTTTAATGACTCCAAACACAACTAACTCAATAAACAGCTATCACTGAGGGGCTCTGCCCAACTCTCAACAGAGGATTGACAAGAACAGCAAGGAAAATGCAGAAAATTCTAGTTACCACATTTCTAATTAAGTTCTAAGGTATTTTGGTAGATTCCTCAGTACTTTTTCTGACAGTATTTACTAGTCAGGCTTTCAGAACTCAATAGAAAAGTCTCTCAACAGGAAACGAAACTAGTGGATCATACCAAGCCAAAGCCTAAGTTTCAATTCTATTAAATGATTAAGTATTTCGTGATACACAACTGCACTGTAATAATTTTTAAATATATTTGGCATTTTCTGGTCTACATAATAAAGCTTTCAACACCTGCACCAAATTAAATTTTTTACTGAACAGAAAACCCCCAAAGCTAGTTTCTAGATGCTCAGTGATACCATTCTATCATGCTCGAGCTTCGCTGGCAAGTCTTTGCTTGATGAAGGATCTAGAGAGATAACAAAGGGCCACCAGTGTAAGTCAGTCAAGCTGTTATCCTGTCAAAAACAAAATAGTTCTTCTCGCAAAGAAAAAAACTGTCCTTTCAAAATAAATAAGAAAATAAAACGTAGTTGCTTAAAAGCAAGGGTCACTTTCACAGACGATGGCACATAGAACATGAAGTGTATGCTGTCAGTCAAAGCCCTGCAACAAAGCTAAAATTCCCTGTTTACTAAGAGGTGAATTCTAATAGATTAGACATTCTGAAACTCACACTTTTTTTTTTTTCCCTCCCAGCGAAACAAGTTCAGAAACTCACCTCAGAGTACTTAAACAGCCGAGTTTAAAAAACGCTTTCTGCGCCAGCTGCCCTCACTGACCAAGCATTCTTTTGTCATTTATGGTTGTTTAAGATTATGGCAAAAGATCAGCCTGTAGTTCCTCATTGAAGAATAGCAGAACTCGATCAGTACTTCAGCAGTTAATCTGAAAATAAGGAAAACATTATTAGATCATCAAGTTTTCGACAGTTTTTAACTCAGTCAGGAATCCAAACATCACGTTAGAGGAATTCTTGTCAAATCATCCGTTTCTTGTTCTGACCAAGAAAGCATAAAGACCACATTAGCACAGCTTATGAGAGAGCTCCCAAACCAGCAAATCCCTCTCTTCACTAATGAGTTAACCCCCTCCCAGCGGGAAGTCAGCACGGGACATCTAAGTCTTAACAATTATGAAATAACGTGCAGACTCATTCAATCCTCTTCCAAAGAATCAAGGAAGGCTAGGCAGGTTACACGGAATGTTTTAAAGCACCTATCATACTAAAATATTTAATGGCTATGAATTTTTTAGAATTATCTCAGACACTGGTCTAATATACCATCTTGAAACAGCAAGATCAAATCCAAAACCCTGACTAAGGAAGGCTTAGAGTCAAGCAGGTTTTCGTGGCACCGTTCATCTTTTCTGGGAAGTTGACTACATCTCTTAGCTGCCGGTTCAAAGTCCGAGCGATCATCAGGTCTGCTGCACACAGGAAGCAACTTCTCCCAAGTCAGATTCCACAGAACACCCACATTTTTGCCACCCTTTATTTAGAATCCAGATTATTCGGACGTTTTTCATGTTCTCAGCTCTCAAAATAGCTACAAACCACGGTAAAGCGCCTTCATGATTGTCCGTGGTATTAAAACTTCAAATGGCAGCTTCATGGCACAGGGGAGCCAATGTAATGCCCAGAGTGAAAAGTTATCTCAGCCCCTTGCTCTGCCCCGCCACCTGCCCTAAAGAAACACAAGCAAACTGTGACAGGGCTTGTGACAGACACAACCACAACACTCGCCACCAAAGCCAGGCAATAAAGAGGCTTTCCCCAGCCTCAAAGGATCTTCACTGGAACTTCTGTTTCCTAACTGGAGATTGGTACGACTGGCTGGAGACAGTCCCTTCCCTCCCTTTGTTCTCCCACACCAGCTCCTGCCTCTGTTCCACATCAGGACAAATAAACTTTATCTTCATTTGCAAATTCCTGACGACCAAGCCCTCTGGTTCCAGTACCAAAATGCCAGGCCATTCCTTAGCCTGTCACAACGGGAGCCCAGAGAACTCTCAGCAGTTTGAATAAAGCAGTTTTCCTGCTCCCAACCCTTCCCAAACTGCATCCATGTGTTAAAGGAGCTGGTCATAAGCTCTATATAAGACTGCTCCCACCTCCTCAGCATTTTCTCGCATTGAGGCCTAGAGGAAAAAACAGTTCAGGCTTCAAAGTGTTTCAATTGTCTCTGTCTGTCGGCCAGTATCACACACAGGTTGTGAATCTGTTACATCTCACACAAGTGAATCCTGGTCGGAGATCAGGACTCCGGGTGAGCTGACAACTGAAAATGAAGGGTTATATTCTAGTCAGTGGATTGCACTTTTTTTTCTTTACCCCACCATATTCAAATCTGCTATTGCAAATTCTTGGGTTACGAAAAGATCCTTCCAGATTCCAACAGTGAAACAGTTCCAATTCATGACCCCCCAAATGGAGGCCTTGTACAGCCAGCTTTCTTATTGTTTCGGTATTTTAAGTGAAAGTCAACATAATCATTGCACGTAAGTAGGTTTCAATCAATCCGAATATATCAAGCAAATTTTAAAATATGAAGTTACACACAGTCTATTTTCTCAAGCTCTACCAAAGTCAGCTTGTCCATCATGAGCCAGAGGACCCCACCCTCGCCAGCTGCGGGGTTAAGGGCAGCTGGGAGAGAGAAAACCTTTGAGGGATCTGCCCCAAGGCTTCAGGCTGGCTTGCTAAAACCATAAAACAAGCCTTCAAAACAAACATCACCTAATAAAAATACCCGATCAGAAGTAGCCACTTCTTTCTATTTCGGCACCAAATGAACAATCTTGCAGCCCAGCTTCCTCAGCAGAGGCAACTTTGTGCTCAGTTCGCTGACATGAAAGCTCAGCCACTTTTGCCAGGTGCAGCAGATGAACAGGCTGCCTGAATATTAATTTCATTCAGGAGGCATTAAAAAAAAATAAAAAATAAAAAATAAATACAGACTTCTATTTTAACTGGCTTGGCAACGTAACAATGAAGTTGAAACAGCCTGGTTGTCTCATTGTTAGACCAAAACCGGATTTACAAGCCAGGTTTATACTTTGAAGAAGGCTTTATATGGCTTATTATCACCTAGAAAAATTAGTGAAAGCCTCATTTTCACCCTCTCAGATACACACACACACTTTTAAACACATTTCAATATATCATCATAGGCAACGATCTACTCTCAGAGCGTTTCACTCTTCTCCCTTTTAGTTCAGGCTTTGGTATCCTCACAGGCTGTGATACAATTAATCTCCCATTTACCAAATCTAGAAAGACCTAGAAACTGCAAATTATTCAACTTGCAACAAGTTTTATTTCCTGCTATTTCCAACACTGTAAAAAACTGTTAATAATTAAACATTTTATCTCCACTTTTTATATGGATCAGAAGCTTTCCCACCTGCTTTGCCTGGACTCAGGAAGTCACTGCAGACACAAATGAAAACTAGGGCAGGAGTGCAACCTTCAGGATTATCTCCAGAGTCTATTACAAATATCAGCAAGGCTGAGGAGATTTTTAATACTTTTTTTGCCCCAATCAAACAACTCAGGAAACAGGAGCTAACCCACTCAGTCAACTTTTGCCCATGTTATCCTGATCCTTTTCAGCACATACTTTCCCCTCATGATTTCCCAACCTAAATGCTTCACAAGTTCTATCAAGAAAAAGGAAAAAAAAAAAAGCCCACAAAAGAAAACTGCCTAGCTTGAGTTTAATTATAAACATTCTGGTTGCATTTTTTTCAATCTACTTCCCCTCCTTGTTACAACAAACATTTAAAAACATCCTTAAGCTACAATCATGCTCTATAAAACATAAATGCAGGAAAGTAAAAATACACCTTATAATAACCACATATACCACAATTTTACAAGAGACTGAAAAAAACTTACTATGTCCTTTGCAACATGTTGAGCCCAAGCAACTTAAATGAGGGTAAACCAGAGTTTGGTTCTGTATTGTGGATTTCGGTGCTCTCATGCGTTATTTAAAGAATTTTGTTTTGTTTTTTTTTATTAAGGCAAGTCCTTCCTAGAGTCTGCTGGGCAAACAGCCCCATGAGCTTCATTTTGCCATCATAACAGCATTCACTTACCTCGGCAGCTCGAGGGGTGTTTACACCCACACGTGAAATGCCACTAAAAACCCCACAGGAGACACGGCTGACTGTCAATATTTGAGGAATACACATGAAAATTTAGACTTACATTTAGTTCAGCTTTTACATTAATGACTGAAGTACAGATAATAAAGGGGCATCATTCTAAATCAAAGTCCTCAAGGTTCCACCACCTTTCCTTAAAACAAAGGAATGAAGCAACAAGTAAAAATCAACAAAGAAAGGCTGCAAAATGAACCCGTGCCATAGGAATGAAAACATGAATACTCCTTGTAGAACGTCTGCCACAAGTCTCAACTATTTAAGCAATTCTTTTATTTGCTTGCTTTATGTAGCAAGAAATTCACACTGTCTCTGAAGCCAAACCCAAAGCTAACACTGACTGCCGTTGTGCTCCATTTTTAATATATTATTTCGTGGCACTTGCAAACATCGCCACTGAATAATTTTTTTAACGCATAAAAGTAAAAACTAACTATGATTTTTAGCTAGGAAAAAATTAAACTTTTAAATGGCCTGTCCCTGCTTCTCAGGAAACACACCTCAAGTGTTTTGGCCTTTTCAGCCCACAGATCACATACACACCTCCAGTACAAAGAGGATCAATGCTCTTGTCTGCAAGAATTATTTACAAACAAAGCGCCACAAAAAACAACATTTGAGGCTCAAAGGTTTTGATTTCTTACTCTGTATTTGATGAAGAAAAAATGATGTATTATGTTACTTATATGACAAAACCCTGGATGCCTACAGCGAACATACTGCTAAATCCAAATAAAGAATGGGTTTTTTGGCTACATTTGAAATTATCAAAGTTTCAACAGATTTTCTAAGAAGATATTACAGCCAAAGCTTCCAGAGTGGGAGCCCAGGAGCTCTGCTCTGCCGTCCCGCAGAGCAGCTGCCAGGCGTGGCTTGGGGAAGGTCGTGGCAGAGCGGTGACACCGAGTCCTTTGATGCCGTCTGTACACTCCCATTACTGTGGGCATTCCCCATGGCTGAACTGCTTTTGGGCTAAAGAGCTTTTTGCTCATCTGATTTTCAGCTTTTGTTCAGCTAACAAGTAAAAACAGATTATTTTGCTTGTTTGAAATAATCCAGTCAAAACTGAAAAGATGGCCAGGCTGGGGAGGGGACGTGGCTCGGAGTAAATTTGTACAAAAGACAAACTGAAATAAACCCCGCAAACAAAACTACCACAAATCCAGGACACCGAAAAGGACAAATTTGTCTCAAGAGTACAGTAAAAGGCATGCAGAGATGTGCCAGTGCTTGAACAGACACAGAACATCCTCCATGTAAAAAGAATAATCGCCTTTAAGTACTCCTTAATACATTTGAATAGTCAAAACAATAATTATTTTTTTAAAAAGTTTTAAAACTGACAAGATTATCTTAAAATAAACTCTTAAAGCAAGGTTCCCTCTTTTTGACTCAGTGAAATCAGCTACCAAGAGGTATTCTAGCCACAAGTATAGACTGGCAAATCAGACAATTGGGCTCAGTTATTATTTTAAATTTAATAAGCTGATCTTTTAAGAACACAATTCCCATCCCCATATTAAGGCCTACTGCTTGAAATTAGGTGTAAGTACAAAATTGAACTTGCAGCGTTGAAGGGATCCATGTTAGAATATCTCCTGAAGCAGATGGGACCTCCCTGCTCCCTTCATCCCTCATGCCGGCCCCCAGCCCCTCAGTGCCCCCTTTGCTTTCTGCTGAAGCAGGAGCCAGAGGGAAAGAGCTGGCTGCAGTTCTGCAGTCCCGAAAGAGTCAGCAGAAGCAGGAACAGCACTCGATGCCTTCACGTGTGCACTCACACACACACAGGCACTAAACCTCGCCTCTGTAAAGCAGGAGCTCCATCCCCTGCCACCAGCGCTTCTGAGACGGTCACAAAAAGCTGACAGAACACTGCTCACACTGACAAAGCAAGAAAAAGCACCAAAAATACACGTAAGATTAGTGGAATGCAATTCTAATGCCATTTTTGTTTCCTGGGAATGCGGCAGCAAGTCTTCTAATTTACAAATTAGAACGATTTCAATTAATCCTTCGTGTCCTTTCCATGCAAGAAAGAAACAAAACACCTCATGAAAGCTCCTCTGGAAGAGAGATAAGTAAAACTAATAGAATTTTGGATTTGGTGAATGTTTTTTAATTTACAAGTCAAGAAACCATAATACTGATTAGTATTTATTTTCCAGTCATTAAAGTTTAGTCTGCAATTTCAGCTGACAGAACCTGATCACGCTGTCTGTAAAAGCCCATCGTTCACAGACCTTCACGAGAGACAGCTCCTATCTATTGAAAAAAACCTCAAATGCAGTGACTGACTCAAGCAACATTCAAAAAAAAACAAACCTACACTTGTAAAGAACAAGCTGAGAGATGACCAAAATGTTAGCTGGTTTTGAGACGCAAAAATAATGTTTTTTATTCACTTACTAGATAGAATCCAAAGACTTTTTAACACCATTTCAGCAACTTATAATCCTCCAACTACGTTGTAGCAGGAAAATAAAACCATCAGCGACACCAGAAAAAGTAGGTGTTTGCTCAGTGCCTCACACCCACCAGCACACACTGCCAGATTTGCTCTCATCTGCTGCTGCCAATGCACATGTGCAGAATTCTAAAGAAACTTCCTGCTCACACAGATCCCATCACACTCTTAACAACGGTAGTTAATAAATAAAAAGGCTTTTGTATCTTGTGTAACAGCTAATTATATTCATCCCGCTCGCCACCCCCCAGTGCAGAGCACCAAGCACACGCGTCTCACTGCCCCTGCATCTGATAATGCAGGACTTGGGTGCGCTGGCATCGTAAAAGTCAAGGAACAGACAGGAAGAAATTATCAGCACGACTCTGCAACTTGCAAGCTTCGTGTTATAAAACCAAAGCAGTTTAACAATTGTCACTGTTGTTAAAACAGACTTTGGAACAGCAGTCGAGCTATCTCAGAGACACCAAAAAAGCAAACTATAAATATATAATGCACTTAATTCATTATACATAAGTTATCCTATTACATACATTTATCATCAGTTTTTTCCTCCCCTCCCAAACAGGGAAGCAGAAACACACGCTGGAAGTCAGCAAATCACAAAATGGTTACGCAGCCCCTTCGCTATCGAAACGCTGCTTCTGTCACAACCTCGAGCCACCAAAACCAAGGGCAGGCCCGGCATCCCCACTGCAGGAGAGAGACATTTCAGGGAAGAGTTCAATGCCCCAGCAATGAGTCTCCAAATTCCAAGAGATGGGAAAGAAAGAAAGAAAAAAAAAAAGACCAACAAAAAAAGGTCTGGTACTGAGGTCTCCGGTCAAAACTTGTTTATGGCTAAATTTGAAGACACCACCAGAAATCAGAGGGTTAAGAGTTACATTGCAGACTAAAATTAACTAACCTGATTACATTTCCAGAGTGTCAAGACAACAAAAGATTTCATTAAATGTAAAGTTCAGCAGAAAGAGGAGAAAACCTTTCAAACATGCACACTTTGAAAAAGCCTATGAAGGAAGAAAGAAGCACATTCATAAGACTCCAGCTCTCACCTTTTCAGCTTTGTCCATGTATTATTATCCTGCACAGCTGAGCACAAATTTTAATCCTAGCACGCTGCAGGGAACAGTGAACAGAAGAGACACATGAGGAGAGCTGCCAGCGAGACTGGAACCTGCACAATCCGTGCAGGGCTCCCACCAGATTCAGGGCTCAGATCCAGCAGATGCCCCACCCAAATGTCCTTAGAAATGTCCAAACAGTGAAGAAAATAAAGATCATTTCAACCTCTCCATAGGAAAAAGCCTCTGCAACCACAGCCTTTGTTACAAGCTGTTTGAAGGCAAGCATAAAGCCCTATCTGTATTTTAAGCTCGCTTGGCATATTTTTTCTTTTTCTGTTAAGACAAATATACAGGATTTCGCACATTCACAGGGGAAAGACCACAAGAGTAGAACTGTTTGTTATTATCACAATAAAACTATTTTCACTAATCAGAATATGGGTCTGCAAAATATTACCCATTTCTTGTAGCGAGCGACTCCACCCATATGTTGCAAACATAACAGGTTTTGACCTTCTAAACTATGTTTGTAAGACTTCAAAACAAATCAGCTCTACGGAAAAAAAAAAGCCTGGTAGAAGATGCAGAAACAAATACATTATGTTTGAGGGTGCAATAATCCACAGAATGCACTTGAACTGACTGAACTTTCACAAATCTCAACAGCTGCCTAGCAAGCCATACAAACTGTGAAGACAAATCTGAATTTACCAAAGCCTTGGGACAGCTAGTCGTTCTCAAACAAAATTTTTGCAGGTAGAATCTCTCACCTTACAGAAAAGTCATCAAGATTGAACTGCTCAATTATACTAACTTTGAAAGGAGCAGAGTAAAATTCTTGTGTTCTCTGCCTGAATCCAATTTTGACAGGAAACACAGAACCCTTCTGCTGAAAAACTGATGGAGCCAACTGCAGGACAAGAAACAACTTCCCTCTCCCGTAGCCCTGCACAGAAGATTTAATATTTCTTCACCTCCCTATCTCTTCCTCATATGTTTTGGACAAAGTGTAATTTTTCAGTTCTTAAATAAGAGTCCTCACATCTGAAATGATCAATAAATATACAACAAGGCCTTCAATGCAAGGGAAAAAAAAAGTTTAATAAGTTTGCCATCCTTCATCCTTACAGATGCAAAGGATGAACTGCCCTGCTCGTTGTTCATTCGCTCCCAGCTACATGGCCACTAGATTTTTGTGTGCTAATATGGCAGTAAAATTAACCTGGTGCTATGCCCTGAATTAGAGGACAACTTGAAGCATTCTCTTACCGACATCACTTCCTCCTCCTCCATGTAGCTGCAGCTTCTTTTGTGGGGGATGGGGAAAAAAAAAAAGAGAACCGCCACACACACACACACACACACAAATCCAAACTAAAAAAAAAATCTCCTCCGACTTGGCAGGTTTTACTCACTTCCCAAAAAGCCCTGGAAAGGGGCAGCGCTGCTCAGCTGCAACGTTTGGAAAGGGAAAATTGGAAAGGGAAAATTGGAAAGGGAAAATTGGAAAGGGAAAAACCCTACCCCAGGAAACAGCAAGCAGGGACTCGGAGCACTTTCTGCTCCAGGGGCTCGGAGCCTCTCCTCAGCCTCACCTGCTTGGGCGAACGTGCCCTCGTGGGCAGTGGAAAGCCACGCTCCGGCGCTGGCACAGGTTCTCAGGGTAGGAGCCACACATGATAAATGTTACATTAAGGCTTTTAATGCAAGAAGATCCTCCAGTGTGCCAAGAAACACAAAAACTAAGTGCCCAAACTATCGTTTGTCAAACTCAGATGTTTGGAGGTGTTGTTCACATCGAGATTTGCAAGCATTAAAAGTTACCAGGAGGTTCTCCGAGTAATGTAACCATGGGACGCTCTGCTTGATTGATTTTTCTAAAACAATACTGTAAATTTCCAGTTTGATGCTTTCAAAAACACCGAGGTATTTAATTCCTTATTGTTACATAGTGGAGACAAGGAAAGAATCCCTATGGAGCCAAACAATGTAAAAAAACACAAAGAAGATGAAAAGGGATTCTAAACATCTTCAAGTCTATGCAACAAAGAATACATAAAGCAATTTAGTAGTAATGAGAAGTAAAAAACAAAAGAAAACAAATGAAATAGCTGAAGTGCTTATAATATAGGCCAACACATCAGCTTTCTACTCCTTTCATGCTGCAGATTAAACTGCATGGGAGACAGAAAATCTTCAAACTTAAATGCTAATCCAGTTTAACAATTTGTTCTAAATTCACAAACTAACAATTCCATTCCTGAAGATATTCAGAAACACACGCCAAAAAAAAAAAGACAAAAAAACCCCCAACAACTGTGTAGGTTTTTATATGTTCACTTTCTTGGGTTTTTGTGTTTTTTTTAACAGGCAAGAGTTATTAGGTGGTATTTACTTTCTTCACCCCGCTACCTCTTTTCCCCATCTTGAGAATGGCAGCAGTAAGAAATTTTGTAAAAATTCCTAAAGGTGCAGCCAGACCACGGAACTTAAGAGAGCTGTGCATTAAAAACTGGCTTTGCAGCATGCTGACGGCAGGTTTTCATATCGCTGGGTTTCGCCGGATTTTCCCCAACCTTGAAGGAGCACCCCGACACTGGGACACCTCACGTTAAAAGCAACTTTTTCTTGTTTTTTTTTTTTTGACAGCAACACTTCCACTCAAACTTTCAAATCCCTAAGGAGCATCCCC
>VWZN01006320.1:1437622-1485204 GCA_013396955.1 Regulus satrapa | reverse complement strand
AAAAAAAAAAGAAGAAAGGGGGAGGAGGGGGGGGGGGGGGGGGGGAATTATACAAACAGAATGGGATTAATTGAAACCTCTGTATTTTCAATAGCTGGGAGGATTTTGTTTCAGATTCTCCAGCATGGATTCTGAATTTTATCTAGAGATACATTTGTAAGACTCATTAAAAGGTATTGCAGTTAGAATCCGAAGAAGGGAGAGTCACGATCCCACAGTAAATTAACCTGGGTTTAATCAGATCTAAAACTCTGTTTTCCTGCTGGAAGATTTGGTGTCATTAGGAGGTACCACGCAAACCCAATAAAACCTGTAGGGTCGGGGGAAATGGCCTCTCAGGAGGTCTGTGCATGCTCTCCATCTGTTTCCACAGCAGACTTCTCCATCTGAACCACTAATAAAATTTCCTCGCATCAGGATGAGGTTTCTGAATTTGTATTTTGTATACATAGCCGTGTTCTTTCTGATTCATTTAGCCTCATCAACAACAATAAAGATACTGAATCAGAACAAGCTGGCAATTTTGTTGATGAAACATAGGAGAGCGGACTCCAGCTGGCTCTTCGGCAGATACATTGGCCAGTTGACAGGAATAAACTGCATGAAACCTGACACAGAAAGCACATGCGGTGAGAGGAGACAGACAGCAGAGGCAGGCAGGTAGACAGGCCCTGCACGGCACCTGTTTGCTGGTTTTGAGTCCAAGGCAGCGGCTTCTCTCCTCTGAACTGGCTCTGGATGCCCCATTTCATGCCAGCTTATCCTACCTCCTTTCAAAGGCTTCCAAGGCTCCTTGCAGGGGGCAGACATATGCCGTCCCAGGCTGCCATTTTAGGCTTTTCTGCTCACTTTTGGTTCTTGCTGTCTACTTGAAAGGTTGAGGACAACCCGGGAGTCACAGCGTCACAGAATATCTCAAGTTGGAAAGGACCCATAGGGATAGGGTCCAGCTCTCTGCTCCTCACTGGACTCTCTAAAGCTAAACCATGTGACCGAGAGCATTGTCCAGATGCTCCTTGAACTCTGGCAGGCCTGGTGCTGTTCCCTGAGGAGTCTTTTCCAGTGGCCAACCACCCTCTCAGTGAAAAACCTTTCCCTAATGTCCAGCCTGAACTTCCCCTGTCACAACTTCATTCCACTTCCTCGGGTTCTGTGACTGATCATCAAAAAGAAGATCAGCACCTTCCCTCGCCTTTAAGGGAAGCTGCAGGGTGCGATGAGAGCCCCTCTGCCTCCTCATCCCTGAGCTGAACAAACGCAGTGAGCTAATCTGCTCTTTGTTAGACTTTCCCTTGAGACTTTTCACCATCTAAGTCTCTGTCTGGTGCTTTAGCCACATTTTCTAAGACAGTAAATAGAGAGAGGAGAGAGGTAACAACTTAATGAGTGGCTGCAAGGTTACATCCCCAAAACTCAGCTGTTGAAATCATCTGCCTCTCAGATCGCTCCTAAACATCGCAATGGAGCAATGTCCATTAGCTGTTCCCACTGTCTCAGGCACTCCTGAATTACTGGTGTCATTCCCTTGTTTTCTGGAAAAGCTGTTCATAAGCACAAATTACTATTGTCACAGAAGAACTAGAGCAGTGTTTCCTTCGTGTATCCCCAGTTCCCATCCTGACCTAGTATGGCTTTAGAATAAATATTCTCTGAAGAATTTAGCTTCCAATTAAGTCTACTTCCAACAAGAGTCCTGCATTACACCTCATCAGAAATTGAACAAACCTAAAGAAAAATATCCTTATCCCAACTGTGCTCACTGTTGTACAAGGTTTAGTACAAACAGAGGTAAAATATTCCAAAACATAAATCAACTTTGCAAGGCCATTGAATCCTTGAAAGGCTGATAGCCTGCCATGCAATTCCTTAAGTTCATATTAGGTTATTATCTTACTAGGAGGAAATGGGAGTCTGGCACGTAGCAAAACAAGACACTGTCTGTTTTAATATCTGTGTATTATATATACCAAACAGGTTTTTCCTGGAAATTATCTGTAAGTCAGCAAAGTATTTGCTTTTTGGGTTCAATTGTTTGCCTACAAATTATTTGATACATTCTTCTGAACTTGGAAGTGCTCATTTTTTGCCTTAAGTGGATCCTAGTGATGTCTTGCAAAAAATATTGACAAACATGTGTCCTTTCAACACCAAGGAAGATTTAGCAAATTCTTTCCAGCTGGTTGCCCTGCAAACAGCTTTCCTTTCCTGTCTATTGCATCCAGAAACAGAGACATGTCCCCAAGATGAGTCTTTACTTTGTTCTTTTCCAGCATTATAGCATTTTCCACATAGCATTATTATTAACATGTATTTCATAGCAAACATTTTGTTTCCTGACACTTGGCCATGCTGAACATCCATAACTCTCCATGGAAACTCTCATATCCACAAGTATCCAGTTGTTCTAACTCATGGTGTCCAAAAGGGCACCTAAAAATCAAAGTTCATTTTTAAAGCTTTGCCCTGCATTAAAAAATGGGGCTTCACCATGCTCAAGCAAACAGGTGAAAGGATCTATCTTATAGGAGCACAAACTCCAGCCCAGAGAAAACCATTCATCATTTCGAAGACTGTCAGCCATTACTAGACACATATGTAAGGATTTTTTAAAAACTGAATTCAGTATCAAAGGCACATGTTCTGCGTAAATGTCAGACATTTTTACTCATTTTTCTACTAGAGTTCTGTGATTAAAATAAACATTTACAGCATGAGATTTTTTTTTTTCCCGGCCTCTGAATACTTTTTGGATGTGAATCTTGGTTCTAGAAGATCTGTCTTTAAAGTAGAAATCTAGGAATATGGGTCAAATGTGGCTTTTAAAGCTTGTTCATATTTTAATTGCATGGTTGCCGACTTAAAAAGAGATAATTCTTCCCTCCTTGAAATTCAAGGCATCCAAAGGTTAATTCAGTCTTCTCAGTTCCATTTCCTTCCGTCTGTTCCCCTTCCCACACTCCTCCCCACCCCCCATCTGTAGACAGCTGAGTTATTTGAATTTTATGCAAGCTAGTATTCATCCAAAGGGGAAAAATCACTCAACGTATGCACCAGGCAAGCGAAAATTGCAGTACTGCACACTTGCATTTTTTACTTCCTATTTGCTTTCCTCTGCATTCACCAGCTTGGGCTGTGGACATACCCACTCATGCCCCAAAGATAAAGTTAATTCAAAGTAAAGCTCGTGTGTCCCCATTGCTGCTGAATTCCCGTTCTTTGCACTCATGTGGAATCTGTGCTCAAGCTGCTGGGGTGCTTTTACCTTGGGCTGAGGGAAGGTTACAGTTCACGTTACCACAATTTCTCAGCTGCCAACACAATCGCTCTCTGCTGCTCCCATGTTTTTTCATGGTGTGGTCACTCAGACTCAAGGTACACTGACTCCAGGGGAGTCACTTTGACAGAGCTCAGGTTAACCCTGGGATGAAGACAGAGCTTTAATCCAACTGGCTCTGGCACTTTACATACATTTGCAAGAAAAAAAAAAAAGTACTCATTTAAAATGTTCTAGTTCACTCAGGTTCTGAAGAGAGAGATGTTCACTTCAGATGCCAGGAGAGGTAAACAGTATCATGTTTCTTTTCTCTCTCTCTTTTTTTTTTTTAATATATATTTTAAAAAAGAAAATCAGCGTTTAATGTAAAATACTTGCAGCTTTCATCAAAAAGGAAGAAGCCAACAGCTGTGGAACTTACTGATTACCATTTTCTTACATAATTGTTGACCTTGTACACAGCATGTAATACCTATGTGCTTGGCTTACACTGTATGACAAGCTTAGAAAATTGCAAAATGATTTTTTGAAAAGGTAATGGAGAAATACAAGCTTTTATTCTGTAAATTGTTCAGAGTAATCAGCTAGAAAAGATAATTTGGCTGCCTTTTCTGTTCCTCTGCTTCAGCAGCCTTGTTTCCTTAAGTAGCTGAAAAACTTCAGGGCTTGTCTTCTCCCCAAACATGAAACCACTCAAGCTACGAGGAGTTCCAGGCCACTGAGAGTGGAGTGATTTGGCAACACAAAGAGAAATGCTGGTGAGGCACCCCTGAAAAGCACATCCACAGCCCTGTGTGCCAGGAGTGAAGAATCCCTCACCTCTGCAGCTACCCCAGCCCAGCACAGACTGTAACAACAGGCCCACCTACTGTCCTTTTTCCTCTGGGCGATCTGAAGTTCACATAAAGTTAGTAGACCTCTGGATTGTCTCATCCTCGATCTATCTTCCCCTGGATTGTGTTGGTTTTCTATTTGCTGCACAGTGGGTGCCACAATTGGAATGGCAATGTTTCTCCTGTCTGAAGCAAAGAGAGGGAGAATCCCAAGAGTGGATTGTTTAATTCTGGAGCTACCCTGGGAAGAGCCGTGTTTGAGCACACTCCCAGCGCTCATCCAAGATTTCCCTGTCTTACTCCTTCCCTGAACTGCTGCTTGCAGGAGATGCTTCTGTCCAGAGACAGAAAGGAGGGGGGAAAAAAATACTGTTAAAGACTCAAAGTCATGCTAAACTTGTGTCTCTGGACCAGTATTCATCACAAACTGTCATGTGCTCTGTAGCACTAACTAATGTGACTAACGCATCACATGCTTCGTTCCCCACCCTGGCTTTGGGGGGAGAAGCCTGTGCAGGGACATCCTGTATTAATTCCAATTTTTCCTTTAATAATTCATGCATGGGTCGACACATTTTGCTAGAAGGGGCTAGGCCAGAGCCAAGTACAGTGTGCTAGAAGACACGCTTTGGGGTCAGTTCTTGAGAAAGCTCTGTTGCAAGAATCTCCATCTGGTTAAACTTTTAAAAATTCACCTCTCTTCCAAGTTTTATAATATTTAAAAAATAAAAAATAAAAAAAAAAAAAAACAAAAACCAAAAAAACAGAGAGAGAGAGAGAGGAACTTTCTACTCCCACTAGCTTATGTTTTCTCCTTTTGCTCTTTGCTGCAACAGGGCTTCTGGTATAGACTTGTCTGAACTCCTTAGCTATTTGGAAAACATGGGCTTGGAAAGAATAGTCCAAGGAGAAGGACAGCTGCCTCTCCTCCCCCCTCATCTTCTGCATGTACCTACCCTCAAGGTTAACTGGTCTTGGTAAGGAAAATAAAACACCTCAGGTAATGATAAAACATCCAGTGTAAGACAAGTGTGGAGTATTTACTCAGTGGCAGTGCAGCATTACAGCAGAGGCTGCCAAAGAGGGATCAGTGCCTTCCTTACACCCCCAGGATTCATTGTCTCTTAGCCTGGGAACCTGTCTCCGTTCCCAAACAGGGATATTTTTTTTGGCAGCAAGACGGAACAAAAGGCACAAAGAGAACTAAGAAAACCCTTTCAGTGAAGCTGTAGTCTTTTCTTTTTCCAGTTCCCCTGAGGATGGGAAACCTTCTAAGGACAGTCCACAATATACCCAATCCTGTTACCTGCCTGGAAGGTGCTCAGTGCTCACGGGGACCTACAGGAATTGGGGTCCGTGCAGATTCCAGCACAGCTTCCAGCCTTGACAAATTGATCCCCTACCTTTAGCACCAAAAATACCACAGCATTTTGAAAATGAAATCACTGTTATATTTGAGTGGGTGTGTTATTTCGAGACAGCACTAATGTGATTATAAAATCAGTTGTGTCAGCTTATTGGCTCAGCTACAGACACTGATCTGCTCGAGCGTCTGTTCCTCTACCCGGCTGCTCGCGTTAGGGTGCTTTGTCCCCCCTCAGCTCCCCGTGGAAACAGAGACCATTTGATTCCCACTGCTGCACCAGAGAGAAAGAAACCCCTTCTTCTGGCAGTTGCCCACCTCGTCTCTGTGAAACTTGGCATTTCCAGAGCACCTCTTGTGCCAAACACGAGCACAGCATCCCCCAGCCTGTTAGAGGCTACAGCCCATACACATATATATATATATACACATACACACACACACACACACACACACATATATATATATGTATGTATGTAGATATATGCATGGACTGGGCACGCTGCTTCCAAGTGACAGCAGCCAAGGGAAAAGGTAAAGTGGCAGCAAGGGTCCAAACCTCCCAGGCTCACTTTTCAGACGTTTCCCTCGAGCTCCCTCTAAACGTTTCCTCTCACCTATTACCGAATCCTGGGAGCAGGTGTTTGTTTTTCCCTGCTGCTCTGTGGGTGTCTGACAGACTCGGTGGCTCGTGCTGCCAGGCATGGTTTAATGCTGTCAATGGCAGGTGACTCACTGGTATCAGAAGTGTCAGTCCTGGCAGGTTTGACTCAGCCCTTCATCTTTTGGCAACAAATTGAAATAAAATACATTTTCCATTGTATGAGGCAGCTTTTCAGGCACAGCCATACCAGTGTAGCTTTACATGCTTTATGTGTAGGGCATCTGTAAAGATTCTATAGTCCACATGCTCCACTGGCTTCCTGGTTTTTCACATTTCTATGCAGTGGAGCATTCTGCTGCCTCTGTGCAACACAAAGAAAGTTGAGGTTCATTGCAACCACAGTTACCCCAAGGCCGGGTAAATTCCACATTCCCCTTACTGAAGATGGTGACTCTGAAATCCTGCAATTAAAAACCTGACAAAGAACAGCTTTGCTGCTCATATAGCAAAAATATTTCCATTACTAGTGAAAGGAAAAAGCATCTGAGTAAGATATTACCTACCCATCTTTACCTCAAAGTATGCAATGCCCTCAGGCCGAATTCCAAACTCTCCATATGTAAACTGCATCCAGCTGTGTGTGCTGCATGGAGTATATAAACATGAGGTTTGAATCCCACACGAGCTGTGTTTGACCACAGCATTGAATTTACAAGCTACAGAAACTCAACAGGCACTTTATGCAATGGTCAAGATGTTTGTTATGAAGATGAGTATCTCCTGGTTTCAGCAGAGTGAGAACGTGTAATTTCTCATCATTAATGTTGTTTGGCTCAACACTGTTACACCTTCCTCACAAACTCAACCCAATATCAATTAAAGACTTGGTCATCTTCAGCCTAAAACCCCAAACAATATATCCCAAACAATTTTAGTATTAGGTTTGCCAATAAATTGGGCAATTAAAGTGGTAGTGGTGAAAATAAGCGTGCTCACCCTGTCTTAGCATGTTTAGAAGAGCTTGAGCTCTGCTGTGGATCCTGGGGGCAGAGCCTGTGACTGGACACAGAAAACCAAAAGTGAGGTTCTTCTGCTTTGCTGTTCTGAACACTTTGTCTGCTCTCTACAACTGAGAGAGCTTGTGCATCTCTTGGAGTTTAGGTTTTGTCCTTTCAGTCTCTCTTCATAATCAAAACTATAATTGTTATTATTAAGATGCACAAATATTTTAAAAGCTTCAACTCATTAAATTGCCTGGATTCATGAATCCCTCAGATTATGTTTTAAAGTCTTTTCTTATCTTCTAAATCTTGTCCAGCCAAACAAGAGGTTAATGATCTCTCTCTAAACGGACACAAAGACTCTCCAGTGCCAAATCTCAGCTACGGTTTACACCAAATATTCACCCAGCGGCTGCCTTCCTGCTTTTTCCCGGGGGGCTTCAGTCAGGAGCACGGCTTTCTGTTTGTGACAACTGATTGGACACGTGGATGGAAGCAAAGGAACCGAGCCTGGCATTAAATACGGTGCACACACACACAGAGTGATTTGGTGTGGTCAGTGCAGATGCAGATAACTGAGCCAGCCTGCACAAATCCCTCAGGCTGGGAAAAATCTTCAACATCAAGTCCAACCACAAACCTGTTCTTTGTTTTAGTTTAAACAAACATTGTAAGAAGAGGTCCTTAAGACACATTTCAGCACGTTAAAACCATTTTCTCCATGCACACATATCAAACTCAAACCCACTCTACCCTAAGCTTGTGGTGCCAACAGAAAGATCCACAGACCCCAGGGCTCAGAATCTGCTGAGAGACATCTCTGTCCCTCTGAGCTCATTGTTCAAACTGCCTAATGGCCAGCAGAGAAAAACAGGTACTCCTAAACAGGGCACAATTAATTTTATCCCAACTTCATTGCCTCCCTTCTGACTGTCATGGAGTCTAGAGAGGAATTTCAGATGGTGACACTGAAAGGTACAAGAGAGGAAATTCTCACCAGTATCCAGGAGGATGCACACAGCCCTTCTCTCACTGCTTCCAGAGCCACGGGCTGAGGGAGGCACCAGCAAGTGAATTAACGGCTACCAAAAGAGGGACAAGCAGAAATTCATTGTCCATCCCTTTAGGACACATTCCTGGATGTCACTGTGGTGCCTGGGCTGTGCTAATCTCAGACTTGGCCCTTGGTCATGGCAATCACACCATGGCTGTGCTGAGAGCCCTCCAGAGCCCCAGGCTTGTGCTCCTGCCAGCCTGGGCAGGCAGGGATGATCCCCAGACATGTTGATGAATGCACCTCTAATCCCCTCCTGAAAAACTGATCTGGCAGCAGAAACCCCCAAACCTCACCTTGACTCCAAACCTCAGCGTTGGAAAATGGTGGGAAGGGAAACTTCAATACGATGGTCATGGTAAATGAAGAGAACAGAGAAAAAAAGAAAACCCAAGATGTAATTTGGCAGTTTTCCATGTCAGTTTTCCCATTTCCCTCCCTCATGCACTTTCTACAGGAGCAATCTGTCCTTTCCCTAAACGCTGAGCAATCCCAGCACTAAACTAATCAATATTAATAGCGATGGGTTCGGGAGGGGGAGGAGGGGAGAGGAGAGGAGGGATTACCCTGACCTTTTTCAACTCACACTGCCTCAGACGGCCACCAAGCAGCTGAAGAGAGAGCAGCCAGACGGTAATGCCATGTGGTTTTAGTAGCTTTTCAATTTTAATTTTTTTTTTTGCCTTGTGAATATTTACTCTGTTGTCTCAGTGCAGATAGCAATGAAATCTGATTTTCTGCAGGAAGGAAAAAATATAATTATATCAGCCATCTCCGGGCCAAGCCTTGCCTTGATGGGAAACTCCACTGAAATAAGTGGAATAATGCCCAGGCTGGATTTTAACTTGAATTTCTTAATAAAAAAAGAGGAATTGGATTAGGGAAGTTTTGACAGGTGAGATGCTGGTGTGTGTTGTGGATTTCTTTTTATTATAACAGAGTGTAATCAAAGCCATTGAGCTGTGACTGGGATATGGAGCAAGAGCAAACAAAGGGCTGGGGGAACCGGTCCTCTATTGTTACACTCAAGTGTCCACAGCAGCTCAGGGGATGGAGTACTGGGGGCTCAGAATGAAAGACAAATCCTATTAATTAAAAGAAAATCATAACTGAAGCTCTTTGTTCCTATTGGATTTGGTGTTTATTGTAGATTTTCCAGTTAGCAGCATTTCTTAAAATACAGGTTTATGTCAGGGGGCACCGTGGATTACTGGCAATTAATCATTGTCTCTTTATTACTGATTATTCTTGTTGCAATGTGCAAAATATGATTTTTAGAAATTTCATCTGAGGAATCTAAAGAAAAATTGTATTTATGCCTTTCCTCTTTTGCTCTGAAAGAGCCAAGCCTCAGGGAAAGGTCCCAGATTGAGTGTTAGGTTTGTGGGGGGTTTGAATAAACATTTTTATGGTATTTTCATTTTTTTTTTCTCTTGAGGAGAAAAGGCTTTGCAGATGGCTGATATCACAGCACTAGCTAATGAAGCCATGGGTGTGTTTTCCCTTTCTTTGTCAGGACCCATCATGTCCGACAAACCAGATTTTGCAGAAATTGAAACATTTGACAAGACCAAGCTGAAGAAGACAGAAACCAGAGAGAAAAATCCCCTGCCCACTAAAGAAAGTAAGTGCTTATGAGGCTATTTGAAGTACGAGTAGCAAGGACATAATCCGTACTGCAGTTCATATGCAAAATGAATACTAATCACAGGATTACAGGCTCAAACTTATCCCTGACTTTAACTGGGGATAATATTAAGACGCTATACTGGGCTTCCAAGGATATCAGTAATTATAACCAACGGTGCATTTTGTCTGAAAAACCCTTTCTGATGGGATTGCTCTTGCTTCTGCTAAAAGCAAGACCAGTGTTCCCACTGGGTGCTGGTAACAGGATCAGTCTGTTTGTAATTACCTTGTTACCAGCCCCTCTGGAGGCAATGGGAAACCTTTGTCCATCCCTGGCAGGCCAGGCAGCATCCCCAGAGGGTGCCCAGGCTCTGGATTTTATGTTATCAGGCAGATGAGCTGCTGCCTCCCACTGGTACCTGCTGTCAGCCCTGGGCAGGAGACCCCCAGGCACCTTTCTCTGGGAATAAGGCTGCGAGCAAACCCATCATCATCCTCATCTAACTGGCAATCTCCCTCAGAAGAGCCCCCCGAGCTTGGCTCGTGCAGGGTCTTCTCCCATATACGTGCTGTGCACAGGCGCCCAGATAAGGCTGGGATTCGTGTTCAGCTTCAGGTATGAAAAGAGCATTTGGAGCAGATTTTGTGAGCAGTTTCCCTCAGCAGATTATTGCTAATCACTGTGGATGCGTGTGCTAATGGCCATGCACATGCACAGTCCCTCAACATCAGATATCTGCTTGTTTCCCCTGCTTTATTATCCTTGCCAATGCTAAAGCTGTAAATACAAGAGGAGCTTTGCATGCCACGAACTGCTCCCTTCTAGCTATGCAGATGTGGGAATGAATTGTCATTTTCAGGGTGATCAAAACAACCAGTTATAGATTTAACCATCCTCTGGCTTTAAGTATGACCACAGAAATCAGTATCCTGCACAAGCATTATCATTGAATCATAGAATGGTTTGGGTTAGAAATGTCTGTAAAGATCATCTTGTTTCAACCCCATGCCATGAGCAACCTCACACTGGATCTCCTCCCACTAGCCTCATCCAACCTGACCTAGAACATTTCCAGGGATGGGGCAGCCCCAGCTTCTCAGGGAAACCTTTTCCAGGGCCTCCCCACTCTCACAGGGAATAATTTCTTTCTCACATCTAATCTTATCCTGCCCTCTGTCAGTGTGAAGTCATTCCCTGTTTTTCTGTCACTCCAGGCCATTGTCCAAAGTCCCCCTCCAGCTCTTTTGTAGCTCCTTTAAGTGCTAGAAGGGGTTCTAAAGTCTCCTTAGATCCTTCTCTTCTTCAGGCTCTAACCCCCAAAACTCCCTCAGTCTGTCTCCATAGGAAAGCAAAGTTTATTGTTCATAAATAGTAATGTTTACTGATGGTGGTTTTGTTTCTTGTTTTTCTGCCAGCTATTGAACAGGAAAAGCAAAGTGAAAGTACAGCCTGAGTATAAAATTGAAGATGTGACTGCTGCTTCTTCAGTGGGGTTTTGGCTTCTGAGTTGGATTTTTGTTTATTTTGTCCTTCCCACCCCATATTTGTTGCCCACTTATTTTAGGAAACATTTGTTCATTTAATGTTCCCTGGAGAAGTTTGTTTTGTGTTTGTTGAAGAAGATACTATGTATTTGTATTCTTAAAATTATAATTCTAAGTTCTATATCAACCCCATTACTTAACAAAAAAAAAAAAAAAAAGACAATTTGCATAGAAATTGTTTTCCTAAACCTCACAATAAACAGGTTTCTTCTGCCCAAGTGTCTTTGAGCCTTGCAGAGATCGAGCTCCCCTATTGATGGTTACCAGCATCCTTCCCCCCTTTGTTTGCATTTCCCCAGCAGCTCGGGGGTTTGGGCAGGTTGGGAAGGGTTACCCCAGGCACTCACAGGTCCCCTGGCTGCATCACAGCCCCCTCCATCATCTGTGTCCCGCAGAATCCCAGAGCCCCAGACGGCACCAATCCACAGGAGCCCCCCTGACTGCCTTCACAGCAGCCTGGAGACTTCACTCCCATCCCTTGTGTCACTCAGGAGCGCTTCATGGGAACCCTGAAAACAAAACTGGGTGTGCCAGGAGCTCCTGCGCTTTGAAACCTCCAGCCTGGCAGCACGAGTAAGAGGGGAAGCCAGGGGGCTGCCTCACTCTTGTCCAGCAGTAGGTTAGTGGTTCCAGAGACAAGTGCCCCTTTACACATTCCATGCCAAACTGGTGGTTGGGCTGAGCACATACTCAAATTAACATTCCAGATGAAGAAAAGGCCTGCAGCACCCTCTCCACAGCTTTTTTTTAATCCCTCAAACTTGCAAAAATCCTGTCAACCTTGGGATAACTGCAGCACAAACACAGCCTTTGGCCCAACTCATACCAAGAAATACAAGAAATGAGGGAAGGAGGAAGGAAGGAAGAAAATTAAGTATTGCGTTGATTTTTAGGGATGAGAGAAACACCTTTAGCAGCACAGGGGTGTAAGACAAACCTTCAAAGCAAGCAAGGGCTCCCTTCATCTTCATTACTGGTGGAGCAATAACATCCTCACTGGTCTGCAGAGGACTTGGCAAAAATAGACTCTGGTACCAGCTCAGGGGGCTCTCAATTACATGGTATCACACTATTGCTGGAATTAATTTGCAATCATATTAGAAAAACAACTGCTTACTCTGAGCAGATAAATTGCTGTCCCTGGAACTTCAGTTTGATCCTGCTTGGGCTATGAAATGAGAGTAGCTCTGTGCACTTCAGCAGGGTTAGTCTGGGCTTGTACCTGCGTAAGGTGAGGCAGAACACAGCCAGCAGGCTTCAGAAAACAGAAGGGAATGGTTGGGGTGATGTCCAGAGAGCTCTTGTTTACTTAAGGGCTGTTTGACATTTGATATTGAATGCGAAGAGTCAGAACTGGAATTAAAAATAGCAGTGGATCCACAAGACTGGGACCTCTGGTGGCAACAGAAAGTAACCAGAGGTGACCAGGAGAGCAAAGGAAAACACAGGGCAAGAGGAGCAATGATTTCTCAGAGCTTTGTTAACGTGGTTGTGTCCAAAGGGCTGAGACTGCTGTTTCAACCCACATCCATCAGTTCAACACTGCTGATGTTTTCATGACCAAGGGTTTTTTTTCACGTTCTCATTTGAGGACCCCTTGGCACCTGACTCAAAGAGGTGTCTGTTTTAAGGTCAGCTGGATTTATTAATACTGGTTTTTATATAAAAGGTAAGGAATGGGAGAGGTTGAGCAACAAAGAAAACAGTGCTCATTTCTTTGTGATTCATATCCTCCTCTCCTCCCTGCACACTTTGGGGTCAAGTCTGACATTATTTAAATATTTGCTCTGATGGTGGCTCCCTCATGGAGGAAGCATTTAGAGATAGCACTTAGAGCAACACCACCCATGGAAATCTGTAGAGTTCCTACTGTTCAACCAGATTCATTCATTTCCCCAGGATGGTTTTTAAACTCTGTCTTGCACTCAGCAGTAAGGCCACAGATGAGACTTTCTCCTTGGTTTTGTCCCACATGATGATCTCCCTCAATCTCTGCCAGTTCAGAGCATCTGCCAACTCACTCAGAAAATACACTGTAAATCACCAAAAATTTATTTGGTATCACTGAAACAGGGCAGTCTCTGTGCCCACAAGTTCTACCAAAAATCAAAGGTCTGGGCTGTGTCCTCAGCCTGCACTTTTTGGGCAGAAGGGAAGGGAGGCCTGGCCAAAGCAAGAAAACAGCAGAGATATTCTCCTCTTGTGTTTGCAAAGGACTGGCAGCACAGCTCAGATTTTCCCAAGCACTTGGCTCGGGGCTGCTCCTGGTGTTGCTGCAGGGCTCAGTCTCCCCCCATGCAGCTTGTTCCCAATTTAGCTGTTTGAATTTAAAGCCTGAAGCAGTAAACCAAACACCTTGGTGTTTTCATCCACACATCTCATGCTGCTAAATAGGCTGAGAAGAACTTTAGTCACGTTCCCCACCCCTGGATCTGATTACAAAGGCTACAGACACCTGCACACCTGGACAAACTCCTCAAGGTTAAAGGCCAGATCTTCCCAGCTTTCCCTCACCTGCCCCAGGTGGAGCATGGCTTCATGGCAGGGCTTGGGGTGTGCTTCTTTCACAGCTAGCAGTTCAGAGAGGCTCAAAGTTACAAACACATAACTGCAGTACTCTGATTTGAGGAACATCCCTCTCTGCTGCTGGGGGAGGCCATTTCAACCCAGGAACTGCATCGGGAGATTAAAGTTTGTCAAGAGCAGGGACAGGTTTGGCTCCCTGTTATCTTAACCAGAGTATTACAGCCCTTATCTGTGGGGCAAGCTGGGGACACCAACCAGGAAACTGCTCATTACTTCAGGCTGTGACAGGGAATTTTCCTCCTTCCAGGCATTACACAAGGGAATATTTGTTGCTGCCATTGAGAGGGAGCTACAAACAAAGCCAAGCCAAGCTAAACCAAAGCAAACACCTTACCCACACCTAGGAAACACCTTCTGGGTGTTAACCTGACCTTCACTCCCTGGAAGAACATCCTCCAGCTCCAAAGCTCCCCAACAGCCACCCACTCCAGGAGCTGAGGCCCTTTCCCAGCCTCCACGGTGATGGGCAGCTGAGCTGGAGACAAGCTCATCCATAAACAGAACCAGCTCCAGGTGGGAAACTTAAATATTTCTGCCAATTAGCAGCAGGCCCTTGCTGTTATGTAAGGGTACATAAACGAGGTGTTACAACTCCTCCAAAGGAAAAACACCTTCCATGCTAATGCAGTTATGGCCAAAAAAAATTCCTTATATGCAGATGAACGCTACATGCAGATAAACACCCACTTCCTTGGCATCACCGTGAAGCCAGTTTTGCCCCCTGGATCTCAGGGATAGGGCCAGCCCCCTCAGGACCTTGGCCAAGTCCACCTGCCCCTGTGAGTCACCCCTAATTGCTGTGCATAGTCCCAGCAAGCCCTGCCTGGGCAGAGGAGAGCTGCATTCCTGTCGTTGTTATACCAAAGTGAGTTGATTTAATAAATCTCCTTCGGCAGGCATTTGATAGCAGCAAAAGCCAGGGAGAACAAGCCCCGAGCCCAGCTCTCCTAGGCAAAGGGCAAGTGTGTTCCACCTCAGGTGGGGGCCAGCTACAAGGCCCTGGAGGTGCTGCCAGCCCCAGCTCAGATACCACAGCTGAGTCACAAAGTACACGTGGGGTTTTTTCAAATATATTTGGGTGTTCTTTCTTATTTGGGTCATTAGCCCCATGACTGGTGAGGCGTGCCACAACTCTACAGTGACGAGGGCAATGCATTTTGGCCAATGGCTTGGCCACCACGACAAAATCTGGGATGCCCTTGCAAGGCCAAGGCCGAAGGAGTCTTTGGAAAACACATTTGTGTGTTTGTTCTGCCATAAGCCCTGGTCCTGATGCAGCAGAGACCCTTCCTACTAAGAGAGGATCAGGAAAAGAAGCAAGGGAGAGATGAGATCTGCCAAAGCTCTGCGGGGTCAGGGCTCTGAGCTGCAGCACGTGGAAAGGAGGTCCGGGGCTGGGAGTGCAGCCAGGGAGGTGCCCACAGCGGCAGAAACTCGAGGCAGAGGAAGCCAGGGTGGTTCTCATGCCTCTGCCTGGCTCACCCCTTGTTTTTCCAAAAACACGGGGTGAAAACAAAAGTCTTTTGAAAAGCATAACCTTCTGATGCCAAGCTGGGGGAGCCTCCCACGCTGTGCATGAGCAAACAAAGGCACTGTGTGCTCCTGGAGCCCTGGCACGGGCAGCCAGCCCTGGCCGCGCCACCTGCTCCCCCCTGCGTGTCCGTGAGTCCCCGGGGAGCTCTGTCTGTCCCAGGGGGGTCCCGGCAGCACAGCCCCTGAGGCTGGAAGGCAAGGATACTGCTGGGGCTGGGGCAGGCCGGGTGGGCACGGGGGAGTTTCTCCAGCCCCAGGTGACAGCAGGGAAAGCTCTGCTGGCAGCGCCCGTGCCCGAGGGGCGGCTCCGTGTGCTCGGCCAGGAGCAGCTGCTGCTGATGGTTCCTGAGCATCCCAAGAGCTGGGCTGACAACAGCTCTTGACAACTCCTACCATCCATCAGCTGCAAATCTCCCAAAGCTTCGTGTTTGCTTCAAGGCCCGGGTCCAGGATTCATTCAATCCGTGGGGGAGTCAGGAGGAAAGGAAGAGGAGGGGGGAGCAAAAGGGGGTTTCTAGCTGCTCAGGTCAAAGGGACATGTGAAAATGAGGTCTCTTAAGGCTCCAGCAGTAGGCACTGAACAAAAAGAAAGAGAATTTTCAAAATAATAATAATTTTATAAAAACAATTTCAGGAATGTTAAGCTGGTCTTGAATTCAGGAGCCAACTCGGTATCAAAATTTTTGATTTGGTGAAGTTGCAACAACAAGGGAGGAAAAAAATTGTGCGTGACTCCAAGTGGGTGTTTTCAAACAGCATCTTGTTTGGGGGAAAGAATCCCTCTTGGTCTGCTTTGTTTTCTCATGATGCTGGAAATAATTCTCCTCCTCAGAGAGAAGAATTGGATTTTTATTTTTCTATCTAATCACGGGAGCTACCTCAGGTCACGCCTGACCATCGCTGCTCTCCCCTTCCTTGCTAGCACAAAGTGTTAAAGAAACACGTGTGCAGGTACAAAATCACACATTTCATTTAGCAATTAAGAAATCAGGCATGAGGAGCCTTGGCTGAAGGCTGCTTTTGGGGCTGAGCCCAGGGGCAGGGATGCCCTGGGGCAGCAGCATCACTCCCCCTTCTCTCCAGGCAGCAGGAGTAGCAATTCCTTACAGTATTGCAGTAGCTCCATAATGGCTTTATAATAGCTCCAGCCTCTTCACAGCTCCCCCAGATTCACCGTTTCATTTCTGTCCCGTCCAGGCTCCCATCTCAGTGGGATCTGGGTGACACAAGCCCACCGTGCTGCTCCTGGCCGTGCTGTGGCACAGTCCTCACCAGTGCCAGCACGGGCCCTGGCAGGGAATGGGTGTCACAGGGCTTGGGCCCTGGAGGGAATGGGTGTCACAGGGCTTGGGCCCTGGAGGGAATGGGTGTCACAGGGCTTGTGCCAGCTGCAGTCCCCTCACCCTGGCAGACATCCCCAGTGCAAGATGGGGGCAGCTACGACGGCGTGCCCCTGGGGGCAGGAAGGCTGTGGGTGCTGCTGGAGGATTGCCCACCCAGCTCCATCACGGCCACAGATGAGCCACTGACCCACAAGAGAGGGCTTGTTTGGGGTTGTTTTTGTCTCCTTCGATACATCTAGAAGATCCCAGGGCTGGGCCAGCCAAGCGGAGCGATGGGCAGAGCAGCTCCCCAGCGCAGGTGGGGCAGCGGCGCAGCTTCCATCCCAGCTGCAGGGGATGAGCGGGACAGGACCGGCGGTGCGGGGCCGTCCCACAGGGGGGAGCCTTGTCACCAGCCTCGGGGACACTGCCGGGACACTGCCGGGACATCCCCAGCGCCGGGCACCCTCCGCTGCCGGCTCGGAACGCGATGCGTCCATCCTCACCGGGCTGGGCAGAGATCCCTCCAGAGCCACGCAGGTGCCCACAGCTGATCTGGCATTAAGCAAGCAAAAACGGCCAAGGAAATCTGTTTCTAAAGGATGCTGCTGGGAAAAATTCAGCCCACGGGGTGTCCTAACAGCTGTCTGTGCCTGGAGGATGCTGATGAGCTGAACCCCTGAGCCAGATCCCCACCTTGCACATTCCCATTGGATCAACTTTAAACTGAACAGTAAAGGCCTAAGCCAGGTTTAGTAAAACCAGAGACCTTGCGAAGAGCTGTCACCCACTCTGACCTCAGGTAATGCTGGGGCTGTCTCCTCCTGCCTCAAAGGTGAATAAATGCATGGCACTACCAGAGTGGGGAGAGCGAGGTATGGACCTGGCATCGATGCCCAGCTGTGCTGTGAAATGGAAATGCAGAGTCAGAGAGAGAGAGAAAACAGCCAAAGCAAGAAGGGTTTCCTTCGGGGACCACAGCAAAGAGCCCAGGTGGGCACCACGGGGGGAACAAACCCCGCAGCAGCACAGGCTCCCCACTGCCTATTCGTGGGCAAAGCTGGTGCCAGAAGCAACTTTTCTCCTCATCTTATTTTTCCCAGAAAAATTCAAAGAATTTTTAAAGTTGCTTTCAGCCCAGATTCCTCCAGAGGAAGCCACAGCTTTCTGCACTTGGAATCACCTCTGTCCAAAGAAACAAAGACAAGTTTAAAGAAAATATTCATGGCTCAAATCACCATTTTCTTCTGTGAGTTTCAAATCCTCCCACACTGAGTGTGCCAGACAGAGCCAGCAGCAACACCCATATCATCCAACTCAGAAGTTAAGATCTTTGGCTTGATCTGTGACATGAAATGGATGGGGGACAGGAGGGATGACAGAGCCTCAGCCACAAAGGAGTAATACAAGGACCCATGCTGGGAAAGGATGGGGAGCACCCCATGAGCCAGGTTGTAATCAGTTAATTTAACTCGAGTTTGGCTGGGAATAATTAAGAAGGAGGTGATAATTTTCCTCTGTATCAAGTGCCCAATCTCTTCCTGGACAGGCTTTCACCTGGGAGGTGACACCTTGCCAGGACAGAGATCTGGTCCCTGCATGCAGATGCCCAGGCAGTAACCTATCAGCTGCACTGACACTGTTTGCATGACACTTCCTTTAAAGAGGGAGAGAAAAACAAAACACTTGTCCCTGCTTTATAAGGCTGCTGTGTAAACAGCCCTGTAGGCTTTGGGGGACACACCTAAAGGAGGCAGCTGAGGTGAGGCTGATCAGGTCATGGAGCTGCCTCTCCAGGCCTGACTGGGCAGCCAAGTCCCCTCTAGAGCTTTTCCCAGAGGGGTGGGCACTGCTGCTGACAGGGTGAAATCCCCCTCCAGCCACTGTCCCCAGTCAATTGGGCTGGAGGGGTCCTGGCCCATCTCCCAGCCCATCCTCCCCACCTCGGCCAGGCTCATCCACCTCACTCCTGACACATGCTGAGCCCACAGCAAGTTAAATCTACGTATTGACCCCCTTGCTCTGCCTCTTCTTGATGGAATACAAGTTCCCCCACCCCTATGTTCTCTATTTTGTCATTTCTAGCCTAAACACATTGTCCCATGCACACAAATCCAAGAGCTCTGAGGCCTTTGCTACAACCCCGGTCAGGACATTCCCAAATCACCTTGAGAGCCCTTGCTGGGATGCATCTATGTCCCTGGCCAGCTTGTGTCTAGAAAGATCAGAATTTTCTTCCAAGCCTCATTTTTTTTTTTCTTTCCTGGAACCAAAAGGTACAACCTGGAGCTTCCTGTGGTGCTGGCTTCTATCCCAGGATGTGTTTCCTTCAGTAGAAGAAACTCTTACCTTGATTTTTTGTGGCCTCACTGATCGAGTTCACTGCTCACCCCATCATGCTGCATGAGGCTATGCTGGGAATCAGGGTTAAAATTAAGACAGAAAAACGGGGTGCAGCTGAGGGGCACAAAGTGCTGCTGAGAGACAGGAACTCCTTTGGATATTTTTTTCACTGGGAAAGCACACCCTAAGCTGGCTCTGTTGCATGGTTTAATCTTGTTTTCAGTGAATATTGGGCTACTTCTGTGTGCCAAAACAGGCATGAAGAGGACTGAGCCTGTGGGGTAGGTGTGGCACAATACCTGAATCCAGTTGCATCTCCATCGCCAATTACTATTAATCAAAACATATTCATTATACAGGCAAAACTCCCCCCAGCATTGCCAGGTCCAGGGCTTGGGTCCTGCCTCTGTTTGCTCCTGCTGGGAGCTGCAGCAGCCCACGGGGACTGTGCAGCAGGCAGGACAATGGGGATGTATTTTCCCCAATACAGGAAAGCTGAAAAGACTGAAAGTAACAATTCCTAGAAGAGCTGGGGTGTGCAGGAGGGCCCTGGGATGGAGTGCTGTGCAGCACAGGGACACATCCCCTTTGCTGTGTACAGACCAAGGGGCTTGGGGGGCTTCCCGGGGCGAGCACCATAAAACATCCTCCACCTCACCAGCCAGGGGTGGCTTTCTAATTACCCAGGTGGGTTTCTATTGTAAGGAGGGCAGCAATGCAGGATTTGACGCCAGGGCTCTGAATGTGTCACCTGCCGAGGGCAATTTAGCAAGTGGCCTGTGCTTTATTTTCCTGCTGTCCACAGCCACTGGGCAGCACAGGCCAAGGCCCCTGTGGGATCTGCCACCCTGATAAACTGATTTGTCTCATGTCTGCCTTCCCTTAAAAGCACATTGTGGTGTGAAAAGGGTTTTGTGGGTGCATGGGGCTGTATATATTAACGTTGTCTCTTTTACTAGGGCAGATGCCGGAATGCTTTAGGGGTTTGGCCATCCCATGAAAGGCACTGCCTGTTTGGTTACACAGCAAGAAAGTAAGAAACAAAGCATAAACATCTAATCAGTTAAGTGGAGGGGTCCAGCAGACACTCAGGACACTGCTTTGCAAACAGCCTGTCCCTCAGCATCTCACAGTGCAGGCTCTGCTGGGCAGCTCGTGGGGTCCAGGCTGCCCGGGACCCCTGACAGTGCACGCTCTTCATAACCAGGAAATTCAACAGAATTGGCCTTCCGGAGTTATTTTATTCCCCATTCAGAACTAAACCAAAAATATGTCTCCAAGTAGTGAGAAAATCAAAGGGAAGCCACCTTCAGCATCATTTCTCAGACGACCCATGGGGTGACAGGGGCAGTTCCCACGGGTGACGGGGCAGCAGCCAGCCCGGAGCCTCCAGAGCCCGACTGGGCTTGGCCCACACGTGCCCAAGGAGCAAAGCACCAAGATCAGCTTCTAAACACCTCTGCCCAGCTCAGCTCTGCCACCGATCCACCCCGAGAGCTACAGACCACCTATTCCTGTGCCTCAGTTTACCCAGCTGCAAAGACAGATGTGTGCATTGAATCTCTTCTACTGCAAGGACATTGCACGAAGGGGTCCAGAAGTGCAAATGTATTAACACAGCAAGACCCAAGTCTGCTTTTGCTCTAAGGTGGAAAAGTCAAGCAGTGATGCAATTGGGATCACTGCACAACTGGGACCTGCACGAGTGCTGTCTCCCGCCTGCCAGGCCCGAGCAGTTAATGTGGAAAAAACCTGGAGCAGCGTGGGAAGGCTTGTCCCAGCAGGCTGCTTTGTTTGCTGACAACTAGCGCGAGTGACAACGTTATGAGTGACTTTTAGGATCGCTGTGACTTCAATTAGAAAGGACATTTTTAATAGCCTGGGCAAAGAGCTGTGTGGTCCTGCCAGTGGCTGCTGGCGGCACGGCTCACGCCCAGGGACGCTGTTATTCCTCTGGCATGTGATAGCAATATCATGTGTGAACTGACAGAGCAGACATGCCAATATTTATTTTTTTTTTAGCTGCACAAGCTGCCTCAGACAAGGAAAAAAACCCATCTGTATGGCCTCAGGGGCAGCCAGACACAACCCCCCAAAATTACCTGTGGGCACGTAGAAAATGCATGCAGATTTCCAAGCCATATGCATGGGCTTTAATCAATGAGCTTCCCTGATACATGGGAAACACTTCATTCCCAGTAATTGTCCTTTGACATCTCTAACAAGTAGGATCTGTTCCGGATGGTAATGATTAAAATGCTGACTCACAGAGGGTTTTCCATGCTGGTGGGACTGCACCAGCTTTGTGCTCACTTGGAAGATATTTTGCATCCCTTCTTTTCAACCAATCTGCAATTTTAATCCTCTGGTTACAAACGGGTTGTTTGTGGCTTTGCCCAGCTGACTCCAGGTTTCCCTTCTGCAGAGTCTGGAGGGAAAGGGCTCTCCACTCACTGAGGGGCAGCAGGACAGGGAGAATCCCTGTGCTTTCTGCAGCCAGGAGCAGTGAGGAGCTGGTCTGTCGGCTCCAGGCAGGAGAGAGGAGTGACAGGTCTCCAGCAGCAAGAGCTGAGCCCACAGGCCTGCACTTCAGACAGCAGCTGTGAGGTGTCAAACCCCAGGGCAGGTTGCTGGCTCTGCAATGCTCCTGAACGTTTCATGGCAGGACAGAAAAATTACTTCTCAAAGGTATTGAGGTGCATCCTCCTGCCTGGCCATTGCACTGCTGGCTGTGGCCACTTGCCTGCATGTGAAGATGGGGTTTGTCCCTGTGTGTGCCCTTCTGCTTGTGGGGCAGCTCCCCAAGTGCCATGTCTGGGGCAGTCCCGTTCTCTTGAACCTCACTTTTGGCACTCTTTCATCAGCCCCCTTGCAGCAGCAGTGATGAACTCGGGGATGGGTGTACCCCAGGGTCAGACAGGGAGCTGAGAGGAGGAGGAAAAAGGCAGCACCTCTGCCTGCTGTGGAGCCAAAGAGTCATCACGGGCAGATGCTGTGCCTGTGTGCCACGGGACAGTGACAGGCAGAGCCAGGGGGCTGTTTGTCACAGCACAGCACTGCTTTGGAGCCAAGTACCCACAGTGCCCCACGGAGCAGCCAGGATCCCTGCCCAAGGTGAGCCAGCCCCGACGGGACCGTTCACTCACAGGAAAACAGACCACGAAGTTTCCAGGAACACCATCTCCCCATTCCTCCATCAGCTGCAACACAGCTCCTCACAACCCTTAGTGATACTGACTGTAACTACCAAAAGGCTTTTTGGGTTTCCTCTGATAAGGATTTTCCTCTCCCAAGCACAGATGATGGCTCAGCAGCAGCAGAGGCCCCTCATTCCACTCAGGCTATGGGCAGCTCCTGCCTGGAGCGGCAGCAGCCGTGCCTTTGCTGCAGCAGGCTTCACCGTAAGGAAATTGCCAACCCCAGAAAACTGTTCCCCTAATTACAGCGTTGGAGCATGGAGAAAACCACATAAATGATTCACACAGCGTTCCCAAGCTGCAGCTGCATAAATTAGAGAGATTTCCAAATGCTACCAAGCCACGCTCGCTGTTATCAGGATGGAAATGCAGAAACTTTCATCATAAAGAGGCGAGAAGGAAAAACCCGCCGTTAAACGCATCTCTGCAAACCAAGGAGACCTGGGAGGTCTATCCCCTATAGATCTTTACAGAAGGGTTGTTAAAACTCCTCGGGGAATTCTCATAGGAGGGAGCAGGCAGATAGCAGGGGAACTATAGAAATGCATCCGCTTGTTATTTCGGAGGGACATGGGGATGGAGCCTCTGCTGGCAAGCAGAGCATGAAAAAGAGAAGGCAAGGGGACTCGGGGCCAGCAGAAAGGGATGGCTGGTGGCAGGGAAGAGAGTTAAAAGTGTCCCATTGTTAGGGAAGTTTGCTCTCCTTCAGACCATCCTGCTCCCAGGGACACCGCGCCGCCTTTTGAAGTGCAACCTTAGGCGGTTCCTTGTCACCCATTGGAGCGAGAGCTTTTTTACCACATTAAGTCATTGGGTAGCAAATGAATGGGGGGTTTTGACTATTCACAACTTCACCTTATAAATATCAGAGTTGGAGGTTCCTGCAGCTTTGCTCCATCCCCGTAGCTCACCTTGGGAAGGAGTGGAGGGAGGCGGCCCTGCTGGTGCGGAGACCTGCGGTGTGGGGAGCTACGGAGCAGCCAAAGGGATCCAAGCCCTCTCCTCGTGACTGCCATGAAGAGAAGCAGCCTCCTTATCCTCTCCATCACAGGGGTCTACAGTGCCATTCTCCACACAGCAGCATGGTAGGGTCCAGCTCGGTGGAAAGGGCCCTTTTTAGAGATGCTCTCCAGCCTGTGGTAAGGTGATTTATTTTATTTTCTTTGTTTCAGGTCTGTGAATAACTTCCTGATGACAGGACCTAAGGTAATTAACACACGGACTAGCAGGAATTTAAACGGAGCGGTTTTGTTTTGCAAATGGGAATCAGTACTTTCCAAGGAACCAGACGTCCCAGAGCAGATCGGCTCCAAGTCCTGCCAAGTACAGAGGGAAAGGACTCGCAACCTGCTTATGTCTGTTTTCCCCGATAAACGCTAAAGCAGGGTGGATTTTAACCCCGCTGTTTCCCATGCCAGGCTTACCTGACGTTCTCCAGCAGCGTGGCGGCCGGGGCACACAGTGGGATGGAGGAGTGCAAGTTCCAGTTCGGGTGGGAGCGCTGGAACTGCCCCGAGAGCGCCCTGCAGCTCTCCACGCACAACCGGCTGCGCAGCGGTGAGTGCGCTTCACCTGCGGCTCCCTCCCCGCCGGGATGCTCAGGGGGCCAGCTGGGATCTCCGAGAGAGCTGGCGCTGCCGATTTACCTGGCTGATGGGAAAGGGCCTTCCTGTGCCAGAAATCGCGGTTGTTTTTCCTTTATCTGTATTAACTGGAGTCGTTAATAGCGCTGAGGTTTTCCTCGGGATCCCAGGCTCAGTGCTCCCCACAGTGCTGCTCCGTGGGTCTGCTCCTACCCCTTTGTGTGCAGCGTCCCGGGGAGGGCAGTGCTAGAGACAGCCGAGCTTCCAGGGGGGGAAAGGGCAGGAGAGGCAAAGGGAGAAACCAGAAATGGGCGCTAAGAAACTGCCTTCGTAAGAAAGCTGTGGGTATATTTCCTTATTATCTATTTCAATGGGCAATAGTCTCCTTTTACCCGGAGCAGCATCTCTATTTGAATCTCTTCAGAAAGCCAAAAAGCACTATGCTAGGAGAGTGGGTGCAGACAGCTGTTAGCACAGGTTCAAAGGATCAATGACCATTTTCTCCAGCAGGCAAGATCAAAGCACAACATACCCCCAGGCAAGGAAGGACAGAGATGAACCGAGTGCCAGGTGAAAGGAGAAATAACTCACCTTGGCCAGAGCAGGACTATAGCATTTCCTTAAAATCCCACCCCAGGCAAGAAGTTCCATGCCTGTATGGACCACCTGCATAATACGATACCAAATTTCTGTACTCTGTGACGCTGAAGCCTGAAAAGATCCAGTCATGAGCATTTCATTTCTGCAGCACCTGACCTTTTGCACAGAGCGTGTGGGTACTTTCTCCTTGCACCTTCACAGCACAGGAGATCTTCATTCCTGATAGTTCGGGATTGATGTCTATATTTGCATGTGACAGCTTTTCTCCCCCCTCGCCCCCAGCTACCCGGGAAACCTCCTTTGTGCACGCCATCAGCTCGGCCGGGGTCATGTACACCCTGACCAGGAACTGCAGCCTGGGAGACTTCGAGAGCTGCGGCTGCGACGACTCCAGGAACGGCCGTGTCGGTGAGTGACCGTGCAGGACAGACTGACCCCAGCCCTCTCTCCCAGCCCCACGGGCCTCAGGGCAGCACTGGGGGCAGGGCTGGGCTTCAGCCTGTGTCTGTCTGTCTTGCAGGTGGCCGAGGCTGGGTGTGGGGAGGATGCAGCGACAACGTGGAGTTCGGGGAGAAGGTTTCCAAGCTCTTTGTGGATGCCTTGGAAACGGGACACGATACCCGTGCGCTGATTAACCTGCACAACAATGAAGTTGGGAGACTTGTAAGTAATAATAATAATGTTTATATTGAAAACAAAATCTAGGCTGTCCAAGTTCCCATTTTCAGGCTCCTGTGAAAAACCTGGCCCAGTAGTTGTTGCATGGCGGAAAAAAACCACAGCCAGGATCTGGCCTTGAACATCAGCGCGGGGAATCACAGTAAATTGTTCCCACTTCTAGCTTCTGCAACCGTGTAATGCAGTTAACTGCTGGCACACACCACTTATTCAGAAATGCATGGGGTTTGTACTCACCCCTAGGCTTGTCTGGTCCGTAAAACAAAGCCAGAACCACCTTCCCTGCTTTATTGCAATATGCATTTCCAGGCTCTTTGGCTGGGAAGCCAGGTGTGAGCTGGCCCTGCTCACAAGTCAGCCAGACTCGCCCCCACTCCTGCCTGGGCCATGGAAGCTCTCAGCATCTTGCCAAACCTCCTTGTCTGTAAAAACAAGGATGACAACACTTAACATACCTATCTCATAGGGTGTGTCAAGGCTTAATCTCACATAGATACCAGTGATTGGGACCTTATAAATACCAGAGGGAGATAGGCAGATAATATCTGTGAAGTGCTTGGCCTGGAGGAGATGCAGAGAGGTTGGGTATGATTATTCCAAAGCAGTTTCACACATTTTGAATGAAACATCTGAAAGGGACATGGGCTGATGCTGGTGAGTGGCGTGAGAAGGGCATGACCTGACAAGGGCACTTTTTTCCTGCTCTGGATTTTCCTGGAAGGGCTGGCAACAATAGCTTGTGCCCACTTACCTCTGAGACAGATGTTTTCCAGGAATAAGAGCATCAGCTCTTGGAAGGACCTGAAGTCATGCCAAGCACGAGCCACTTTGGATCAGTACCCCCAAACTCCAAGTGCTGTAGGGCCTGATTTTGAGTTTTCCTAATTTCTTCACCTCATCCCACCAAGGCGGTGAAAGACACGATGAAGAGAGCCTGCAAGTGCCACGGGGTGTCAGGCAGCTGCAGCATCCAGACCTGCTGGCTGCAGCTCGCCGAGTTCCGCGAGGTCGGCAACTACCTGAAGATCAAATACGACCAAGCCCACAAGCTGGAGCTGGACAAGAGGCGCATGAGAGCCGGCAACAGCGCCGACAGCCGCGGGGCCACGGCAGAGACCTTCCACCACATCCACGCCACGGAGCTCGTCTTCCTGGAGGACTCTCCCGACTACTGCACGAGGAACGCCAGCCTGGGCCACCAGGGCACCGAGGGCCGCGAGTGCCTGCAGACCGGCAAGAACCTCTCGCAGTGGGAGCGGAGGAGCTGCCGGCGGCTCTGCACCGAGTGCGGGCTGCGCGTGGAGGAGCGCAGGACCGAGGTGGTGGCCAGCTGCAACTGCAAATTCCACTGGTGCTGCACGGTGCGCTGCGAGCAGTGCCGGACGCTGGTGGCCAAGCACTTCTGCACCCGCCGCGACTCGGCCGCCCCCAACCACATCAGGCAGAGGAACAGGGGCCACAGGAGATAGGGGGACGCCTCGGTGCCCTGGCACTGGGGAAGGAGCGTGCCGGGCTCCGGAGGGTTGAGCGCGCACCGTGTGAGGTGCCGGGGTCCCCCGTGGATGGATGGATGGATGGATGCGGTGGGGTTGGGAAGCACAAGGCGCGGGCGCTGAGGAACCACGCTCCGTCGTGCTTCCATGTCTTTTCCTCAGCATTTACCAGTAGCTTCTTTCTTCTTGGGAGTCACTTTAGCTGTGTGTTGGACAGAGGGAGGAGTTTCGTGGCTGGCTCGGCCCTTTGTGCCCTTGTCAGTGTTTCTGCCAACGCCAGCAGAGGGGCTCCAGCCCCGCAGCCAGAGAGGTGGGAGCAGGTGCTGTGGCCAAAAGCGGGCCCAGCTGGGTGAGCCCGTCCCTGCAGCCTCAGGTCCCGGCCGTTCATGCACAGCAGCTACTTGGCAGCATTTCTGGAGGAAAACTTATGCACTTTGTGATGTGAGAGGAGGTTTGACAGTGTTGTGGTGTGCATTACCACAGCTGCAGCCTTTTGAGGGATTTGAAAAGTTTACAGCCAGTGTTTACATATTTCCCTCCCCCCTTTTTTTTCTCCTCCTTTTTGAACTTTGTATTTTAGCACAAGAAGCCTTGCCCCAAATAGACAATAGCTTCATGTATTTGTACTGGATAAAATTAAGCAGTTTACAGTTCTTATACTATTTTTTGTTTTAAATTAGCAGATAAGAATTCAGAATTCTTTATGCCTAATGTTGTCTATTAATAAGTTGTATTATTGCTTCGCACAATCTTTTTTTCACTATATATTTTGAAGGTATCCCTTAAGAGTTAGGTTTTGGACTGTATTTTGCAATAAACCACAATGAAAAGAACTGGCTTTTTCCTTTCTGGCTTCCTAGCAATATGATTTCAGATGCAAAATTGTCCCTTTCCGTGTAAAACCCAGCACTTCCACGAATTACCTCATCATTAATCCAAAAGCCACCAAGGGCAATGAGTTTGTTCTCCTGTGTCTCAGTAAGTTGGCTCCAGCCTGCAGTCCCCGGAGGGTTGGCTTTAGTACCTATCGCCGTAATCTCGCCCTTTCCAAGTGCTGAGTATGCAGATACAGCCTGGCTAAAGCTGATTTTGAAGCTCCCAAAGTCTCTCTAATTTGCCTCGGCCCAACATCCCCCAGACAATGCGAGGCTGCCCCGCTTTGATGTGGAAAGCGTCACCATCGGCACTCACTGCAAATTTCTTGGAGGCACGAGAGGGAACCCTTTGAACTGGAGCAGGAGAGAAAACTTGGGGACAGTTGTGAATGTGTCTGGTGGTTCCCTGCTGCTCCGGGTGCCAGCAGCCCGCACCAGGCCGGGGAGGGCAGGAGGGGACAGCGCTGTCCAGGCTGCTGCTGCCCCAGGGCAGGTCCTGCTCCATCACCTGCGCCCACGATGCGGGGCGAGGATGCTCCACCAAGTTTGCTCTCCAGCCAGGGGAGGAGGAGGAGACACAAGTGTAAAAATCACCCTAAAGCTCTGCCAGCATGTTGCACCCACACTGCAAATGCTTCAGTGCTATTTTATCCACGTCTCCCTATGGTTCCCTGTGTAAACACAGCCTTGACACACACGGGAGCCAGATCAGGGAGCTCAGCCTGCAAAACACATATTTGGGAAGCACAGCTGACTTCCATGCATTTATTTTATGCAAAGTGGGTTTTAATAAAGCTGGAAGGGTGACATCAGTCGGGGAGGTGGGGGGTGATGCTTTCAGGGTAAGTATTTCTACTAAGTTACCCTACCAAAACAAAATACCCCAAGATTTTTGCACAGTGTTGCCACAACAGCAGTTGCAACCCCCAAAAATTTAGGCTGAACTGGGAATGATAAAAACAAATAAGCAAAGCTGCTTTCCTGCATCTTGGGCACTGGTTGACTTGTCTGCACAAATATTATCTGCAGGGTCTCTTTTTGTTTTTGCTTGGACAGTTTTTTGCTCCAGAGCCCCATTAGCTGCAGACACAGGGTTCCATGAAAATCCCAAAAAATGAGGTTATACAGAGCACAGGACAGCCCACGCTGATGCGTTCTCAAGAGAAGAGAAACAATTTCACCAGGATGACTGCCAAGCACACATAAAAACCTTCCTGCTGTATAGCAGCAGCAGGTTCATAAACCACACAGGTAAATCCTGGGAGATGAGGGCTCCCAGTGAGCAGGAACGGGCAGGACATGCTGTGTGTCATCTTACCCATTTCTCTGCAGCATTTTTCAAACTAACACTTATGCAGAAAATAAGAAGCAGCAGGTTTGTAGGTGGCAACAGCACCAGACCAGTCCTCTGCCCACAAGGGCTCCATCCCAGGGAAATCGGGCTGGAGAGGGAAGTAGAGACTCCACTGCTCAGACCAGTCCTTTTCCCACTGAGCCCTCCCATTCCCACCAACTCAGCATTCATGTCTACCCCATCGTATTTAAATGCTGGAGATTAACTGCTCTTCCTTAAATTTGTTGTTAAAGCCATCTACATTTAGGGTAGCCAGACCCTCTAAGGCAATGAACAAATCACACCCAAAAGCCAGAGACCAAATGGAAATTGAAGCAAACTGAAGAGAAAGTTACACGCCATCCTGTAACACATTTCCATTCTCTTTTTATACCTTACAGAGACAATACCAAGACTGAACAAATACAAAAATCAACTCTATGGCTTAGAGTGGCACCTTGCCAGAGATATTACAGTCCTGGAGAAGCTGAAGCTTCCTCATCCTCCCCCTTGTTGCTTGGATACAACAGTCATCAATTCTCACTACATTCACTACAAAACAATAGAAATTCAGGATCGTCTTAATCCATCACAGCACTGTCAGGAAACCCTGACACCCCTGCCTGCTGCTGTGGTTTCTGTAATAACCCTCACAAATGCCATGGGGCACAGGGTAACAAACTCTGAGGATGCCACAGGACTGAGCTCATCATTTCAGCTGTGATTTTACCTGGGCAGCTTTTTTACTCCTGCAGAGCAGCTTTCAAAGTAAACACAAGCACAGACAGCAGAGCACAGTCCTGCCACTGGCTACTTTGTGAAGGCTCCTTCTCCCACCCCAGCCAAAGAGCCTTTGCAGGGACTGGTGATGCCTTCAAACCTGCACATGTTTGCTCATGATCACCCAAAGTCAGCTCCAATCTGAGGCACTGATCCAAACCACCTGGAACTCACTGCACACCCGGAGGAAGGGATGGGCTGGCTCTCTAAAGCCTTGAGGAGGCAGCTGACCACTGTCCCACTGTAATAGAACTGTTAAAGTGTTGATCCTAATTGCAATGAAATGCCAAAAATATTGATCTGAGCCAGGGGCTGCATGAACTCAACCCAAAATCTTGCTGCCAAGAGCTGTCAGCACTGCTGCTCCCCTGAAGCACTTTAGGCAGGGCTGTGGAGCCACTCGGATAGCTCTGGAGCATCATCTTCATGTTCGACCAGCCACTTACATGGACAGAGCATTCTCTGTGATAAGAAATCTGTGGAATCAGCTCTGAATCACCATTGCCTTTCTGGACATTTAACACCAGTGTCCCAGCCAGTGTATTTGTGCCTCTGTTGTGGGAAAGGGATGGTTTACAGCCCATTTTTAGTGAGAAAGTGGAACACACTCCAAATGATGAAATAACATAGGCCTGCTATAGCATTACCACAGAGCAGGGCAGATTTATGTCAGAGGTGCCTGCTCAACTAACAGAGGGTCAGAAGATCAGTGTTGGGGTGCTCATACCATGATAACAGCCCAGTCTAAACCCACAAGCTTTCCTAGCCCTTCCCATCTAAGCCAGGACTATCCCTGTCACTGTTGCACCAGCTGCCTCTTGGCCATGCTTTGCTGCTGTCCAGGTGTCCATCCTAGCACCCTCACCAGGAACAGCAACCCCATTTTCTTCTGGTTTCTCCTTCCCAGCAGGTGGAAGTGCCCCCACAGCCTCCTTCCCCTTCAGGCAGGAGCATGGGAACAACTCAGGTGGCCTTGGCTGGGGTCACCTCCATCAGTGCCTGGAGGAAGGTGAAGCTCGGGGTGCAGCTGCCAGCCTGTATCAACAGAGAGCTGAGGATGTCACCTGGAACAGGAACTGGATCTGTGCTGTTTCCTTTGCTCCCTCTTACAGGAGAGAGTGTGAGGATGGCTCTGGCAGGGAATTCACACCATCCTTGCCACCATGTGTCCCCACAGTTTCTCCCAGCAGGCTGGCAGGGACGCTTCTGCTCAGAGACTGAGGTACCTGCCCCAGGCTCTCTCCTCAACATGTCCCACTGTTGCACAGTGACCATCAGTGAGCAAAGAATCACATTTACTTAATACACAAAGTGCAGGTTCTGCAGATGATTTTGCGAGCAGTTTGGAGGTGGATGGATTTTGGCCCAGCACTGCTCCCTCCTGCCCTTGTCCCACCCCAGCTGGGGACTGTTCCCTCCCCCAGAGCTCCACCACAGCCCCCACTGCATCCCACCAGCATCCCTCCTTTCCCCCAGCCTGCTTCCCTTCAGCTGTTAAACTCCTTGCCTGCTGGATTACCTTTAATTTATGCCCCCAATGCCCTTTCATGGATTATAATTCTGTATGAGACGTTTGTGCTGTATCCTCCCCCAGTATTAAAGTGTCAGGAGTATATCCCCAGGCCATCCATCTTCAACACTTCCGCAAGAGCTTGGCAATTCTCTGACATGAATATTATGGCTCTCCATGCAGAGCCTCCATCACTCAAGCTGACAAGTGTTAGAATCTCCTCTCTTGAACAGGGTAAGTGACCTTTTCATATGCAGCGTAGATTCCCGGTCACGCTGCATCTGGTGAAGGGAAACCAGTGAGTGCCAGCAATTCCCTAAAGTCTGAAAAAACAAGTCACGGATCCTTTTCCACTTGCAAACCAGCCCTTAGCAGGAAAAAGTTAAAGGGCCTGAATCAGTCCCTGGTTGCCTGCTGCTAGTGCCAGTCCCAGAGAGGAGGATGAACAAGCCTCCATTCCATGCCTTCTGTGGGATTTACCAACAGGAATTTTCAGGGAAAGACGGCAGGATTTGGGAGTCTGTCTTGCTGGAGTATACACGAAAGATTTTTGTGACCAGTTAGTGACTTCAGTGATATGGAAACCTCAACTCGAGCTTTAAACAATATATTTTTAAGAGAGATGTTAAAAGTCAGATCCCAAAACCCCACCAGCCTGATTTTCAAAGCTGCTGAACTCCTGGGCTTCCCACAGCTGTGTGCAGGAGCTTCCCTCTCCCTGTGCCTAGGGAGGAGCTGAGGGAGAAAACAACCTCTAAAGCTCTTTTCCGGCTCTGACTTCCCAGATGTGCTGCCCTGAGGACACTCCAGTCCACGTTGCTCGACAGAAAGTGGAGCTGAACTGTGTGGTGATCCAATTTATTTCCCTCCTACAAAATTCACACGTTACCCCAAGTCTTTGGCTAAAGGAGTGCCTAATTTTTTTTTCTTTAATTTTTTTGTTGTTGTTGTTGTTTGTTTTGTTTTTTTTTTTTTTTTTTTTTTCAAAGAGCCTTTCAGAGCAACTTTGCCACCTTTCCCCTGCAGAGGGACTGGCGCTGGCTCACTGCCAGCACAGAGCAACAAAAACTTGTTAACACCTTTTCTGCTCCCTCTTAATAAAGTCAGGGCAATTAACAGCTTCACTATTTACAAAACAAATCCTCTTTGCAACACCTGAGAAAAAGAGTTACAAGTGTTTCCCAAACATTTCTCAGTTGGGGAGGACACCTCCAAGAACTGTCTGCTGGGATGTGCTGCATCTGCTTTCCCTGGCAGGGGAATCCATGCTTCCCATGGAACGCTGCATATTCAGAATGAATTCATTTTGCACTTCCAGCCAGGAGTCCCGAGCAAGCACAGGTCTACCGGGGAAGGTTCCAAAGGTTTCTCCAAGGATAAAGAGGTGTACAGGTGTCAGTTTATTGCCCCCTTGCTGGTCCGTATTGCTGGTATGGCCACGCAGTACAAGAGGTGGACATAGAACAGGTTGGGCCCCTCCAAAAAGGCTCCCAGGGGGAGCTGGGGACGTACAGTGTATTTACACCTCTGCAGAGGGAGTCACCTCTTTTCCTGGTTCCCTGCTCTCTCCTAGGATACAATCCATGCCCCCACTTTGAAAATCACTGCCCTGGCTTACAGCGCAGTAAATCCCCCCTTTTCAAACAAGGAGTTGGGCCATATAAGAGAAGATTGATGGATTAGAGAAAATCAGATAAATGTAACTTGCAATGTACTTTCAAAATTAATTCCTTCCTTCCTTCTATTTTCTCCTTCACTCTGCTATCCCATAACCCTTTCCCAAACACACAGAGTGGCTTATATGTCATGAAGAAGAAGGATGAGGTGCTCCCTAAATAAACTATTATTTATTTGTAGAGATGGCTGCTGGGACAGTTTCACACAAGAGCTCTCCCAGACAGAGTGGACTTGGTTCAAACACATCTGGGGATTAGAAAAGATCCTTTTAAGTTGTGTACCAGGTCTTGGACCCACACTCATCCCTCCTAGAGGGTCTGAAATGCAGAGAAGAGAGGAGAGGGAGTGGTGGTAACTGTAAGTGAAGCAAGGAGCAGAGACTGATGGCCACAGCTAAGAAATGTTCACCAAATGCAGTCAGGATGCGAAGATGAGTTGCAGTCATGTGGGACAGAGTGAGTCAGTGCCAGAAAATGAAAGTGACCAAGTCTGAATCTGTCATAGAATGGGACAGTGGAGCTGTGCAAGCAGTAGGACATGATGGAAAATAGACAGGGAGATCTCAAATAGTATTTGTTTTTTCTTTTTCTTTCTCTCTCTATTCATTCTTCAGGGTCCCATGCTGCATGAATTGAAGCCCCTCGTGGGCACACCAGGAGAGAATAGCTCGTCAGGGGACATGTGAGCACAGAGCCTGGACAGTAAAGGGCCCTTCATTTCCTCCTCTGATGCTTTCAACAGCACATGGGATGCCATAAAAGATGATAATGACGAGGTCAGTAGGACGACTGTAAAACAGTGGGGAGAGGCACAAGGGTTACCTCACTTGGGCTCAAACTCGGGCCATGCATGGGCTGAGTTTGCTGGTTGTAAGCTCTGCTTGGAGCCACGGCTGCACTCCCTGGCCCATCTGGCCTGGCTGCCAGCACTCAAACTGGGCTGTGATGAGGGACTTGGTCTGAAATGTTGGGTTGTGATGTCACTGGGACTCTCTTTATTGACTCAGATCAAGCCTGGACACAGGCAAGGGTGAGAAGTACTCCTCATAATTCTTCTCAGTTCCACAGTCTTTTCTAACTCACAGAGCTGTGGCTCCTGGCCTGACACTTTGATGGGATCATCCATCAAGACCAGAGTTGGCATTTTTAAAGGCAGTAATTCATATTTTTCTCCCTTTTGCCTAGTGCCTTGAAGCTAAACCTACTCTGGCCCAGCTCCTCGTTCCCACTCCTGCCTGGCAGACTTGTGCTGGCCGGCTGCCATCAGTTGTGATAGGGACAAGGCACCTCCTCCCTATCTCTAAGTGGATTTTGAAGCCAATGAGCAGGAGAATAATTAAATTAACTCAGTCCCAAATACCTCCCGAGGTGCCAAACATTCCCAGCATTACAGCTGCACCACAGGTGTCTGGAGAGCAGGTAATTCCAGTCAGGGGCAGGCTGCAAATGTGGCTCCTGGGGACATCTCTGCTGGCACAGGAGCACCAGCCAGTCCTGGACAGGAGCTGGGAAGAGATTCTCAGGATGGCTTTGCTCGAGCCAGCTGGAGTCCAGCAGTAAGACAGTACATTTATGCTTTGATATGCTTAAGTTAATAAGATTTATCCCAGGGCAAACACAGTTGTACTTCCCAGCCTGGACTACTTTACTCTCCCGTTTCTTGCTTGTCCCATGGGTTTTTCCCCACAGGGTGTGAGCACTGTCATCTCAGGTCTCAGCCTCTGTTTCACCAAACATTGCTATTTGAATTCCCTGAGAAACATCTATGTGCTTCTGAGTGCAGCACGTTGATTTCTTTCATCTACTACAGGCCATGAGACTTGAATCTGGATTTGAGACAGCCCATGATTCAGGAATGACCAGGTCACAGCCTGCACTCAGCTCCAGCTCCTGGGTGAGCATGGGGAGCCTGGCCCAGCTCTGGCCAGGCTGGAGGCAGGGCAGAGGACATCCCCTCTGCAGAGCTTTATCTCACCCATCGCCAGAGAGCTCACAAATCACTGTCCAGTCCCTTTCAAGCAGTCCCTTTAAATTGTACCTCTTGTATCCAGACACCTTCCAGTCTCCCAGGACCAGGCCAGGTACATTGATAAGGAGATAGCATCAATGGTCAAACAGGATGGAGCCAAAATTCACAATTTCCTGTGCTTTAACTTAGCAAGTGCCATATCAACAGGGGAGCCTTTTTTGGATTATCTCCCATTCCAAAGGGGGCTGTTGTGGCCAAGGACCTGCCACTGTACTGCTTCAGTGGAGAGGATCTCTGGTTTTGTGTGACGCTAAGCACAGCGCCCTCAGTACATTTTCACCACAAATTTAATTACAACTGTGTTCTGATAAATATTTGGGAAGAGTAACAAACAGTGCTACAAAGAGAACAGAGTGGCAGTCTCCAGCTCCTTAGAGTTTTAAGCCCCACATGGTCTCAGGGGCACCTCCACTCTTTCTGTTCTGTGCAGAAGACAAAATTAATTTTCACATCACCCTGATTAGCTCAGTATCATATAAACTATCCTGCCTCCTAACCAAGCTAACCACTGACAAACCCCTCCAGCTCATTCTCTTGGCTGTAAGCAGACACTGACCTTACCCCAGGGAACTATTTTACTGTAGATGACTTTGGGCACTAAATATGCAGCTACATCTTGGTAGGTTATTAAATCCACATGTGAAAATAAACTCATCTATCGTCTCATGCATGTGGTTTAGCTTCCTTTTAAGAAGATATAAATGTACTAGAGCACCCCATTAAAGCAATATACATGTCTTGCTTTATTTTCCCAGACAGGACATTTCTTCCTTGGTAATTACTGGCTTTTGGGAAAAACATATCAACTAAGGAACCATGGAATAACAGAATTGACCTTCAGGTGCTACTCCTTGAACAAACACCACTCTGACCTGCACTCTGAAGGATGAGTGACATTTTGCACAGGCCCTTTCAACTTCAAGACATTTCTTTTCAAAGCCCCATGGTGACATCAAGGCCCAGAGGCTGGAAAAATGAAAGCAGGAAGCAGCAAAGCTGTGCTGAGATGAGCTCCGAAAGTACTCGAGTGCCAGAGACAGGCAGAGAGCAAGGGGACATTGCATCTCCTGCTCACCCACAGCACCAGTGTGCAGCTCCCTCTCTGAGAGACCAAAGACAAAGCCAGGGCAGACACATCTCTGGTGCCTGAAAGACAAGAACTCTCGAGACAGCTAAAAAAAATGAAACCAGAAAAGATCACTAGAGAAAAAGCAACTAAAATCCTTTTAAAAAGGTTTGGATGTGCTAGTCATCCTTCTTAATTCCAGCTGTGTCCCTGTCAGCATGGACATATTGGCTTTCACCCTGCTCCTCAAAGGTTTGACTGCTAATCCACCCACCAGTCCTCGAGGAAAACACCCCCTGGAGACATCACCTGTGTTAGAATAGTCCTCACTTCTCAACAACAGCACTTTATGGCCCTGGCTGCCTCTGCTATGCCATGTTCTCCATTGCAAGTCTCACTGTGACAAATTACAAATTACTTAAAAACACTCCTTCCACATTAATCATGTAAGAGGAACAAAATACTTTGTGCCAACATTCTGACACTTGCCCTGGAGAGCCCTTTCCTGCTGGAAAGTGGAGCCCATTGGTTTGCCAGAGCAAGACAATCAAAGCACGATCATCACACCAGGCTTGGACAACTCAAGGAGGGAGGTATAAGAGAAGGTTATAAGAAAAGAGGCAAATTTATGCTTCCTGGAGTGATGAAGACAAATTTATTGATTGGACCTGAAGGGATGTAAGAGAAAAGATTTCTTTCCTGGAGAGCAAACCATTAGAAATAAGAAAGTCCCATTGCTTTTCTCATCCCCCAGAGCCTTAGCTGAATGGGTTAATTGTGACTCATCTTATTATTTCTTCCAAAGAAAAGATCCAAAAAGTTACTGCATTCCCCTTGGATATCTGCACCTCCTGCTGTGGCCTGAACTTAAGACACCAGAGGAGCTGCAATATTAGCTGCACTGGAATGTTTTGGTTTTCCCTTGCAAAACAGCCCCATCTCTCCAAGTGTGAATGTGCTTCAGTTACCTAAACATACTTGAGAGGGGCAAAAAGAAAGGAAATTTCAATTTTTTTATACTTAACTGAAGAATTCCCATTGTTTTTGAAAGCAAACAGAAAAGGGCATGTTCCCCTGGCACTATGGGCCAAGGGAAGACAAAACTTTTAGAAGACTATTTTTTTCTAGAGAAAATAAGCAAATTCCCACAGTAATATGTCATCTCTGGACCAGTGTGGAAATCCTACAGCCTCCATGAGGAGAAACAGTTTAATGTCATGCATGTGGGCACATAAAAGACATACTGTATTTTGGAAAACAGCCCTGGTACCAGACAGCTATTTCACATCCACGTATGGCACACACGAATGGTAAAAATTATTCTGTATTTAAACTTTCTCAACCTTAAAAGAAAACCTGTAGCATAATTGTAAAGTAATACCAGGTGACAATGAAACTATTAATTTTCATTGGAAGTGGATAGATAGATAAATAAAGATCCAATTTCTTGTCAGTACGAGGGAATGAAAATCAAAAGCTGCCAGTTTATACAGTCAGGATGTTACAATCTCTGGTCATACCCAAATTAATATAACCTATCAGAACCTCATCAGAATTATACCAGGTTATAGTACCCAAAGACATGGCCAAACATCATCTTCTGCAGCAAATCTCTAAAAGCACACATAAAATAGTTCAGCTTTAAAATAAACTTTACCTTGCATCTTTCCCCTCGTGTCAGCTGATGAAAGTCACATCAACAGTTTGTATGCAGAAAGAGACTCAACAGCTGGAGCAGATTAAAGTAGCTACAGATTTTGTCTGTCAGTCCTGGCTGTCTATGGCCAGGCCAGCCCACACCTGTGATCACGGCTGAGCTCAGAGGAGCTCAGTCAGAGTATCTGAAAGTGGATGTCCTAGTTTAGGGATAGGGAAATATTTCATTTCTGTGTTGTTGGAACAGAGGAAGACAAAGCAGAGGATCACACGTGTCCCCATCTGGCCTTTTCTCTACCTGTTGTTTCACAGCTCTAAACACGGAGTCAGGCAACACCATGTGATTTCCCCTTGGATCGTCCCTTTTGGTGGCTGTAGACAACAATACAGAACAGAAAACATCTGGAGGTGCTGCTGGGGCAGAGGAGCACAGATCCTCCCAGCTACAGAACCATCTGTACCCTGGAGAGGAATTCCTCCCACCTAGGAGTTGTGCTCAAACCTGCTAATTCCATACACAACATCAGAGCTGTGCCAGCTCTGCTTCTCTGCACTTCCAGAGATGAAAGAAAACTGACCCCTAATTTTTGATCACTGCTTTAGAAAGCCCAGAAGTGATTAACAGACTTGCAACAGCATTACTGTAGTGATAGCAGCTCTCCTCATTAAAAACTTGAACCGCAGAGAGAAACCCTCTACACATATTCAGGGAGAAAAGCCTCCAAAAAAATGATTCAACATGTGAGATGCCAAGTGATCCAAGCAGTAAACCGATGGCAGACCTTGAAAACACAGGTGTTAAACTCCCCATTCCTACCTCCAAGGAGGAGGCCACCTCACAGAACACGTGCAGTAACCATCTGCTCATGCATCTGCCCCTATTTTCCAAGATTCTGTGATTCCAGATCCTCCTGCTTCTCTAAGGGAAGACCCAGGAGTCTTTTCACATCACCATTCCTTGCCTTCACACTTGTGTACTGCCAGTTCCTTTGTACATCACTGCCCTTCCACTGAGGACAGATATTATAAAGAATCCAGGTATCATTATTAAAACCACGGATGACTTGAAATCGTTTATTCCAGGAATCCCACATAACCTTAAAAAGGAACATTTTGCAAAGAGACAGAACAACTGGTAAAGGTTTGTGCTGTGATGACAGCCTTTGCCATGGGCAACCACTAATTATTATCAATAATAAGGCTAAGTTTGGAGAATGCCTCAGCACTGAGCCCGCACTCAGGTAAGGCAATGTTTTATCGCAGCTCATTAAAGGAAAACAAAAGCAATAAAAGGCTTAAGAACCATCACAGATCCTGACTACATGAAGCTAATAAACAGTATGATAAACTATCATTTACATGAATAAGAAAGGGAATGGACATTTCATTTCCTAAGCCTTTGTTGCCCCCATTCAGTTGCACTGATGGGGCTATTTGGGGAAGCCCCACAGAGCCTGTTTACAAGAGAACTTTGCAAAACAAAGACAGTCACGGTCAAAACTTTGCTGGTCAATTCAGTATATTTACATGGAAGAGCTGGGAAGAAAACAAGTATTCCGAAATAGCCTCATGGGACAGTTCAGTTGGAAGTGATAACTAGCAGGGAAGGATCTCATGGCTATCTACATGTGTGGTGGCCACAGAAAAAGCATCTGGTTTTGAAATAGAGGCTTGATCAAACTTTCTCCATCCAGGCAAAAATACCACTGCACAACTCCCTGAGCAAAATGGCAACTGCCAAAGTGTTCTGCATGCAGGGAACAGCACTGTGCAAACCTGGCTCCTGAGAAATCAGCCACAAGCTCTTTGCTTCCCATAAGTGTGGAAAATGTGCCATGCCAACACCTGACAATACACTTCAGATGCACATACACCATCTGAGCAGCTCCCAGAAACGATCCCGTTTTCCCTCTTTCTTTTAACTAACGGGATGGAATTGCTCCGGATTTACAACGAAGGAATCTAAAAGCACAGTTGGAACCACTGTTTTTAAGAAGACCTTGCTATGCCATAACTTTTCTCAGTTCAGTTGCTAAATTACACATTATAAAAATAAGTAAGTGCAATTGAGAGACTGTGTTAATCTCAGAAGTTTAAACACTGCTCTGTAATGACTGCTTTATAGTGGCCCATAGTAAAGTGCTTTATGGGGCGTGCAGGAGATTTGTCCGCACGCGTCCGTTAAACACTCCTGGGAATTTTCTCACACAGAGATGAGGCCTGACACAAAACTAAACATGGGCAAAACACTGCCTCATTCACACAGCGCCGGGAATGCCACCCAGTAAGAAAACACTTTACAACACCTAAGAGAGATAAGAACCACCAGCCAGCACTGCAATAAGATGTTGCTTTTGGAAAAGCAGAATTTCCTAACCTGACGATCCGTTCAGATTCTGGAAGCAGGACAAAAACACAGCTGTCCCCTGGCAAGGAAATGAGAGCTTAAGTATTGATTATAAAGAGATGATAAAGAAGCATGGGTGGTTTGTAGAGTAGTTTACTAAAGTCAAGAGTATTTAGAGGCAAATTAGGTTCTTGCACATAAAAATTCCCTAGAATTTAGGGTGAGTTCCCACGTGATTACTTGCTCAGGCAGTCTGCAGCTGACAGACTGCACCCAACTGCCTTTTCTCTCTGGCCAAACAGCATCCATCCGGGTTAACTCAGATCCCAGGTGAAAAGACTTTTCAAGAAATTAAATATGTTGTCTGAACAAAGTTGCACACTGGTACCAGAGCTGTGTGTTTACTTTTTTAAATAATCATGCTTCAGAACAGTGCCACAGCTAAGCACGATGAGCCGGTCAGGGGCTCTCAAGGGACAAAACCTGATGCCACATTGGACAAATATAAGCACACCCAGCAAGGCACGGAGATCTTCGTGCGAGAGCATCGCCTCCCTCAGCTCTAAAACGCTCACAAGCAGTGAGCTGAATTCTCAATCCTTCAGTGCTACCATTATTAGAGTATCATTCATCCACCTGTCTGCAAACTGCCTTCTTCTCTTACCAACTGCTCCGTCTCACAACAATACCTCATTTCTGGCTCAGGACACCAACAAAAAGCCCTCCCCTGAGCTTTGGGGAGCTCCCTTGGCGGGAGGCAGCATGACAATGATTTGACAGGCATCCCCCCAAGGAGACTGCACACATCAGTCACGCTGCTGACACACTCCACACCCGGAGGAGCCCATCCACACCAGGGAAGGTTTCTAGGTGCAGGCAGCTGCTCTTGATTGACCACCCTAAAGCAGCAGGCTTTCCTCTAACAGCACAACCGGGAAGTTCCTACTTGCTGTGAAGCTGCAAACACTGCAGGCTGGTTTCTGCCAAGCCTGCTCGAGTAAAGCAAAGCAGCAGGTAATGACTAGGGAGGGATGAAGTCCTATTTCTAGTCCAAGGACAAATCTGCTAAAAAGAAATAGCGCTGCAAAAAGCAGTTGCAAGTTATCTTTTTATGATGATTCTTTTATGATGTGCAAAAAGTCTTTCCAACAACATAGAAATTATTCCTCTTCTGATTTTGTTTTTTAAAGGAAATTGAAGAACCACAACATTTTCAGAGGATGAGTTGTTGTTGGGTACCACCAAAAATAGCCATTTACTGTGCAGAACAACACAAATTATCTTGATTTGATTACACTGACTGAATGAATGAACACTAACCCTCATCAAACGTTGTGTAAAGGATGGTCAAGATTAATAGCTTAAATTAAGTAATAAACTCAAATCTTCTCTTCTTTTCCTACATGAGAAAATCAGGAGTTTGCAAATCTCCACGAAACAATCCTAAATCTCCTGAATGACAGTCCCAAGCCCTGACCAGTGACTCATTTCTGAAGCTGGGCCCACTGGAGTGCTCTGACAGATGCAGGCAATGGGAAACTGCCTTGGACTGAGGCTTGTGCCATCTTTAAAGTATGTCCAAGGTTCCTGGCAGCTTAACTGGAGATAATAAAGTTTATCCCGGAGATAATAAATCCCCTGTGAGACAGGAGGGCTGAACAATCACATACTTCAAGATTAGCTCCATCTGTATTGCTCCAATAACAACTTCCAGTGCAGGTGATATCAAGCATATGATAAGTACAGTTCCAGAAGGAATTCTGTTGAAAATACAGAACTATGGGAAACAGACTGAACTGCTCATTTTATGGACATAGCTCTATTCCAGCACTCGGGCAGTAAAACCAAAATGAACTCCCTCAAAGTTAAAAATGCCCAATAAAGCTCAATAGGCAAGGTAATTATTTTGACTTGACAGAGGGAGAGGACAGGCTACTTGTTCCCACAGAGTATATCTCACCTTGCTGACATCAAATGGAAAGACATCTTTCATTAATCTGGGTTTTTTCCCCAAAGCTACATTTTCTGTGCTATGGATTTATAACCCTGGCCAAGCCTGTACCACTCTGGGCTAAATAAAAAACCCAAACTCCATGAGAAATGAGCAGCTCATGCCCCAACAGCCTCTCCCATGGTGTCACAGCTCCCCCCAGGGGACCAGGCTGCTTGGCCACTTCACATTCCCAGGTCTGACCCTCTGCCCACGTCCTACTTACGGATGCAGGTTCCTCAGGATCTCACCTGAGACACCTGCTGGACCAACAGCTGTCTGTGTAGGGACAGAGTGAGTCAGGATGGCACCCACGGGATAAAGGCAACAACTTCTCTCCTTCCACCTTTTTCTTAGGAAAATGCAAGCAAACACCAGTCAGCAATTGAAGGTGCTAGCTCCAACATTAGAGAATAATTCCAGGAGAGATGAACAGCTCAGAGTCCAGACTGTGTGGGTGAGAAAGGGGATATTTGCACCATCAGCTGCCTTTGTCCTTTCTCCCACGGGTAAGGACCCATCTACTCATCCAACATAATGCAGCTCTGGCACAAAAGCAAAACTGAAAGCTCCAGCAGGAATATAAAGGATGTATTTATTACCAAACAGTAGCACATCAAAATAAGCAGGCAAATGTCATAGTAACTAACAAAATACAGGGGAATACCTTGTGAATTCACTGGATTTAGTTTCTGGCATCTTCAGATAATAGATTTTTTTTTATTTGGCTGAAAGGAAACCACAAAGCACAACCATCCTGTAATTGGAGCAATCAGACACATACGGGGACAATAATTATAAGCAAAATAAACTGGCTGTAAACAGATCTGTTTACTGTATTTCTCACCACCTCATACGTTTATTCTTCATCATTGGAGGGTTTGGGCTTTCTTTTTTTCCCTTATCTTAGCAGTCCCAAGATTTTTAGGTCTTGGTACTGTAGGGACCACTTTCTAAATGTTTATTATCGGGGCTGGCAATAGTGGTTTGTTCCACTGAGAGGATAAACAATTCACTTAAACAATGTTTGATGTTACAGACAAATGACTTATGTTTCTCATCATTTCTCCAACTGGGGAAGCAAGTTTTTTCATGAAGCAAATTATGAAATTGCTTGTTTGTTTAGTATTAGTCAAGCATACCCTTATTTCAGAGTTATGAAAATTATGCTATTTTCTTCATTATAGCCAGTAAAACCGTAAGATACAAAGCTTGAAGTAAACAGCATAAGTACAGCTCTTTGAAGAAAATTAAAAAGCCCCACATCCCCAAAAAAACACATGAAAGTTTGAAGAAAACTATAGAAATTTGCATATCTTTAGGAGCAGGAGAACACAGAAAATACTCTTAAGGTAAGCTGTTCCAATTAAGCCCCTTTAGTGCAAACAGATGTTGGAAGACAACCTTAGTCCTCTGACTAAAAGACATCTTGTTGTTTATAGTCACTGAGCCTTTTGCCACCAAGCTGGGAAAGGTGCACTGAATGTACCTTCAAATAAGTCCTTCAATTACATTCTGACAAAATACATCAGACTTGAGTGAATAATCTTGAAGAACAACCTTAGCTGGGTGATGTAATCAGCAATTAAAATTCCAAAGTTGCTAATATGCCTCCGGTAATTGTTTTCTACATTATACCCAAGTACTTCCCTTCATAACTGAATTCATGTTAAAAATTGCTGAAACACAACCCTTGGCTTTGTGAAGCACAGGCCAGGTGGATGTCATTTGGGAATGACACTGTAAATCAATCCTGTAAATGATTTTGTTCTCCCACACAGCCAAACCAAGAAAAACGTGGACAATAGCAGTAAGTCACACCCACTGAAAATAGTAATTTTCTAATCAGCCAATACCACGAATTTATTGTGTAAAGCACATTCACTTTGTCAGCAGAGAAGGTACTGGAACCATTACATCCTGGTGAAGTGTAAGGTTATTTATCCCACGAGGACACAGATAGTTATGACAAAAGCATTTCCTTTCGACAGTATTGGTTATACAGTGAAAGGACACACGGAAAATGACAATACCCAGCTGTAAGTCGGAATGTGTGGGATGGTTTCCATCTGCTCTCACTGCCGATGCTCTTACTGAGAGATGTGATGTTGGAGTTTAGGTTTATTAGGGTTGTGCTCAATCAGCCAGTCAGCAAGCCAAATCTGTGAACAAAAAACCCAAAACCCAAATGTTTTCAGCTTTCTGTTGCTTTCTCTTCAAGTGATAGAAGACTATTAAAAGCATCATCTAAAACCTCTGCTACAGATACCCTCCTACTGTGCTGCAAAATTAAGACCTTTCAGGAAAGAAATGGAGGTGCAGATGACCAGTTTTTAAAAAATGTTCTTTTAAATCTTCACAGATTATATTGCTTTTGAGCAATGCACAATGACCTTTAAAGACAACTTGTCCTGGCAACGCTTATCTTTGTAAAACTATAAGAACATCTGAGCCATACTTCAAATAATTCAGCCAGCTCTGTTTTGGAACGTGGGTGCACAATCTGCATGAAACTGCTGAATAACACTTAGAGATACTTCATCCAGTGACCATGCATTAAGAGTGCCCGCCTTCTGCACCAAAATCACCTTACAGTACCTAAAGCTTACGACCAAAACACGGCTACTTTTTGAAACTCATCTTGTAAGTTTTCCAGCTTCTGTAATAAGGAAAGGAGGCAGCAATGCCTCGAGTCCTAATTCCATCTGCCAGTCTGGGCCTGGCCTTAGGCAAATTAACCCTTTGCCTCAATTTCTCCACTTGTAAAGCAAAGTTTTAAACACATCCTTATTTACTTCCCAAGGCTGTTGATGACCGGTATCTGGAATGCTGAGAACAACAAACTTCATAGCACACTGTGAAGAGCTGACAGAAGAGCAGACAGGGAAGGTAAGCAACACTCTGCTTTTACTACCAACATAAAACAGGGAGAACCAAGCAGAGCACTAGGACAGGTACAGCAACAACAGCACAGTAATAAGAACCCAGTAAGACAGAAATGGAAAACAAACAAACAAAAATAGGCAATATGTATTTCTGAAGTAGTATCAAATCAACATTATTTTCCTTCTGTTACAAGGTCACAGACATTATGGACAAGAAATAAGGTGCAAATAGAATGTTTTTAGCAAAGCTACTGCTTCACACAGCTTTCTTACAAGCAAGGAAGGAAAGCATTGTCTCAATGAAGTTGCTGTTAGATACTTCATAATTGACTAGAAAATTGTGCTAAGAATGCAGATTAACTGGAAGCCAAAACAATGAGTAAGAAAGATTGGGACTCTTTCAATATTTCAATATTTAGTATAGTAAAGAGAAGACTGAAATGAAAGAAAATGAGAATACTCTTCAAATATGCAATAGGTTGCAGCATTAAAAAAAAAAATTAAAAAAAGAAGATATATTACATTGTCTCCAATATCTTCTGGGGATAGTAAAAGGGGAAAAAAAAGTAATGGGCTTAAAATTGGAGCCAGGAGATTTAGACTATCTTTTAGTGAAAGCTTTTTATGAGTATAATTAAGCACTGAAACAGATTGCCTGGGGAGACTGTAGTTTCTCCATCATTTGGAGTGCTAAACCACAGGCCAGACACACATTTGTTCGAAATAGGTACAACTGGTTTGGCCTTTGGGCAAAGGAATGGGCTTTATCTGTTTTCTAGATTTGTATGGTAACAGTGCCAGACATACAGATAAAGTAAACAGGTTAAAAAGCTGGAACAAATAAAGCACATTAAATGTAGCCTCATGTAGATCACATAGTTCATAGGAACACCCCAAGTGATTTTCAAGGCTTTTTTTTCCTGTAAAGTATCCTTCAGAAAAATGCAGTGTTGATTATAAACACGATAATGATGCAAAATCCACCACAAGCTGTTGCACAGATTCATTATCTACATGCTTAAATAAGCACTAGTGTGAACGACGGGAACTTTAAGAACACAAAGATACATCTACCATGTTTTTCCAGATATAAGAAAACTTATTTTGTTGAGAAGCACTCTTGCTTCTTCTCTAACTTCTTGAAACCAAACATCATTTGAGTAGCTGGAACAGCAGAGCTCTTCAGCAACAGAGCAGTTCTGGAAGCAGGGCCTTTACCCACAGCAAGGAGCCCATCCCAAAGGTGCTGGGACCCCGCACGTACCAGGGGCTCTGCTGGCTTCACTCTGCACAGGGCGCTGAGCCCCGCCAGCAGCGTGGGCTTCACGTACAGGTTCAGGTAATCCCGAGCTCTCTGCCCACTGGGAACCGGCTCCAAGATTGCTGCAAGGAGGAACCACAGGTGTCAGCAAGCAGCCTCTAGAGTGATTAAACCCAGCATTCTTTCACAGGTTGTTTATATGTGAGCTGCTCTTTTCTTTAGTAAGTTAATTATACATCATGGGTTTTATAGCTTCTCCCACAACAAACTGCAAAGAAACTCCCTAAACTTCTTTACAATGTCCCTGAGGTAATTTTACTAATTATAGTCTATTATGAAAAGGGAGGAAATCAGATCATCTGGGGAAAACCTTAATCCTTGAAGGTGCATTTGGGGCAGAAGGAAAACAATATATCGCATGTTTAGCACTTTCTTCTTCCAGTGTGAAGCTTGTTTCTGAAGACCCTAAAAATCTCACCTTTAGTCTTCCCTTTGTTTGTCAGGAGGAGGAGAAGAGACGCTGTTTACACAAAGGGTAAGGTTTGTAAGGAACTGCAACATCTTTTATTACACTCACTGATACTGACAGAAAGTATCACCTTTTCCTAGCAGTTTCACTTGCACCGTTCTGTCAAAGAACAAATCCTGTTACATTACAAACTGGAGATCCTCTTGCAGCCTTTCCAGGTTCCAAGGCCCTTTTCTCTGGCACTTAACTTTGGAATTGAACGATCATGTGAGCACCCAGCTGCTTTTGAATAGTAATTACTCAGCCCGAATCCAAGAAAAGAGTCAGTCATCTCCAGTCAACAGGAGTCTCCAGGGCTGACAGTGCCAGAAACACTTGCTGGAGTGTAACAGCTTCCCATCCTTTCTCATTTACCAGCTCTGACTGCTCCAGTTCCCGGAGCAGAGTTTGAAAAGTGGAAGCAATCTCTGTAAGTACACTGGCTCTTCAGATAGATTTTGGTAAGCCCTTCACAGCAGAAAATGTCAGCTTATACATTACGAGATCCACAGTGCTGTAAAGCAAACAAACCCAACTTCTCCTAAATCAGTTGTATCTGGAGTGAGGGCAGGACAGGGAAGAACTCCATCCTCCCAGCCCAGCAATGAACCAACGGTTCCGTTTTACCTTCTGGAAACAGGAACCGAATTTCCTTCTCTGCTGAGGAGGTGCTGACACTGCCGTGGAGCCCATTCCTCAGCTCATCAGTCCCATAGAGTGCTCTTAAGCTAAAAACAAGGGAAATAACTACTTGGAGGGCAACTGCAAATCCCTTCCAAGTCTCTGCAGTCTGAGAGCACAGAAAAGCAAGAGATATGGACTAATAAACAAGACATTGGCTTGACTTTGGTTTAAACATAAGAAGCAGCTACCTAAAACTTAATGTTCATACACTCAGCATGCCCCACAAAATAGGTGAACTTTGCATGCCAAAAAATGATTGTGAAAAGCTGTTTTGTTGCACAAAACTAAAGAGATAAGAAGCCTGTGTCTGTACTGTACAAACAAACAAATCACACACAAACACA